>QEPC01001471.1:117330-152134 GCA_003113815.1 Sphenodon punctatus | reverse complement strand
TCCCTGCCCACATCCGTCTCGCCCCCTCCCTTCATACCTTCAAATGCCTCCTCAAGACCCACCTCTTCCGCTCTGCCCTCTCCAACTCCTCGCTCCCCTCTCCTAACTCCTGCTGATACCCTCCATCCAGTACAGTCTGTTACCTGAGGTCTGTGTACTCATATCCTCACCATACGGACCAGCCAGCCATAATTCTCGATGTAACCAAGCCAAGCACGTGCACCTAAGACCTTGCATCTTTGTGAATGTTACACTCCTTGTCTCTCCCTCTGTTCCCCTTCCTTTGTCTCCCTCCCCTCCCCATTTCTCAGATTGTAAGCCCTAGGGCAGGGACCATGTCTATTCCATTATTTTGTAAAGCGCCAGGTACATTGCCTGTGCTATATAAATGCTTGCTAATAAATATAATAAAATAATAATAATAATAATAATAAATAAATAAATGTATGTCTCACCAACATCTTTGTAGTCCAACCAGTGTACATGAAATTTGGCAGGGCAGTATTGCACACCTTCAGGATTATCTCTGCCAAATATCATAAAGATGTGATAAAGGGTTCCAATTTTATAAGCCTGCATAGCATATGCAGAGAATGAGCCTATGCTAGGGATTGTCTTACATGTCACTGTGGTATAAGATCTGTTTGTGATACCAATTGTCCAGCAGAAATGTCAACCAAATATCCTCATTTTGTGCTGTGACCACCCCAACTTCCCTCCTCCACTTGTGACTGGGAAGTTGGAAGCATCTGTTTAGGAAAAAGCCAATAGAGAATCTTTTATGTCCTCTGACACAGTGCTGCAGGATGTGATTGTGATGATAATTGGCCAGCCTGCATGTGAAAACTATGTCTCCTGATTTATGGGATGCTATCCCCAAAGTCCAAGTTATGTCCCTTCTATGCCCACCTCCGTGTCGCCTCCTATGCCCGCCTCGAAGTCACTACCGATTGGTCCTGTAAAGCTGGAAGCATGCAGCAATTGGCCAGTGAATGTATCTGTCAGTCTGTTGGGTTTCTCCCCATCCTCCCTCCTACAGCATCCCTCCCCCTGCCATGCCAGGTGCCTGTCTCTGACTGGCACTGCATGTGCTGCTATTTATCTGAATAATGGTCTTCAAGGGGACAACTTCAATTGCTTATAAAATTGGGGCCCATTATCAAATTGTCCTGTAGTTTGGCAGAGATTACAGGGAATGTGGGATATATTCCTGCCAAATGTCTTGTAAACAAGATGGAATATAAAAATGTTACAGCTGGAAATGCATTTTCAAGTTAATGGCTTATAACATCAGGAGCCTTTATCTAAACTTTCTGAAATTTGGCAGGATTGGTAATCTTGGGGATTGTCATAATCCTCTCAGGTTTCATGCACATTGTATGGAAGATAAAGAAATTGTAGCCAGGAATGTGTATGTGGTTATTCTTAAAATTACAATATTCAATTGCTTATAAAATCAGTTTCCTTTATCCAATCATTCTGAAATATGGTGCATATGGTGCTCTCCACTGAGGCTACTATCTCCCCAAGTTTCATAAGAATTGAATATGAAACAAAAATGTTATAGTCGGAAATATGTTTTTCAGTGTTTTCCCATTATTTCAAAAATGAAAATTCATTTTTGTATTTGTTTTCATTATTATTATTTTTAATTTTCATTATTACAATAATGAAAATTAAAATGAAAATTTTCATTTTTGTTATCACAATAACAAAAATGAATTGCACAACCCTACTAATCCCCTCTATTCAACCTGTCACTCACACCCCTTTCCCACATCCCCCCTCCCTTGTCCATCCTGGATTGTAAGTCCCCACTGGACAGGAACCTCTTTAATTCATAATTGTTCAGTGCCAGGTGCATTGCTGGAACTATATACATAACGCCCCCAATTGTCTGATTGGCTGCCTGTTGGCATATAGCTCTGCCCAGCTGGAACCACAGAAAGCTGGGTGAAACAACATTTAAGCCAGTATCTCTGTCCCCTGTGGCCAGCCCTGTTTTTGGCCCTGGTGTTCCTAGACTGCCCGTGCGCCTTTTCATGAGCTTGTTTCTATTTTGCCTCCTTGCCCATTTGAGGTTGCTTCCGGTCTTGATCTGTTCCTGAGGCTACATTCTTGAATTCTGATCCTGCATCTGCCTCCCAGATTTGTTCTGATCCCATCTTGACCTGATCCTGCAAGTCTGCCCATGTTCCTGGAGCCCTGATGCCAGGTGCTTGGGTCAAGCTCCCTGTGGATGGCAAAGGATGTCCTGTAGATCTTGGCTGTGTTTGAGGTCCTACTCTGATTAGCCGAGGTTGCCTCTGGGTTACTTTGTATTTGGTGTGCAATGGGTATCTCATATTCCCTTCTCCAATAACGTACCATGGGAAAGTCCAGGCTTTGTTGCGTTCCAAAAGTCATCTGTCCCCATGCGGTTAAAAGTGTAGCAACTTCCATACACTGGGTGGTGGAAGTGGTCATAGTCACTGGAACCAAAAGAGAGTTCAACTCTGAGTGGAAATATCATTCAGCAAAACACACCATCTCATTGAATACAGGCCACATTCTAGATTATTATTATTATTATTATAATAAACATTTATATAGCACCAGTCATGTACTTGGTGCTGTACAGAAACATAGAAATAGACGCGGTCCCCGCCTGTGGCTTACAATGGAGACCTCATTGTGCTATGTGCTATATCCACACATAGAACAAACTGAGGGCCCCTGCCCCAATTAGCATACAATGTTAGTCGAACTACAGTCTCCTAATATAATGCTCCTACACCACTTTCATGGAAAAAATAAGACTCAATAAAAACACAAGAGCCAGTGTCACCATACTGGGTCAAAACAATGGATCATCTAGCTCAACACGCTGGGTATTTTCAGACGTTACGAGATCACGCTCAACCATGGGGAATTCCCACATGGTGATTGTGATCTCGTCACGTCTGTTGGGGGGAACAGAAGCTCCCCGCCAGATGTTCACCCCCATGAATCATGGGGAGGAATCACATTGAACACACAAATGGAGGTGCTGCCCGGACCATCTCCGTTTGCGTGTTCAATGTCAATCAGCGGTGAGATTCCAGGCCGTGGTCAATGCCCCAGGGGGGCGCTGCGGCCGCATTGGCTGCGGCACCTGCCCGTCTCCCAAGAGGGTGGGCGGCCTAGGGAGCGTGGGGGGGGGGGGGCGGGGCTGTGCGGCCGCACGTTGAGCTGCGCAGCTCCGCCCCCTCCCCAATTCCCTGCCGGGATCAGCCGGCATGTCTGTTGGACGTGCCGTTTTGATCCCAGCGGGGGATCAATTGGTGATTCCGTGACGGGGCCAATACAGGCCCCTTCACGTCTGAAAATACCTGCTGTCTCCAAAAGTGGCCAAGTTTGGTTGCTTCAGAGAATTGCAGCACAGGTGCAATCTCAATGCAGCTTGTTTGAAGAATTACAAGAAGCTTGTGTTGGGTTGCTGCTACTGTGTTAACATAATCTTACTTGTCACCTGTGACCAGACAAGTGAGTTCATTAACACCAAGTTTGGAGATAACCCCTGACCTCCAGTGGTTTAGTAGGCACACAAGAGTGTTCCAATTGCGCTTAAGCAAACATTCCGTTGCTGTTTTATGAGTGTTCGTTATATTTTGTGATTAGGACATCTTTGCTGATTTGAAAGGGACCTGAACACACACGGGTTTCAACAACCTTGGCTGTGCAAAAGAACAGTAACACAATGTTCTCAGCATAGCAGATAACAATACATGTAGAGATCATAATCCTGGTGATACTCTCCCCATGTTATTTAGCATGGGAAAAGCAAAGAACTAGGGAAAGGTTTTCCAGCAGCTTGGCTTCTTGCAGGCACAGCCAGCCAGCCCAGTATCCTGTCACTGTCAGTAGCTTCAGAGAAGTGCGTAACAGGTCACAATAGAGTAATGCATTTCTTCTATTCAATCCCAGCCCCAACAGTCAGGGGTCTCTTCCTCTGACCAACTTTAACTAATAGCTTTTTAAAAGGGAGGAAAAGGTGCCAGGATGTCAGGATTGTCTCTGGAGTCAGAGCAGTGGACTCACTGGACTTACCATGTAAGTTGACAGTTCTCTGCAATAACACTGGGGGGCAGCGGGGGGGTGGGTGGGGAGAGAAAGCTGGGGAGGGGTGGGACAGGGGAGAGGATGGTGTCATGGGGAGGCCCAAGCAGGGTTCCCATATATCCACATTTTCCCAGGACACTTATGAAAAATACATGTTGCAAGGCCTGTATTAGCACCTTATGTGCCAATGTGGGTCCTGCAACATGTATTTTTCATAAGTGTCCTGGGAAAATGTGGATATATGGCAACACGAGGCCCAAGTCCATTTCCTCCACCTGGACCCATTCCAACCTAGCTACGCCCCTGTGTCCTGTCCCACACTTGGGAATCTCTGAGGCGCACCACTTCTGCCCCTTAGAGCAGCACGTGGCAAAGGGAGGAGTTATTTAACCAGGCTTGGGCAGGTTGTATTAGTTTTATCAGATTGTTCCCGCATTGTGCTCTGCAGCCCTTTGAATGAAAAAACCAACCGAGATTGGGCAGGCTTATCCCGCTTTCACCTCTGGACAGGCAGGGATCAGATTTGGTGTGTGGCAACCTGAGGGAAACTAGCTGCGTCATCTTGAAATGAACCCAATGGGGAGAACACCACCCAGTCTTACGGGACAAGTACCAATCTCCGCTCAGGCACAGTTGGAGAGTGCATTAGGGTCAGTGGGTACAACAGCTAAGCTGGAGCAGCACTGGCCTGCGTGGGAATCCTACCATGTGCTAATGACACAGGATGGTCATCATGGTGCCAAAGGGTGAGCACTGCGGGCCATACCCCAGTGCAGGGTCGGCCTTAGCTGATTTGCTGCCCTAGGTAGCAGGGATGGAGAACTCCTGGCTCACTGGCTGGACAGGGGAGGACCGGGGAGGTGGTAAGGCCAGGGTCACCAGAGGATGGGAGGGCTGCAGGAACAGGAAGGCAGTGTGTTACGGGGGTACGGGTGTCACTCAGGCACGCTTTCACTCTTGGACGAAGCGCGTGGTCAGAGCAAGGAACACTGGGGAATAGTTGCCCGTCAGGATAGTGTGTGGGCCCTTCCTTGTGCAAGCACAATTGGAAGTTCAGGCCCCTATCATCATAGGGCGCTGCTGACCACGGACCCACTGTTGCCCCACACTCTTTTCCACTCGCCACGTACGTTCGGGGGGAGAGATGTAAGGGAATCACCCAAGGGGGTGCAGGGACCCAGGTTTGGGGAAGGGGATATAGGGCACGGACACTCACCTCCGAACTGCAGGACACCAGGACAAGGGTAGGCAGGGCACTCACCTCACAACAGCCGTCCACTCTCACTCCACACACTCACAGGTTCAGGGATTAGGCAGGGATCCAACCACACGGGCAACGCTCTGAATACACAGTCTCTCTCTCTCAATTTCAAGTCACACAAGGGGGCCGGTTTCAACAATCACCAGCGCCGTTTCCCAGGCGGCGCTGGCTTTTATACCCCAGGCCCCGCCCTTGTACGAGCCCGCAGCCGCTCTGATCGGCGCTGCGGGGGCGGGGGACACGCTGCAGCTGGGCTACCCTGAGGGGGCGGGGCCTCCCCCCGACGCTCCTCTGCGTTCCTGAAGGGCGTTCCCTGTGCCTGCGGGACACGCCCTTCCTGGCTCTCTGTTACTGGGGGCGTGGCCTCTAATCTCCGTTTCCCTCTTGGAACGTGCGGGGGGCGTGTCCCCGCCCCCTGCAACGCCGGCGGCTCCTTCACTGACTGGGTCCCCTCCGGCGCCACCGGAGGGGAGCCCCCATGAGGTCTTTGCCCTTGCGGGCTATCAGGTGGGTCCGGGCTATACGGGGGTTGTATTGCGGGCCCCGGTCCCCGCTCGCCCCGCGTGCCGCGCAACCTGCCCCGCCTGCCACTGACACAGTGAGGCAAGGCTTTCCTTTTGCCCTGAGGGCAGTTTGCAGAGGTGGGACCTTACAGGGCTGCTGGAGCACTCTGACAGTGTGTGAGGCTGTCTACCCACCAGCGCACCGACCACTAGGGTGTGCCTGCTGCTGGCCTTCCCTGCCTCCTATTCTCCCCAGTCCATCCCTGCTCAGTAAGTCCTTGCCTCGCTGCCTCTCCATCCCAGTATGTCCCATCCCCCTATTTCAGTGACACTGCCCTCCCTCCCCTCAACCCAATGGTCCCCACTCTCCAACCCTAGGGCAGCAGATGGAAGAGGGATGACATTTTGCTGCCTCTTTTACATTAACTGCAATAGGCTATGTCCCCACACTAGCTAGGGCTAACAGCTGAAATGATTGATCACAGCAAATACCGTTTCCAGCAAAAACAGTCAATTCACCACTCTCCTGACAATGTGCAAGCATAATGGTTTTCACAACAATTTGGTCGGGTTCCCTTCCTCCTAATTCCTAGGATCCTAGTTCCATCAAGTAACAATATTCCTTCTTCCTAAGTCCTAGGATTGTATTATTAGAGCTGAAACGAGTACCCATACAAATGGATATAACTGTCAAATTTCCGGTACCTGTATTGAGTCAAAAATTTCAGGTATGAATCGAGACCCAATTTCAATCCAATTCGAGTACCTGATGTCCCGGAATGTCCTCAAATATCAACTTCTGGTCCTGATTATTTAGTTTTCTGTCCAGATTTCCTGATTGGTAACTGGAAAAGTTTAAAAATTGGTACCAAAAATGACAGATTTTTCAGGTATCCAGGTACCCGATCTGTGATTGGGTAGCCCTGCCCATGCAAAAGCTGGTGCGGTACTTGAAGGTAGCTGCAGCTATCAATTTAGGTACCCATTTGAGCTCTTCTGTAATTCCATCAAGTAACAAATTCCTTCCTCCTAATTCCTAGCATCCTAATTCCATCAAACAAATTCCTACCTCCTACTTTTTAGGAACCCTAATTCTACCAAGTAACAAATTCCTACCTCCTTCTCCTACTTTCAAGAAACTGACTAGGATGGAGGAAAACTGGAAATGACAAAAGTCGATGGAAATTCGTCAGCGGAAATACCAAAAGTTGCAAATATAAAAACTTGTTCCAACCTGTGCAAAATTATTGTCAAAATTTGGTAAAGTTCCCCAAATGATAAGGATTCCTGTCAGTTCGGGGACAGCTGATTCATTTTGGCATTAGCCAGGGCATGCACATTGCTCCTGCAAAGATGCACAGAACCTCCCCTGGCCCTGCCCCCCATTTCTCCTGGTGGCACCTTTCCTCAGCCCTTACAGTGCATCCCAGGTTTTTTTTGGTTCCTTAAGTCTTCTCACCCATCTTGTATCTCCCCATTCCATTAGTCATTCCTGATGAAACCTGCCTGTTGGAGGCTTTTCAAAGAGATTCCATCCCCACCTCCTCTTGCACCAATAAAACAATCTGGCTCATGCACTTTCACGGAACACTAGCTGCTGGGAACTCATTGCCTTTGGTTTCATTTTTGCTTAAATCCCCAGCAAACTGCTTTCCACTGGCCCAGGTTGAAGTGTCCCAGTGTAGCAAAGGTCCTCATCCTCTTTGGCTGTTTTTACACGGATGCACCCCCCCTCCGGCTGGGTGTGCAGTGGGGGGAGGGGGCATCCGTGTACACGCTGCGGCAGTGGGGTGTGTGTGTGTGTGTGCTCCTGTGCAACACCTACCTCCACCCATCTCCACCTAACACCCACCCACGGAGCCATCCGGAAAACTGGAGGAGGCTCCGTGGGTAGAGGTGGGTGTGCGCCTGTGGAAAAGGCTGCACACCCACCTCCACCCACCACTGGCGCACACCCATCCCCCCACCCACGCGGTTCGTTTAAAAAGGGCCGCCCTTTTTCAAACTGGTCTGGCCAACCAAAACCCTGCCCTGTCTGCTGTTTCTCCTCTGCTGAAGCAGGAGTTTTAATGTTGTCTTCTTGCCTCAGTTATCTCCAGGAGATCAGACTCGAATGTGCCACCTCTCTTCCACTTAAGCAGAGAGTAGGCCTTTTTAGGATTTCAACAGTCCTTGAAAGCAAGAGGAGCAGGGTTTAATTTGTTCCAGAATTTGCCTGGACTCAGCCCTGGCCCCTCTTTCAGAACCTGTCACAGCTGCTACTCTGCAAGACCCCACCCACAGCTGGATGCAGAAGCACCAGCCTCAGCCCCAGTCTTTCCTGTGACAGGGTTATTAGGGCTGATTGGTGGTGCCAAACTGATGATCGGTGGCAGCAGCAGCAGCACCACCACCATCCCTATCAAACTTAGTCTGGCCCTCAGGAAGGGCTGGGAAAAGAGGGGCAGGAACAGGGGCTGGCAGAGTTTACAGGGAGAGGAGGATTGGCAGGGTAGCTCCACCAGCTTTCTAGGGTCAAAGGATGGGACTTCTGGGGCAGGGAGGAGCCCTGGCATCTCTGGGTGATTTCAGACGTTACGAGATCACGCTGAACCACACTGAACCACGCTCAACCCCCCCGCGGGGCCAAAGGGCCCTGAACGTCTGAACGGCGTGCGCCAGATGTTCACCACGCTCAATACCCACATGGGGTCAGGTTCAACCACGCTTCCCGGGCTAGCCGGGGGAAGGTCCCGGGAAGCGTGGTCAAACCAACCCCCACAGGGAACCAAGCAAAAGTAACGTCTGGACGCCAATCCCCCAGCGGAACCAAAAAAATGGAGCCCCGGCCGGGGACGAGGCACGCAGCGTCGCTGCCAGGCAACCAGCACCAACACAAACACCGGAGGGAGATTTAAAGCGAGAGCAGCAGCAAGCAAGCGTGGCGGGATGGAGCGAGGAGGGAAGCGGAAGAGAGCGGAGGCACGAACAGCGACAGCGGCGGGACAGGAGGCGGAGGACGTGCAGCCAGGCCCAGCGATGCAGGCGGAGGGGGCACAGGTGCAGGAAGGGGGCACACGGGAGCACCCGACCAGGGAGGCGCCCCGGGAACACCAACCACAGCTGCAGCCGGGTCGCGCCGCCCCGGGGACAGCGGCCGGAACAGGCCCACAGGAGGCACCCAGGAAACGGGTAAGGGCACCCACTGGGAGGGGAACAGGGGGCACAGGGGAACCCCCTGTGGAGGGGGCCGGGGGGACCCCGGGCGGAAGGCAGGGGGGCAGGGGGACCCCGGGCGGAGGGCAGGGGGGCAGGGGGCCCCCGAGAGGGCCCACACCCTCACCCAGCAACCAACCACCCCCCTTCCCCCCCCCAGACACGAAAGTCGGCCCGGGCGGACGAGCCCCAGGAGGAGCCCGGCCCCCGGCCCCTGGAGGCGCACCCCCAGGAGGAGGTGGAGGAGGAGCAGAGGCAGGTGCAGCATGAGCTGCACCGGGAGGAGGAACAGCAGGGGCCCAGCCGGAGGAAGGCCTATCACAGAGGGGGACAGTGGGGCCTCCAGGAGACCCGGGACTTCATACGGATCTGGGGGACCCTCGAGTACCAGGTGGAGCTCGCAATAAACCAGCGCAACGAGCATGTCTACCGGGACATCGTGCGCGACATGGAGGCGGCGGGGCACGAGCGCACTGTCAACCAGTGTCGCTCGAAGGCCAAGGAGCTCAAGAGGGGGTACAAGGCCCTCAAGGACAATAACAGCCGCTCCGGCCACGGGGCCCGCACCGCCCCCTACTACGATGCCCTGGACCGCATCCTTCACATGAAGGGCTCCATCGTTGCCCCACGCCTGGTGGGCAGCGCTGTGGTCCAGGGCAGGGAGCGGGCCGAGGTACCCCCTCCCCTCGCCGCCCGCCCGGTAGACACGAGCTCAGGGGACCCCCACCCCCAGGAGGACCACCCGGGACCCGCAGAAGCCCCAAGGCCCCCCCCCAGCAGCAGCCCGGAGACATCCCAACGCCGGGCCGGCCAGGCGGAGTCGGAGGTCGGCACCTTCACCACCCTCAGCCAGTGGTCCCAGGGGGAGCACTCCCAGGGTGAGGCGCCGGGCTCCGAAGGCTCGGAGACGGACATAGAGGGTAAGCGGGCCCCCAGGGCAGGGGGGGGGCATGACCAGGGGGCCGGTGGCAGGGGTGGGGGCCCTGCTGCAGGGGCCACAACCAGCCCCCTTCACCCGCTCCCCCCTCTCCCGCCCGCAGGACATGGGGAGCCCCAGGACCGGGCCAGCGAGACGGTGCAGGCCCCCGCGGAGGGCACAGGAGAGCAGGTGCCGGACCCAGGTAAGGCGGGAGGGCTGGGATGGCGGGAGGGCCCCCCGGGCGCCAGCCCAGGGGGGCCTCCGGCCTCAGTGGGGGAGGGGGGGCAGGGGGCCCCGGGACCCGACCCCGCTAGGGGACAGGGCCCTGCACTGACCCACCCGCCCATTTCCACAGGGCAGCCCCCGCGCGCGGCGCCTCCGCCGGCCGCGGCCCCAGCCCAGCGGATGCGGGAGTACCGGGCGCGGGTCCGCAGGCGCAGGGAGGAGCAAGCGGAGGACATCGTCCGCAGGGCGGAGGAACAGGGGGAGCGCATGATCGCCTCCGTGGACCGCATGGAGGCGGCCATAGAGCGGTCCATGGAGAAGGCCCTGGAGACAGACCGCCGGCTGGAGGCGGAGGTGCGCCTGGAGCGGAGGCGGGAGCGCCGGGAGCACCAGCGGCAGCAGGGGCTGCTCAGGGGCCTCCGGCAGGACATACAGGGCATGGTGCGGGAGCACAGTGCAAAGATGGACAGGTCCCACGACATTGGGACCTCCCTGCTCCTGCATGCGGGCACCATGTGTGCCTACGTGATGGCCGGCGCACCTCCGGGCGCCCTGCCCGCCCAGGTCCCCATGCCGGGCCCCTCGGCGCCCCCGGGCCCAGCCCTGCCGCCCCTGGCGCCCCCCCGGCCCCAGGGCCCTCGCATGCGCCTCCCAGTGCCCCCGGGCCTCCGGAGGGTCCAGCCCCCCCGGGGCGCGACCGGGGCACCGGGCACAGCTGCCCATCCGCCGCCCGGCCCCCTGCCGGGGCCGGGACCGGCCCAGGACACGGCAGGGGACACGGACAGTGGGGGGGAGGGGAGCTCCCAGAGCTCGGTGGGCCCAAGCGGCCGCACGAGGGGTCGGCCCAGGAAACGCGGGGGGATGGTGGGAAGGGGGGGGAGGGGGAGGGCCACATGAGGGCGGGTGGTGGACGGGGTCACGGGCACGGGGGTGGGGAGGGGGCACAGGGTGATTGTGTGGACTGTGTGGGAAATAAAGTGGTGTAAATAGACAGTTGTCCCCGGCCCGTTTGTGGGGGGGACAGGGCTGTGGGACCGCGTGTACAGGGGCATTGGCACGGAAGGGGGGGTGGGGCCCCCAGGGGCGGGAAGGCCCTCACAGCGGGCCCCCCCGGGCGATGTGGGTTGCAAGGGCGTTCCGGATCCTTTTGGCATACCGGTACTCCCGGGGGTTCCCTGCGTTCACGTACAGGGGAACAGGACCGGGGGGCCGGTGGGGCTCGGGGTACTCCAGGGCCGCCCCCTCGGTCTCGCACACATTGTGCAGAACGCAGCAGGCACCGATCACCAGGGCGGAGGTGGGGACGGTGAAGTCCAGGCGGCCAGCTATACTCCTCCAGCGCTGCTTCAGGGCCCCGAAGGCACGCTCCACCACGGTCCGGCTGGCACACAGGCGGGTATTGTATACCTGCTCCGCAGGGGTGCTCGGGACAGGGTAGACCTTCATCAGCCAGCGGGTCAGGGGGTAGGCGGGGTCCCCCAGGATGCAGGGGGGCATGGGAACCCCCTCGATCCACCTCATGCCCATGTCCGCGAAGTCCCCCCGGTACATGCGGGCATAGAAGGGGGAGATGGTCATGATCCTGGCGTCGTGACTCCGGCCGGAGTTGCCCGTGTAGATGTCTATGAAGCGGGCCCGGTGGTCCACCACCCCCTGCAGGTGCAGGGAGTAGTATCCGTGCCGGTTCACATACTCCAGGGCCTCCCCCGCGGCCGGGCGCAGGATCTCGATGTGTGTGCCGTCCACGGCTCCGATGCAGTTCGGGAAGCCCCCGGCCGCGAAGCCAGCCATCACAGCGCCCTGGTCCAGGAGCTGGATGGTCCTGTCGAGGAGCACGCCCTCCACAGCCTCGCACACATCCCGCACGATGCAGGCGACCGTGCTGAGCCCCACCCCGAAGTGCTGGGACACGGAGCGGCAGGAGTCGGGCGTTGCGAGGGCCCAGACCCCTATGGCCACCCGCTGGACCATGGGGATGGGCTCCCGCATGGAGGTGTGCTGCCGCTCCAGCCAGGGCGTGAGGAGCTCCGCTAGGCGCAGCAGGGTGGCCTTGCCCATCCGGAAGTGGGACCCCCACTCGGCCTCCCCCCAGTGGGCCTGGGCCCGCTCCCACCAGGCCTGGGGCCGCTCCGTGACCCATAGGCTCCGCGCTATGGGCATAGCCAGCAGCGCTGCCCGGCGGAGGGTCTGCGTTGCCCAGCGGAACCGCCTCGCGGCCCCTCGGAGCGCAGCGGGCCGGGTGAGGCTCCGGCAGGCGGCCAGCCACGCCCCCCAGGCCCGGCGCCGAGCCCTGAGCCGGGCACGGACTCTCCTGCGGGCCTGCTGGCCCCGGAGGCGCACGCCAGCCCGCAGGGCCAGGACATAGCGCAGGCGGACGGCCAGGTGCACCCTCTCGGTCAGGAGGCACAGCTGCTCAGTGTGGTCACGGTGCCACTCAGCCGCGAGCGCGAGGAACATCCAGTTCCCACCTGCCCTATCGCGCTCCATGGTGCTGGGGCCCCGGTGGGGGCTGGGAGCGCTTATGGCGGCCCGGTGCTGGTGGCTCCGCCCGGGGGTCGGCCTCGCGGGCCTGCGCGCGCCCTGTGCCGGTGCGTTCCGGCTGCTCCCGCCCCCAGCACCCCGGGCCCCCTCCCCTCGCTGTTTGTAGCGGGATGGCCTTGAAGGTGCGATTAGGCAGACAGAGAGCTCGCTGTTGTTCTCTGCAGCTGTGCCGGGCCCGCACCCTACGCCTCGCTCTGTTGTGCTACAATGTTGCGGTGCGGGCCCGTGTTCCCTGTCCCGGGGGCCGGGCCGAGCCTCTCCCGGCCCTGGGCAGTCTGTGTGCCCTCCGGGCTCCGTGTCCCATTCCCTGTTGTGCTGGACCATGGCTGGCTGCCCATCCATGGGGCTCCCGCTGGCCGGCCCCCAAGGGGCCCCCCATATCTGGGCCTTCCGCGAGACCATGTCTCTGTGCGACCTGTGGCACACCCCTGCCGTGCAGCTGCTCCTGGCCGGGCCGGGGAGCCGTGCAGGTGCCTACGAGAGCCTGAGCTCCGGGCTCCGTTACTTTGGCCATGTGGTGAGCGCCCGTGATTGCCGGCTGCATGCGGAGGCCCTGGGGCTGGCTCGTTTCCCCGAGGGGCGCATCCCGGAGGTGCTGTGCGCCCATGTGCCCTGGAGCGCCTCGGAGACCGTGTCAGCGCTGGTGGTGTGTGGTCTGGGCGCCTACTCGGAGTGCCTGGCCGAGGGTGGCCCTGCCTTGGCCGTGAGCTACTTCTCCTGTGTTCACGGGGCCCGTGGGTACCAGCGCACCCGTGGGGCGGCGTTCCAGCGGCTTCTGGAGCTGGGGCATCTTCCGTGGCCCCCTTCTGCTGCCTGCTGTGTGCCGGAGCCCTCCGCGGTGGAGATGTCATCCCTGTTGGCGGTGTGGGCGCGTGTGGATGTGCAGCTGGCCCTCACCATGCCCGATCCCTTCGAGGCCTACTACCTGATCGCCCACTACATGTCCTTGCAGGGGTACCGCCGGGGCATGCTGCACTGGCCCCACCTGGTCCACCGGGCGGGCCACCCGGGCCCTCGGGCCAGCGGGGCCCCCGGCAGCGGCCCGTGAGCCCCGCGTCGCTGGCCTGCCCCCCCCGGCGTGGTGCCCCCGTGTGGGCTCCCGCCCCGGCCCGGGGGGGGGCCCTGGTCCCCGCTGGCCGCTCCCGACCTGCGGACCCCACCTCGGTGAGCTCCCGCCCGCCTCGCTGCTTGCTGCTGCCCCTGGCCGTGGTCCTGGGCCCCCTCCATCCCCGTGACTCCGTGGGTGCTGCCTGAGCGTCGCTGGTGCTGCGGAGGAGCACCGCTGGACCCGGCTGCCCTGCCTGTGCCAGCCTTTGACTGTGGGGCCCCCTTCCTCCTCCTCCTGGCGCCCCTCCGCCGGCCTCGCTGTGCTTTGGGGGCCCCCAACGTGCCTTGCTCCGGGGGTCCGCCCCCCCCCCCCGAGACTGCCTCTGTTCCTGTGGGGGCACCTCCTTGGACTGGACTGGACTGGGGTGGTGTGGGGGTTGCTGCTGTCCGTGCCTTGCCCCGTGGTGGTGCCCCCCCCCCCCCTGCCGGTGTTCCGGGTGGGGCGTTCCGGGCGCCCCTTCCCCCCTTCCCGGCCTTTCCCTGGTGTGAGTGTGTGTGCCCGGGCGTGTGGCCGTGCATTGTGCCCTGCTGCGGGACCGCTGTGTGAGCCGGCTGTCAGCCTGTTCTCGCTCTTCCCCCCTCCCTTCCCGTTTCCCTTGTGTGGGCGTTCCCTTGAGTGCCTTGTGGCTTCGTTTGCCCTCAGTCGGCCATGTCTGTGTCCCGCCCCTGCCCGGTGCCTTGTGGGGGTTTAGCGCCCGCCGGGGGTTCGGCTGCACGTCTGTTGTGCTGCCACGGGCCGTGATGGTGCGGCCCGGTTCCGGGCCGTGGTCCCGTTCCCGGCACGTCTGTTTGGGTCGTTTTCCAACCCCCGGGCGTGGTTGCGCTGTTCGCCCCCCCTGGTGGTTCACTGTGGTGAACCGGCCGCCCGTAACGTCTGAAAATACCCTCTCTCTCACTCGTGTTTGGTGGTGGTGTGTTTTAAAAAACAAACAAAAAACCACAAATTTAGCACTGAAGAATTTGCCTCTGTGGCATTTAGTCAAAACTACTGAATTCTGCTGTCTTGGATTTCCCTGGTTTCACTGTGGGTGAAAACAGACATGACGCTAACCACCCTTTAACCACCCTGGGTGGTCATTTAGGCATGTTTCAGGGCTGCATGGGGCACCAATACAGCCCTGCAACATGCATAAATAACCACCAAGGGTGGTTAAAGGGTGGTTAGCGGTATGTCTGTTTTCACCCTGTGAGGCCTTGCCTTGTGTCCATTTGCAGCATCTCAGTGTAGACCGGATATACCAATGCACACTTTTAAATTTGCGATTGAAACTTGGACACTTGTTTTCCAGAGATGAATATCCATCCCTCCTGTTCCTTCCCTTTGGTCTGACCTCTAACAAGAACGTTCACATTTATTCTGACATCCAGCCATGGGAGATTAGGACTTCATCTATAATCCACTGAGCCCTGGCCTTTGCAGCTCCTACCATAATCCCAACACAGATGAGAAGAAAGCTGTTTCTGTTTTGCTGACTTTGCAGTAGCAAGCTGGCAGACCTGTACCTGGATCTGCAAGGCATCTCGTTGTACCGGCAAGAGTAAACCAAGTCCTCTATGTGTTCTTCGTGATCTGAAATATTGATGATCACAGGAAGCTGTGACATGATATTCACATAGTGAAACCGATACCACTCTAGCACGGCTTCCAGCCCAGATGCGTAGGACTTGTAGAAACAATTGCCACCTGTAGCATTGCACTGGGAGAAAAAAAGAGAGAGAGAAAAATCAAACCACATATGCCTCACTGAACTAACAGGTTGTCAAGCAATTACAATTTTTACTTCATGAACTCTATTGTTGCTCTAAAGCAATTAACTAATTAGAATACTATAGAACTTCAATACTATTTTATGCAACACAATTCATTGCGTGGGTGTTTTTGGATGTTGCTAAGTTGTTTTATGTTTTTTTTAAAAAATTACATTTTACTTTTTGAAATCTGAATTTTTAAAAAAATATTTAAATAATTTTATTTTTTAACATGCTTTGGTCTAATCTTTGATAAATGCAGTAATCAGTAGGGGTGTACAGAAGGCACACCATTCATTTTCGTTTTCATTTTCATTTCACAAAAACAATTAGGTTTTTTTTGGGGGGGGGGTTGTAGAAAACTTGTTTGTTTACATTTTAATTATTAAAAAATAATTAAAAATAAAAAAAATCACTGCTTATGCACAGTGTGGCCACTGGACCAGTCTGTGCATGTGCGCCCTTTTCCAAAGTGGTGCCGGCAGTGTCACTGCCATTTTTTAAAAGGGCAGTCGGTCAGCGCATGCGCAAAACGGCCACCATGGATGCGCAGACTAACTGCCCTTTTCCAAAATGGCTGTGATGCTGCCGGCGCCACTTTGGAAAAAGGTGTACATGCGCTGAAGGGTCCAGTGGCCACTTGTGCATGCGCAGTGATTTTTAAAATTTATGGTAATGCAATAAACCAATCAATCTAATTTACAAAAACTAATGGGGCTCCATTCGTTTTAGTTACTGACATAACGAAAACGGATGAATAAGCAAGCAATTATCGTTTGCTTTCATACATTTTTGTTTTTAAAAAATAAATAAAAAACCTGTGTATGTGCAAAATGGCCAGTGGGACCATTCTGAGTATGTATGCCCTTTCCCAAAATGGTGCTGGCAGTGTTGCCACCATTTTGGAAAAAGGCAGCCAGTCTGCACATGCGCAGACCGGCTGCGCTTTCCCAAAATGGCGGCAACGCTACTGGCTCCATTTTGAAAAAGGGCACGCATGCACAGTATGGTCCCAGTGGCCATGTTGCACATACACAGTTTTTAATTTTATTTTTTAAAACAAAAAATGGATGAAAGCAAACGATAATTGCTTGCTTATTCATCCGTTTTCGTAATGTCAGTTACTAAAACGAATGGAGCCCCATTAGTTTTTGTAACTAATAGAAATGATATGAATTGCACACCCCTAGTAATCAGTCAATTGACCTATAAATCAAGGAACTCTTTCAGCCCTAGCACAAGGCCATTGGTGACAGATTTTAAAACGGTGAGAAAATGTATTTAAGAATTGGGGATAAAGGAGAAATTTCCACTGTCCGGGGATTCCTGTCATAGAAGTGTAAGAGGTCTCAAGAATCATCAAATCCATCCTCCTGCACTAAGGCAGGATTAACTAGCCCTAACCAGGTTATTATGGCAATAACAGGTTTTGGTATCTTCAGGTTTATAGCAAGTCCTCCAAGCTCCCAGACAGGGGGAAACACAAAGAACACAGGGAGGGGTACAAAACTGAAATGAAAATCAATCTAATAATAATCCTACTCTAAATAAATCCAAAACTTAAAACAGGGGAAGGGAATCAGGGATGGAAAGAGAGGGAGAGGGAAAGGATTCAATGGAGGGGGGAGGGAGGAAGGAAGATTGAACACAGGGGACACAGGGAGGGGTAAAAACAAAAAATAACACCTAAATCTATCTAATATAATCTAAATAAATGATAATATGGAGGTAAATGGGTTGGATGGGTGAAATAGGAGGAGGATGGCAATGGATTAGGAATAGGAAGGAACAAAAACTGCTGGGAGAGAGGGAGCCTTCTGAAACGCCTGCTGTTCAGGAACAGTGACTAGCTAGAAGGTGTTGGGAAGAAGGGAGGCAATCAGTTTTGTTTCTTGCTGTGCCCGCCTCACTGCAAGCTCCATTGGTTCTGTGCAGCCTAGTCCGTGGCCAATCGCAGACTGCCAAGCCAGTGGTCTGAGGCGAAAAGGGATGATGATTGGGCAGGCTGGCTGCTACTCCAAGCTTCCCCACCCCTGGTGCCTGGAAGTCTGCTCCTCAGCTGATTCCCTCTCCCTGTCACGTATTGCCTTCCAGTGGCACGTTTTTGCCACCCGAACTCACCCGAACATGATCCCAACTGACCGAACTGTTCGGTCATTTTGACGTTCGGATCTAGTTCAGTTAGGCCAGTTTGTGTTCGGGTTCGGGTTCGGGTTCGGTCGTCCGAACAGGGCGAGTTTGGGCCAAACTCCGAACTTCCGAACCGCGTTCGCTCATCCCTATCTTCTTAATGAAGTTATTGCTAACAGGAATACTGTCTTTAAACCCCCATCCCATAACCAGTTAATTTGTGCATCCATATAACCAATCCATGCTGCCCCGGGGGCACAAATGAACTTTTTATGGGTGGGGGCAGCATGAATTTATTATGGGTGCACAACATATCTATCTATCTATCTATCTATCTATCTATCTATCTATCTATCTATCTATCTATCTATCTATCTATCTTTTCATGACATAATGCGCTTAATAGGCTGGCTGCATTTTTGAAGTCTTGTGTGTTTGATAGCAGTGCCCCCAGGTCCACCAAGCCAGGTGGCACCACCAGGCCTGTTGGCGGGACACAAGGAGGGGGGTCCATCTTGACTTCTTGGCCAGGGGTCCATTGCACCCTAGTTATGCCCCTGCATTTAGAACTGCTTTGCTGCACCTCTCTGCTCCTTCCTCTTACTCCCCTCAATCCCAATCAGGAGTGGTCTGACATTCTTCTACTTCACAAACCATGGTCCATACTCCAACCATGCCGCCAGTCTACTTTCTTGGACCTGATGCTGGCTGACATGGACCCCCTAGACACTAACTCTGTTCTGGGCTCTGATGGCCACCCCTCCTTGATGCCATCTCTAGACTGGGATCTTGATGGTAAGCCAGAGAGACAAGCTTGAGATGCCACCAAAGGCAATTTGGAGATATTTGATGTTTTAGTTATTTATTTATTTTTCAAATTTATATGCTGCCCTTCCCACAAGCCTCAAGGTGGCTCAGAATCCATAAAAACAATCAAATTCAACAATAAAAGCACACATCCCACCCCTCAAACTTTCTCCCTCCCCTACAGCCCTACGCAGAAACCCACCCAAGTCCTATTTATCCCTGCCTGCCGAATGCTCTTTCAAATAAAGAAGTTTCGCACCACCTCTGGAAGATGCCCAGACTCAGGCTCACAGTGAACTTCCTGGGGAAGGGAGTTCCACAAAATGGGGGAAGTAACCAAGAACACCCTCCTGCGCACCCCTGCCCCACAGACAGAACCTTCAGGAGGGTGCCCCTGGCCGGCTGTAGGGGCTGCAAAGGGGCATGGTAGGACAGGTGGTCTTTCAGATATGAGGGACCCAGACCATTTAGGGCTTTAAAGGTCAAACCCAGCACCTTGAACTGTGCTTGGAAAGCTATAGGCAGCCAATGCAGACTTTGGAGCACCGGTGTGATGTGCTTCTGGCAATTTGTTCCCAAAAGGAACTGAGCAGCCGCATTCTGCACCAGCTGCAGCTTCTGAACAGTCATCAGGGGAAGCCACACGTAGAGTGTATTGCAGTAATCTAGCCTCAAGGTGAGGGAATCATGGATGACAGTGGTCAAATCTGAATTAGAAAGAAAAGGCTGCAGCCTCCTCACCAGGTGGAGTTGGTGGAAGGTGTTTCTGGCCACCGCCACCACCTGACAATTCAGGCTCAGCAAGGGAGCCAAAAGCACTCCAAGGCTGTGAACCTGATTGACCAGAAGGGGGCAATCCCCATTAATGACTGGTGTCCCAATCCCCTCCAAGTCATAGGACTAGCCAACCATCATCACTTTAGTCTTGTCAGGATTCAGCTTCAATCAGCTCACCCTCATCCAGTGCCCGACAGCAGCCAGGCATCGGGAAAGCATCGAGACTGTGGGACCTGGGTTGGATGAAAAAGAGAGATAGAGCTGAGTGTCATCAGCATATTGATGACACCTCACCCCAAACCCCAAATGACCTCGCCCAGCGGTCTCAGATACACATTGAACAAGAGGGGAGACAGAATAGAACCCTGTGGGATACCACAGGGAAGGTACCGAGGAAATGACACACACTGGTCCATCACCACCTGCTGGGACCTCCCTGACAGGAAAGAGTGGAACCATTCAAGAGTGGTCCTGTGCACCCCTGCCAGGTCCCAGTCAAGTCAACAACACCTCATGATCAACTGTATCAAAAGGTGGCAGAAAGATCTAACAAGATCAATAAGGAATTCCCCTTGTCCATCTCCAGGTGCAGGTCGTCAACCAAAGCCACAAGCACAGTCTCCGTGCCATACTGAGAATGAAAACCTGACTGAAATGGGTTCAAGAATCCTAGAGCATCGAGATGTGTCTGGAGCTGTTGGGCAGCTACTTGTTCAATAACCTTCCCTGTTAGGGACAGGCCGGTAGCTGGCGTGTCAGCATCCAGAGATGATTTCTTAAGCAGGGGGCAGACTACTACAGTTTAAAGCACGTCCAACACCCTCCCATCCTGAATGGAGGTGTTGACAACCCCAGCCAACAATGGCCCCAACATCTCCCCAACTGGCTATCACCAGTCAGGATGGCAAGGATCTAATTCACAACTGGTTGCCCTCATCATCCCAAGCACCTCCCTCTCATCAGTAGGTGATACCAACTGAAACTGATCCAGGTAAACAGGACAAGACTGAGCTTCCATAACCCCAAACTCCGACTCTGCAGATGAAATGGCAGCACCCAAGTTGTGGTGAATACGAGTGATTTTGTCTGCAAAGTAATTAATTAAAATGTCACAGTGGCTATGGATGACTCAATTTCCTGGCAGAGACAGGCCAGGTTAACCAAACCCCTCACCACCCAGAACAGTTCGGCTGGATGGGACTTTTCAGTCGCTATGATGACAGAGAAGAAAGCTTTCTTCGCCACCATCACAGTCACAGCGTAGTCCTTCAAAAACGATCTATGCCGCAATTGGTCGGCTTCAGTGCGAGTTGAGTGCCATCTGTGCCCTAACCGCCTACCCTCCCGCTTCAACTGCCTCGGGTCCTCCATATACCAGGGAGACCTGTGCTGAAAAAGTGGTGGGAACTGATGCCTGGGTGCAACCGTCTCGATGGCCATGGTCAAAATGTCATCCCACAAGTCAACCAGGTCATTGACAGAGCATCCAGCAAGGTCAGTGGGTATATCCCCCAGAAAGTTCTGGAAAGCAAACAGATCCATCAGTCTCTGGGGTTGGACCAACCTAACTGGTCCACCACCCCAACGAGGGCATGCTCATGCTTCAGTTCAGCATGAAACTGTGTAGGAAGTGTCCCTCTTTGCCTCTGAAAGTCAAAGGTAACAGCAGAATCATTCCCAGTTACTTGGTGGAGGCAAGGAAAAGCCATATCATTAATGAATCATGGGCTAAAAAAGGCTGACACAGTAAATTTTAACTTGGCACTCGCCCTGGTAAACTCCCAATGACTGTAGTGAAAGCTTGCCTGATTAAGACCTTGGCAGGGATTTCAGAATGAGGCATAAGAAGAAAATAATCACAAACAATAATTAGGTGACTTGGGCTTTTCATGTCACATCAGCCTTGTTTCTTCTTGGTTTGGTTCCAGGTCAAACTGTATCCCAATTTAAAAAAGAGAGATGAATTGACTTGCCCAAGGTCACGGGTCTACCCTGTTTCTCATTCATCCAGTTTGTACCTAACATTCTACCTACAGTACCTCTTTTATCCATCCCACTGCATCTAACATTCTACATTTATTATTATTATTAGTTTCTATAGTACTTTCAATGTTCAAAGTGCTTTACAACCTTCACTAGGGCCACTTTTAGATGTGCACAGGGCACTCATGGCATGAAATCACACGGCATGTAAAAATCCCATGGGCAGGGTTTAGACGAGACTTCTCATGCATGATAGCTGCTCACGTATTCTTCTAAATACAGAGGTATTTAGCATTGGTTGACCCATGTGTTGACAGTCTTAGCAAAAGGGCAAAAGACTGAAAAAGCCACAGAGGCTAAACTCTACACCAGTCTCTGGGGTCCGAGGTATTTAGTCTGTGGTTTAGAAAGAATGTGCGAGCAGCTATAATGCATGAGAAGTCTCATCTAAATCCCGCCTGTGGGATTTTTATACACCATGGGATTTCACGCCATGAGTGCACTGTGTACGTCTAAAAGCGGCTTAGTTCACCTGTGCATTAACCCTGTGAGTTAGGTAATTATTGTTCCCATTTTACAGATGGGGAACTGAGGCTGAGAGCCAGTGACTTACCCAAAGCCACCCAGTGAGTTCATGGCTAACACAGGATTTGAATCCTGACCTTCCAGGTCCAAGTTCAACACCTTATGCACTTGGTGAAACTGGTTCTTCTACTCTCTCTATTAATCTACTGTATTTGTAATGGACCCCATAGGATCAAGGCACTGAATGAATGAAACACAGAGAAGTTTAAACCAACAAAATCTACTCCTATCTATCTTCGCAGTCCGCTGATAAGATTAGGGGTGCTTTCTAAGTCACAGATAGAAGCTATCAGAGTCATGGGAGGTAACTGTATGAGGGGCTACTGTGGAGTTTTTTTTTTTGGTAATGTCGGAACTCTCGTATCATGTAGTTTATTTTTGGCACATTTCTGGCGAAGCCTATCCAGTCACGTGCGCTCGATGAGATTGATTGAAAAGATGCCCACAGCTCTGTTTCACTTACCAGCATAAAGCCCACCTTGAAATCCCTCCTGTTAGTCCCAGTATCATGCTCTTTCTGCATCACCAGTGTGATGTTGCGGTCCAACTGGAAACTGGAGCTGCTGTGATTGGCAGGCTTTTCTTTTATGCTGATGCTTTTGCCACCTTTGAGAATTGCACTGGTGGTAGTGTTGAAGCCATACAAATCAAAGATAGCTTCCTCTGCCATTTGATCCAGTTGGGCCAAATTCTCACTGACCTGTTCAAACCTAGAGGGGGCAAAAATAACAAAGGGTTGTGAGTATCAATGCAAAGACACCAAGATATGCATGTAACCAGAGGCGGAGGAATGATGAGGAAACCAATGGTAACACTAATCAAATTGTTGCCTACCTGTAGGGGTTCAGGTTGCAGATGGTAACAGATGGAAACATCTTGGGTTCAGAGTGGACGGACATAGTCATGATGACGGGGTAGGTCCAGTACTGGCTGAAGAGGAGAGCAAATTGCCAGTACAGCATCCCAAAACTGACGAGGAAGAGCAGGGTCCAAAAAGCTGTCTTCATCTTGTTGCGGCCCGAACACACCAGGCGAATGGTGCCGTGGATGGTGGTGTTCACACAGAAAAACTCAAACATTTCCTTGAAGGAGTCATAGAACTCGACGAGTCGTTCCTTCTTCTCTATCTCCCACATCTTTTTATTCTGCTCCTCTTCTGTATTTTCCTTTTCCTCCTCCTCTTCCATCTCCCACGTCCCTGCATTTTCAACCTCTTGCTCCATCCTCTAAGCCTGGGAAAAAAGTATAGGAACATAAACTCGTATCAGTATTAAGAGTATGGAGCATCACCACCTCTTATGTGCTGGCAAATATAAGAAGAAAAATTTAAATGTGAGGAAAAACTTTGGATCTCGAGGAAGAAAAGATGGTCAGGGCTCCAATATGCACAAGTGATTGTGTGGGGCCTAGGCAGGGACCTGAGGGGAAATTACTCATGCTTTGACTGCCAGAAGCTACAGCTTGCAATGGGCCCTGCTCTCCCAGGTAGAGAGGGCAGTCTTCTGCTGTGGCACAGATGGAAGTCTGAAGCTTGTGTTGAGAAGGGTCCACAGGCCATGCCAGTGTTGGTGCTAGAACCTGTGTGTGTGTGGGGGGGAATCTACTCAGTCCTCTTCCTCTCTCACAGACTCTTCTCATGTGGTACAGAAAGCCAGAGCAATAAAGACATGAAGTAAAGAGTTTTGGAGCACGGTCACCCATACAGTTGATGATGCCCAAGCTCCTCTTTGGTCCCAGAATCAAGACAATTGGAACTAGTCAACTGATTGAGAGGGAGAGCTAGTGTTCTTTGTGCAGCCATGAGGAATGAACAGAATCCCTTGAAAGTCCCGATTACATGTAGGGTGTTTTTACACAAGACAACGGGTGGGGGTGGGGTTGTTGTGTGGGGTGGGTGCCATACTTGGGAGACACTTCACATGAGTGTCCCCATGCACAGTTGCTCCATCCATACACTGCCTACCCCATCAATACATGGGGCACTCCAGCTTTTCCCTCGAGTGTCCCATGTGTTGACTGGGTGGGCAGTGCGTGGGTCACGGAAGCACGCACTCCCATGCACTGTATTCAAATGAGACCTCTCCACACAGATGGTGCCTGTCCACATGAGGGAGTGTCTCGTGTAAAAACACCCATAAACATTTCTGTGAAGGACACTGGGACCTGTTCCAAACCTATCAGCATGGGTTTGTGCCCTTGATAAAGGTAGACAAACACACAGGATCCTGCTGATAAGCCTACAGTCCAAACCAAACAGGAACATTTCCTTTTTCAGAATAAAAAAGAAGGCTGAGAGGGAATCTCTTTTTCTCCCACCCTTTCTTTAGTTTCAAGTGGACGTGTTGCTGAGCAAAGGAGTTGGATCAGTAGCTCTGAAGATTGAGGACCTACAGTTGGGGGCAGCATTATAGCATTGGTTTGAAGATACAACTTCTAGGACTAAGCACAGAGCAAGGGTGGGGAAACCATTTTTCTTCTGCAGGCCACTTTGAACATTAATACAAGCTCTTGAAAAGGAGTTGGGAATGGAGGCACATAAGGGGTGTGTTTGGGATGGAGGAAGGAAAGGGAGGGTCCAGATCATGGATTCATGCTATGTATCTATTCCCTGTTCTTGAGGGCATGCCTTCACCTTTGCTTCTATCCACCAAGCTCACTCTTGGGACTGGGTCTACTGGCTAAATCCACCAACTGGAAAGGACCCAAATAAGTAGGGTTGCCATATATGCAATTTTTTAGATGGCACTTATGAGATATACAGGTTGCAGGGCTGCACTAGTTCTAATGTAGCCCTGAAACCTGTATATCTCATAAGTACCCTCTAAAAATTTGCATACATGGCAACCCTACAAATAAGAAACAGCCACGGGCTGGATTTAGCCCATAGACTAGACGTTCCCTCCAAACACCTGGTGTAGAGTTTAGCCTCTGTGGTTTTTTCAGTCTTTTGCCCTTTTGCTAAGACTGTCAACACACGGGTTAACTAATGCTAATTATAGTGATCTAATTATCAGGAACTTTTCCTCATACAGGTCACCGAAAGCACTCAGTTATTTTCATCCCTGTTACCCAGGCCTGAATTTGAACTTGTGATCGGCATCCTATTTTCTGTCTCCTAAAACGGTGACTCCCAAAATGTGGATCACAGGTCCTGGTACCAAGTCTGCAACTTTTCCACAGATCTGGCCTCAACTACAGCAAAGCAGGATTTACATGGCCAGGACTTGTGCCAGAGAGTCACCTCCTTAACTCCCCTCCAGAAATGACTACAGCACTAATAGGGAGGGACCATGTCCACTTACTTTGTGCACCCATAACCTGCCCACAATGTGCATGCACTGGGCTGCAGCCTTTGTCAGGTGCACAGTGTTTCATCTTCCGTGTTGACAGTGGCCTATTGGTCCAAAAAGCTTAGGAATCGTTAATCTAAACTGTTCAAGAGCCTCTTCCTCCAAACATATAAAACCCAGCATGGTATCAACAAACAACATGAAATGTGGTACTGGAATAGAGTTCCTAGCTGTAAGCTACAGAATGGACAAGCCCATTTGATAGGCTGAGCTTCTTTCATTTTGGAGGAAGAGGCTAGTGGGAATGGCTTAGCCCAGCACCACCAGAAGGAAGTTGCATCTCAGGACCAAAATGGCTGCCATTTCATGGGACACAGCACTACCACCCAGTGGTGAAGGAAAGGAAGAGAAGACACCAAGCACAGAGGGAATTTCCAAAATGTAATTACACACATTGGGATTCAGATAAGACTGAGATTAACAACCAACTAGTAACCAGAATGCCTTGGGAATTTTAAAACTCAAGGATCATGATCTCAGATACTCTGTTGGTAAGCAGCACGTTGTAAATACCTCTGGCTTTATGTCTTCTCTAGAAATAGCACCACCATTACTCTTAGCACCCAACTTGGAAATTCGGTTTCATAACATCAAGAAGAACAAGTGACATCAGCTGAATTACAAACATTACTTCCTGTAGCATCTTAATTTCCCATGTTTCAACATCCCCTCCCTAAACACGTATTTGTTGAGCTGTGAGGTGATCAATGAAGAGGCTGCTGGAGGCAATGCTTGGTATAGGTTTCATTACAGTTTTGTATTAAACATGAACCTTAACACAGTGTTGCCAGCTGAGCTCTTGGAATTTTATTGGTAGCCTCATGGTTTAAAATTTTCTTATAATCACAAGAACCTCCTGTTTCAACTTAAAACCAAGAGAAATGGGGACGAAGTAATTAAAATATCTCTGACTGAACCTGTGACAGGGCAGAGTCCCTGAGGGCTGCGGGGCCTTTAAGAGACAGCTAGCGCCAGGAGAGGGACTGAGCTAGTGGGGTCAGGTTGCAGGGGCTGCCAGTAGCAGTGGACAGCACCTAACGGGAAGCAGCTGAGGGAGGGCGTGGCTGAGTCATCCCGGCCCCAGACACTAAAGATCCGCAGCGGGACTTAGTAGAGAGCAGGTGCCAAGGAGGCAAGAGCTGAGTGGGAGCTCTGCCTAAGGCCGCATTCACATCTACGGCAGAGAGACCTGCGAAGGAAGATGTGGCAGCGGGGAGGAACCAGAGAGCAGAAGAAGAGCCAGTGTGAACGGGGATGTGCCATGGCTTCCCTGTGGTGCAAACGGGGATGTGCCGCAGCTTCGCTTGCACGTGTCAGGGCACAAAATCCTGCCCTGACATGTGCGAGGGAAGCTGTGGCACATCCCCAGTCTTACTGGTTCTTCTTCTGCTCTCCGGTTTCTCCCCGCTGCCGTGTCTTCCCTCGCGGGTCTCACCGCTGCAGTTGTGAATGCAGCCTAAGAAACTGAAGCTCAGAGGGTGTTGCCTGAGCTAGGGGCTTACTGGGCTCCAGAGGGAGTGTCTCTGGCCCAGAAGTCAAGAAAGCCTGAGGGGGTGTGTCTTGGCTTCAGAGACTGGGAGCCAGAGTTAGGTGCCTGGTTTGGGAATATGCTGTACAGAAACATTGTGAAAGCGGATTGTAAAGAGAATAAAGACGGTGAGATGCATTCCCCTGAGAGAGTGACAGTGTTGGGGTTATTCCTGCCAGGACTCAGACCCAGTAAGCCCGTCCCTGCCATAGAACCAACTTCTGTTGGGCGAGAGTATGCAAGGCATGCCTGTCATGTAAATAAGAGATGTTCATTATGTTCTGTAGAGCTGCAGGGCTCAGGGATAAGGGATGCTCCCTTAAAAAGGACACGTGGAAACTCTAGGTCTCCCTCCCCATACCAACTTGATTAAGAACTGTAACTCCACCTTTAGCAATACATTCGCTATCAGCAAACACTTGATTCTATGTATCCGGTCTCTCACTTATTTCTGCAGATGCAGAATACACTCAATGCAGCACTATTGGCAAAAGAATGCTAGCAACTGAGAAGCTTTAGAAGTTGCCGTGCCGGCTGAAGACTTAGTCCTTTCCTTACAAAATGCTGCCCACTGCTGTTTGCATTGGACCACTTCAAGACAAAATAATTCCATGCGGCAGAGCTAACTGACGGCACAGCAGCTCTAGAAATAAAATCGGTGCAATTGCCGCTGCTGCTGTGAGTTGTTCTCTCTTTTTAAAAGAAAACACTCATTAATGTTTACACTGATCTCCCACACCCCCCCCGGCCCCAACTCAGGTTCATTTGCTCTAGTGGCATAGAGTTCCCATGCCTCTTATTTTATATTCAGTCTCTCATTCAAGGAGAGCAGTAGTTCCCAGACTTTTTGCCCGTGAGCCCCTTTTGAGACTTACATATAATCTCATGACCCCAGAGAGCAAATAGACAGGCACAATATAACAAACAGCAGTTGGGATTGCAACCCCATCTGCAGATGGTCTACCCCATTGAGAGTCTAGATCCATAGTCTGGGAACCTCGTCTGAACTAGAAAAACATACACTACCTATCAGAAAGTGATAAAGTAACTGGTAGTTCTGCTGTCCCACATTCCATTCATCAATGCATGTATGAATGCCAGACAGAGAAAGAGGGATCTAGGTAAATTAATATCAGGGTGAAAGAGTCTGGCCCTACTAGGTGCTAACATGAAGTACTTTAATCTTACAAAGCATTTCAGTACATGATTAACATTAAGGACTTCAATGGAACTATTCACATGCATATAGTTAAGCAGATAAACACACCTGCTTAACTATATACAGGTGAGATCTTTACAGGATTGTGGCTGATAATTTATAAGGTCCTTCCTTTACTTATACGGCTTGCCAACTATTCTATTCTTCTAACGAAATACAATAAAAACAATTTTTTTGGTCTATTTTCTTTTTCTCTTCTTGCTTTTCTATTAGGTGACTTGCTTCTTTCAGATTTATTCATGATTTGTTTGCTCTTGATTGTTTATGACAAATAATGATGAAGAGCATTAAATATCATCTAATGTTACATTTCTGAAGATGTTGTAAGCGATCAGTTTTTGTCTATTTTGTGTAATTCAAAACTTAATAAAAAGTTAATCTTAAAATACATAACACTGTTTTTTAAAATAAAAAAACTAAAAGTAAATAAGATAACCCCATAAAGTGACTGATTTTTAGTAGAATCTTTAATTTTAAAAGTACATATACAAATAAAGAGTTGTACAAGGATCACCTCTCTCTCTCTCTCTCTCTCTCTCTCTCTCTCTCTCTCTCTCGTTTTGTCCAATACGATTGCTTCACATAGTTCTGTTCAGAGACCCAATGGCATGCTTCCATTTTCTTCCCATTAAAAACCATTCAAAATACAAGGGAACTACACCTGCAAATCCCAAAATATAGGGTAAAAACAGATGTGACAGTGGCCCACTTTGGCCCGGGACCCACCGGCACATCTGTTTAGGCACTGCCAGAGGCAGGTAGGCAGCTAGCCTAGGCTGCATCCTTGGAAAATCTCAGAGGATGGAGCCCGGGCTAAGGGCTGCCCATGCTAGCCAACATGGGCTAGTGTGTTTATTCTGCCCTGTCATACCTGCCTCAGGGTAGGAGTCACCATGGCAGGGGCCGTCAGGGCTGTCCATCATGATGGGGGGGGGGAGGAGTGGGGCGCTGGGGGCGGCGTGTGTGCGGGGCCAGACACTTCCACATTTGTTTAGCTCCCGGCCCTACCCAGGTGTGCAGACAGCAGGGCAGCTCTCCAGTGGCAGGCACATTTGTTCGGTGCCTCTTCCCAACCTGGGCCATGTAGACTGCAATTTCCCACCCTGGGTCAGGCCAGGGACCGCTACACTGAGTGCACGTCTGTTTTTACTCATAGCATATTTAATGCAGTTAATGAAATGCCTTCATGGCTATGCTGGTGAAACCCAGCAACCCTTACACCAATGAATGAACTCGCATAGAAATACAATCATGAGCACAGAACACTGGGAAGTCACTTCTCCCAGAACGACCACTTTAATCTCTCAGTCCTCATCCTTGAAGGAAACCTTCAAAAGACGGGCCTGGGAACTAAAATTCATAACTTTATTAGATAGAACCCAAAACAAATGGACTCAGAAACCTATGCTTTTCAAGTCATTAACCAAATCGTTAGTAACTGACAGACTGTGTCAGCTGTATACTCAACTTTTGTGTGGCTGCTGTGAACCCAGTTCCTTTCACATATATATTCTCTTTACCTGATAAATTGTTTCCTCTTAATACACCCAACTCATGTTTGCTTTAGCTTTGTCCTCTCTATGTGTTTACCACTACCATATGTTTCTTTGTCTCCTATACCAATATATGTATTTTTACAACACTGTTTTAAATGTCTGGCATCTCTCTCTCTTTTCTCCCTATCCAACCCCTATCCACTCCCACCCATGCCATTCCCTGTCTCCTCATATATATCTGCTCTACATTTGCTCAGTTTATATACTTCTGACTGGCTACATTACATGCCTGAGGAAGGGCTCTGTGTGGCCCAAAAGCTTGTACATTTCATCAACAGAAGTTGGTTCAGTAAAAGCTATCATCTGAACTACTTTGTCTCCATCTCTTACATTTGGGAGCAACACAGCAACCACCCTCTCTCTAATAACAACTACTGACATATAGTTGTCATTCATCTCAAGTGCTATCATAAGTTGGGAATAAGATATCAATTATAAGAGAGACTGCTCCTCAGCAATTAAAAAACGGAATTGTGGTGGCATATATGCAGGCATACACTGCTCCAACATCACACCAACTCAATGGTCAAACATAAGGAAAAAGAAAAACATTCAAGGTACGCTTCCATGTGTAGTTATAACTATATATACTTCTATGAGTAGTTTTATAGTTATAAGAATCACGATATATACTGCAGTTATTATATATATATTTTATAGGTAAACATGTCATATATATATATATATATATATATATTAAGACTCAGTGCCAAAGACTTTCTGACTGTACCTTAGTCGTTGCTATGTCTTTGCAGAAGGCTGTTTGAAGTCAGTGCAAGCCTGTGTCTTCAAGTTTTGTCCTGTGCTGAAGGCAAATCTCAGTCCAGGGTTCTCGGGTTTTCCTTTATATTGAACATATACAGGGAGCTGTCCAACCCAGCGTAGATGAGTCACATCAAAAAGGGGCTGGAACTTCTTAGGAAACAGAGACCATAGAAGGAATCATCATCCAAGGAATCAGAGAAGTGATCGAACTGGAAAAGCAAGTTGAGATCAAAGGTTTAGACAACGCTTAAAGAGAACTCATTAAGAGGCTCTTATTGGGAGGGTTTTTTGGGGTGGGTGGGTGGGTGACAAAACTGCCCACTGATTACAAATACTTGTTGATTTATTTGTAAGGAGAAAAGACCAGTTTCCGAATCTAGTTTCCAGCTTCTTTATCTGTAAGGAGAAGAGACCAATTCCGCATCCCTTCTGAAACTACTACCTCCGTAGCTCCAAATAGTTAATAGCCTCCCAGCTAGGGAATTTCCCATTCTCTTTTTTCCCTGTGATTTGAATGCTCATTTGTTATTAAGACTGGTATGCTCTGGATGGGACATTCCAAGAACTGCATTGTAGGCATCTCACCAGAGAACTACAGAGAAGGAAGATGTGGATATCAGTTTATTTTGCCTTCTGGACATTGGTCTGTTTTTGAAGGGCTGTTCAGAGTTCTGAATAGAGCTGAAATAGGTAGCAGGATAAATATTCACGGCCCCCTGTAATTTCAGATAGGTTATACTCGGTGCTTAATTTGTAAAAAAAAATAACGAATTGCCAGGGCACCAAGCCTGTTCCAGAAGCCACGTCTCCTGCCTCAGAAGTCACAGCTCCTGACCCAAAGCCTGGAAATTAACCTTATTCTCCAACTGGCAACCCAACCACTGGACTAACCTGCCTCTCTACACGGAACAGGAGTTCTTGTGATCTAATCTATAGGATGACCAGTGCAGGGGGTGGGGCAAGAAAATCATCAATGGAAACCTAATAAACCATTCAGTTGGGGAGGGCGGCGGCTTTTGATTCCAACTCCAAAATGGCCAATGTTGACCTCTTCTTGGTCTTTCCTATTTCAGGCTGAATGCTCCTACTGGGAACATTTCTTGCGGCCCATATCCCCTTTAATTTAATTGCCAGGGCTGAGCCCTGGCAACCTCCCTCTCCCTCTCACTAATTAAGCCCTGACTATAGTTGACCCGAACGAAATTTGTCATGACATTCAAATAATAATAAAAATAATTAATAATAATAATAATAATAATAATAATAATTTTTCTTTTTATATAGTGTCCCCCCTGTTATGGCATTTGGGTGCTTTACATAAATTAATAAATATACAACTTTTAATTCTCTCAACAACCCTGTGAGGTAGGTTAGGCAGAGAGAATATTGTGACTGGCCCAAGATCACCCAGTGAGTTTCTGGCTAAGGGGAGCCTTGAACATTGGTCCCCCTTGTCCAAATACTGTGCACTTAGCCATTATACCACACTGGCTCAGTAACTGAGTTTTCCCACTTTCAGTTCCTTTGTTTGTTTTGGTTTGTGCTTTCTGGTGTTTTCCTTTGTCACTTCCAGGTTTGTTTGTTTTCTCCACCCATTAAACTTTGCATACCAATTTTTTTTTAAAAAGAAAAAAAAAAGAACTTCCAGTAGCCAATGAGAATGGGTGGGGTAAACACTGGAACCAGACAAGCCTCCCGAAAAAGAAACAAGCAGACCAAAAGCGGAACAAATGAATTTATTTATTTATTTATTTTCAAAATTTATATCCCGCTTTTCCCTCGCCACAGGCGGCCCAAAGCGGCTAACAACAATACATATAATATGCTAAAAACATTTCAATTCAATTGAAACTGCCCCCCCAAACAATTCAACAATAAAATAAGACAACCATAAAACACCCCCATACCACCCTCCCTAACCCCCCACCCTACCCTTCTCCCTCACCAAATGCCTGACGGAACAGCCAGGTTTTGCAGTTCCTGTGGAAGGCCGGGAGGTCTGGGGCCAACTGTGCCTCACCGTGAGGGAATTCCAAAGGCGCAGCGCGGCCAGTGAGAACGCCCTATTCTGCATGGGCCCCGGGTGTCACCGACTGAAAGTGATCCCAGAAAAACAGACAAGTTGGAGCTTCTACACCCTCTACCTCCTCCACTGCATTAAATGCAGCATCGAGGTTGCGGTGGATCTGAGCGATTTTATCTGCGAAATAATCCGCAAAAAGGTCACAGTGGGTGGAAGATGACTCAACCCCCAGGTTGAGGGAGGCCGGACTGACCAGCCCCCATACCACCCGGGAACAGCTCCGCTGGACGGGATTTAGCGGATGCTATGAGGGCAGCAAAGAACTCCCTCTTTGCTATCAGCATAGCCTCGGCATAGACTCGCAAACTAGCTCCATGTCGCAATCTGTCGGCTTCAGTACGAGATTGACGCCACCATCATTCCAACCATCGCCCAGCTTGCTTCAGGACCCACAGCCCCTCAGAGAACCAAGGAGGCCTGCGGGGCCGTCGCATGGGCAACGGACGTCTGGGAGCTGTTTGATCGATGGACTCCGTCAGCAAGATATTCCATAATTTGATGAGGTCATTGATGAGACGGTCATCAAGGTCAGAGGGAAGAAGTGAATTGAGTGAGCACATGAACAGAACGAATGATATGAAAAGACAAAAGAGCAATTAATCAAATGAAGAGTGGTCAGATACCATTCGTGGTGTTCATTTTGTTTTGGATTGTTCAGCTCTGCTGGATTGGCCTGTTTTGGCTGGTACCAGTTTCAGCTCTACTTCTGAGATGCTGTGTTGCTGATGTGTGCAGGTGAGTGGGAGACTTACAAAGAAGTGGCAGAGAACAGTCTAGACCCCACTTCCTGCCCTGCACCCCCATCCAGTGCTTAATTTATAAATAAATTAATTGCTAGGGCCCAAACCTGCCTTAGAAGCCATACCTCCTGCCCCCAAAGTCTCCTAGCCTAGTGCTTGTCAGAGTATGGGAAAGAACCCTATTTTCCAGCTCGCAACTGAACCAGTGGACTAACCCGCCTCTCTACAGATGGATGTAAAAGGGGAGTTCTTGGGGTTTAATATATACGATGACCAGTGCAGGAGGTGGTATAGAAAAATCATTAATGAAAGCCAAATAAACCATTCAGGTGGGTTTTTTTCTGACTTTTGTTTCCAACCCTAAAATGGCCAATATCAGTCTTTTTATGGTTTTTCACATTTTGGAATACACACTCCCAGGGCTCAAGCCCCCCCCCCCCGAATTTAATTACTGTCGTGAGTCCAAGCCCCTCCCCCCTCCACACACAAATTACACCCTGGCCTGCCCCCAACCCATGTCTCCTAGATCTGCTGCTAGGTCTGCATATCTCAGAGGCCTCTTCCATACCTTCCTCCCATGCTATCTTTATCTCTCTCCCTATTCCTGTCCCAACCTTGACTTCTGGTGAGTGAAACCCTCATTTACAAAAAAACAAAAAACAAAACCCATTGACTTTACAAAGAGCTCTAGCAGAGGAAAAGGTCATACACAACCTGAGTAGTGCCATACTGGGTCAGACCAATGGTCCATCAAGCCCAGCATCCTGTCTCTGGCAGTGAGCAATCTCTTTCTCCTGGGAGAAGTACCCAACAAGTCACAATGGGCAATCCATTCCCTGTGGTTCCAGCCAACAACAGTAAGAGGTTATGTCCCCCAACCCTACGTGGCCAATAGCCATTAATGGACCTATCCTCCAAGAACTTATCCAATCCCTTTTAAAAACTATTCCATTTTAAAACTATCCTTTTAAAACTATCCTTTTTAAAACTACCCTCCAAGAACATATCCAATCCCTTTTTAAAACTAGCTACACTACTGGCCTTGACCACTTCCTATGGCAGTAAGTTCCACAAGTTAATTGTGTGCTGATTGAAAAAATAGTTTCTCTTATGTGTTTTAAATCTGCTCCCAGTTAATTTCATGAAGTGTCCCCTTGTTCTAGTACTGTTAGAGAGGATAACTAACCACTCCCTATTTATGCTAATATGTTATTAATTTATAAACTTCTATCATATCCCCTCTTCTCCAAGCTGAAGAGCCCCAATTTATCGAACCTCTCTTCATACAGAAGCTGTTCCATCCTGTTGATCATTTTTGTTGCACTTCTCTGTACCTTTTCTAGTTCTACTATGTCTTTTTTGAGATGGGGTGACCAGAATTGTACATAATACTCCAAGTGTGGTTGTCCCATAGATCTATATAGAGGCATTAAGATATTTATAGTTTCATTTTCTACCCATTTCCAAATTATTCCTAACATTGGGTATTTTCAAACATTACGAGATCACAGTCAACCACGGCTGATTCCCAAAAGCGTGGTCAAAGTGATTCCCGGCGGGAAGCAATAAAAAGTAATGTCTGGCCGGCGATCACGGCCCAGAATCCCCAGCGGGATTCTGGGCCATCGTCAAAGTGGCTGGGTGCTGCGGCCGCATTGGCTGCGGTGCCCGCCTGTCTCCCCAGAGGGTGGGCGGTGGGGG
>QEPC01001471.1:96017-115787 GCA_003113815.1 Sphenodon punctatus | reverse complement strand
CGCCCTGCCTCTCCCTCATTTCCCCTGGCTGAGAGACTGGGGGGGGGGGGGGGGGGGGCGACTGAGCCTAGTGCAAGACCCAGGCTGGAGGTGGCGGCACTGGATCAGGTAAGCGATCTGATTCAGTTGCTGGAATCTGAATGACCGCTCAGGCATGGGGATGGGTGGAGGGGAGTGCCCCTCCATCTATCCCCGAGCCCAGGCCCGGGTAGTGCGCGGCCCCCGGGCCGGGGAGCACCCCCTAAGCTGGGGAGTGCCCCTAGGCCTGCTGGCCACTGGCTTTACCGTTGGTGGAAAATATGGGGCACTTCATGGGCCCGCATTTCTTTCCCACCCTGGGCCTGACTACCATGAATAACTTTGTGTCATCTGCAGATTTGATCACTTCACTCTTTACTCCCATCTCCAGATCATTAATTAATATATTAAACATTCAACACCGGTCCCAGTACAGATCCCTGGGGTACTCCACTAGTTACTTCTTTCCACTGTGAAAACTGACTATTTAGTCCTGCTCTTTGCTTCCTATCTTCTAACCAGTTGCCAATCCATGATAGGACATTGCCTCTTATCCCATGACTGTTTAATTTCCTCAAGAATCTCTCATGCGGGACCTTATCAAACCCCTTCTGAAATGCCTTAATTCTGTTCTTAAGAACTGTTTCCACCAGTTTGCTTGGCTCTGACATTAGAGTCACAGTTTCCAGGATAATCTCTGGAGCCCTTTTAGAATATTAGCATTACCCTCTGGTACAGTGTCAGAGTTCAGCGAAAAGTTGCAAGTTACCAACTTCATATTTGAGTTCCTTCAGAACCCTGGGATGAATACCATCTGATCCTGGTGGTGATTTGTTACTATTTAGTTTGTCAATTTGCTCCAGTCACACTTATTTATATTTATATTTATATTTGTGACAGTTTGTCTGCTTCTTCACCTACAAAGACTCGGTCTGGCATGGGTACCTCCCCAACATCCTCAGCGGTGAAGACCAAAGCAAAGAATTCATTCAGCTTTTCTGCAATGGCCTTCTCCTCCTTGAGTGACCCTTTCACGTGCTGGTCATCTAATGGCCCAACCAACTCTCCAGCAGGCTTCTTGCTTCTGATGTACTTGAAAAAATGATTATTTTTTGCATCTTTAGCAAGTTGCTTCTCAGATTCTTTCTTGGTCTGTCTTAATGTTTTACATCTAATCTGGCAATGCTTATGCTCTTTACTATTCTCTTCATTAGGACTAGCTTTCCATTTTTAAAAGATGCCTTTTTGGCTCTAATAGCCTCCTTCACCTCCACATTTAGCCACACTGGCAGACATTTGGTCCTCTTGCTACCTTCCTTTATTTGTGGAATACATTTAATCTGCACTTCCAAGGCGGTATCATCTCCACACCTCTTGCACACATTTAACCCTCCCAACTGCTACTTTTAGTTTCCCTCTAACTAGTTTCCTCATTTTTGCATAGTTCTTTTAAGAGTTAAATGTTTCTGTTTTTTGTTTTTGTTTTTTTGGTCAGTCTCCCTCCTACAGCGATGTCAAATTTTACACACGTTACAGGGCTGCAGGTGTGCTCTATGGGTGCCCTGAAACATGTATAATAAAATGTAACACCCATTTTATCAGTGTTAGAGTGTCTGTGTGAAAAGGGCCATAGTCTGTGGTGGAGCTGGGCTCATACAGGGTTGCCGCCTTGTGGGGAAATGACCCGACACTCCCATTTTGCCTTGTACGAGTGTCAGGGCTATTTCTGTGAGAGGTGGTAGCCCTACTCATAGGTGTGCTGGCGTGGTGGATGGAGGCAGGTGTGTGTCCCTTTACACAGGGTGTTTTCAGACGTTACGAGATCACAGTCAACCACGCTCAATTCCGCGTGGTGGCTTTGATCTCCTAACGTCTGTTGGGGGAAACTGATGTTTCCCCCCAGATGTTACCACGGCGTGTAATTGCATTCACCACGCGAGCGGCCAAAGCGGAGGGACCGGAGGCCTTCGCGTGTCAAATGCAATTCCACGCCGGGGTGAACCCCGGCATATCGTCTGGTCTGGCGCCACGGCCCGGGATCACCGGCGGGACCCCTGGCCGTGGCGAATCCGGCCCGACGCGGCGGCCTCATTGGCCCTGCCGCCCGCCCTTCTCCCCGGAGGGTGGGCGGCGGGGTGCGTGGAGGGGGCAGGGCCGTGCGGCCGCACATTGCGCTGCGCGGCACTGCCCCCTCTCAGATTCCCCGGCGGGGTCCCCCCGGCACGTCTGATAGGGCGTAATGGGGTGATCCCGGCGGGGAATGAATAGGGTGATTTCGGTACGGGGCCAACGGGTCCCGTAACGTCTGAAATCACCCACAGACACACACCCACCTCCACCCACAGGGCCTCCTCCAGTTTTCTGGAGGACTCCGTGGGTGGAAGTGGGTGGGTGATGGATGGAGATGGGTGTTGTGCGGGAGTGCGCACGTCCCCACATCCCACTCAGTATTCACACGGGCGAACACTGAGCAGACTCCCCACCACTGGCCATTTACATGGACACACCCACACCCACACACCTGCCCGAACACTGAACAGGGGGTGGGTGGAGGGGAGGGGGCATCCGTGTAAAAACGTCCATAGATTTTTAAAAGTAAATAATTTCCATGCTTTTTGGTGTTTAATTTTTGTTGTAATGTATGTTAAATGTTTTTTTAAATGCAATTGTAATTAATTTTCATGTTTTTGTAGTTTACGTTAGGGTAAAATGTATTTTGTGAAATTATTTGAAGAAGAAAGTGTTGCTATTTAAAAAAAATAAATGGTTTTGCATTTAACGTTTTTAGAAACTGTTAGGTTTTTTGTTTTATAAAGTGTTTGTTTATAACACACCTGAAGATGCTTAAAGGCAATGTGTGAAATCTTGACTCCACTGAAGTTGATGAAAAAACTTCTACCAAATTCAACAGAGCTAGGATTTTATCAATCAACCTCATGATGGATTTGAATTAGATTAGGTCCACAGGATAGAGATAACTCTTTCTGGCTGCCAGGAAATACCATGTGCATGGAATGGGGGGTGGAGGTGGGACTACGGTAAACAAATTAAATAATCTATTACAAAATTTTATAACCACATGGCTTCTTGTGATTTCCATGGGTTTGGAAATTGCCACAGAAGAGTGGAGAAACTAACACAATCTTTAGTGTCACTTGGACGGTCAACTGATTCAAAACTTTAGTTGATTCTCTATCTTGCTTTTAACTGATGAATCTATCATTTAATCCATTAAAGACTAAATAGTTAGTGACACACAGCTTTGTGTAGCATGGTTCATTGATAATTTTGGTCACTACTAAGTCATTCTTTTCAATAATAATGTCCATGGAGAAAGTTATTGCAGAAGCCCAAGGTTCGTTGGAAGACTTTTATGCTACTTGGACAAGATGTTACGAGGGCATCAAAGCAAAACTAGACATTGATAACCTGGATATCTTTCCTGCAGGAAGAGGAATGGATCCCACAGTATAGGCTAGTTAGATCATACTGAATCCCCCCCCCCTTTTTTTTTTTTAAACTGCACTCTCTCACCGAGGGACAGAGGGAGGAAAGGGAGGGGAAGACAAATGGCATAAATTGTAACTGTGGTTCTTTACGCACTGATGTATATCATCAGTAAGTTGTAGTAGAAAAGAAAAGACAAAATACCATTCAATGTATGCACTGTACACATTTATATTTATTACAATAAAGAAATTTAAAAAAAAAATAGATTTTAAAAATTTTTGAGGTGCTTGATTTTTTAAAATATTTGACCTTTCAATATATTTATTTTATTTACATGTTTGTTCAGATTTATACGCCGCCCTTTCACAGAGGCTCAGGGCAGCTTACAACCCATAAAACAATAACAATTCATGCAGTAACTCCCATCTTCACTTCAACCCCCCGACCTTCTCCTCAGCCCTACCTAAAACCCAACCAACCCCTATCTCCACTTGCCAAATGCTTTTTCAAATAAAAAAGTTTTTCACCACAGGTAATTTCATACGTGACGGGCCCTTTGGCCCACCATGCTGAACCACGGTCCGGGATCCGTTTCAGATCCCGGACATGAATCTGCCCAGCTGTCCTTTAAATGTGCCGGCAGATTCCTACAGGGGATTGGGGAGAGGGCGGGGCTGCACAGCGCAATGTGTGGCCACACAGCCCCGCCCCTGCGCTCCTCCGGTCGCCCGCCCTCTGGGAGATGGGCGGGCACAGCGGGCAATCTGGCCTCTGTGCCTGATCCCGCATCATGGTCTAGGCCACAATCTGGAATTGGCCAAAGTAACAGACGTTACTTTTGGCCGATTCCGGATCGTGGTCCAGCTAACCATGATTCTGGACCTCCGGGTGGCCGGAGGTCCAGAATCATGGTCAAAATTATTCCTGCCGGAGGTTCACTGTGGTGAACACCTGGCGAAAATCATTCAGACGTTACGGGACTTTTGGTCACCCCAGGGGATTCACTGTGGTTGACCATGGTCTCGTAATGCCTGAAATTACCCCACCTTCAGAAGACGCTTAAGGCTGGGGCTCAAACAAACCTCCTGGGGAAGGGAGTTTCACAGAACTGGGGCAGACAAGGAAGTCCCAGCCAACCGTAGGGGCTGGAATGGGACATAGTCAGACAGGCGGTCTTTCAGATATATGGGATTCAGGCGATTATATAATCCTGTTTTGTCTCAGTTTTAATTTGTGATCCATGCATTATTCAGTGAATTTGATCCATTCATTGATTAACACTTCCAGCACTAGTTATTACAGTGGAACAGCCATATATTAGACATGGGTACTGTACTGTATCATATTGTTGTTGTTATTTATCATTTATTTATATAGCACAAGCAGTATCTGGAACTGTTCAATAATTAATTAGAGATAGGTCTTTCAACTGTAGATATAAGGTATTCTGCCACAGAGAAGGGGGCTGGAGTAGATGACCTTTAAAGTTACCCATCTTTCAATCCCATAATCCTATGATTCTATATCTGGGCACCTCAAGGAACATTATTTATGTCCAGATAAGGGAGGATATAAAGCATATCCAGAATAAAGAAATGGTCATAAAGCAGGTTTCAGAATAAAGAATTCAAATAGGGAAGAATAATAAAAAAGTCCCTCCCCACGCAGTCCACCTGAGTGGTTGCTCCACAGTTACATACATCTCAAGGTCTTTTTTTTACGCTGCTGGAATGGCGAAAATGAGAATCAGGCCAGGCATTGCATAACAGAAAATGAGTTCAACAAAGCTCGACACAATAACACCATTGCACAATGAGCATGCACGAGACCGGCTCTTTTTTGTCTCACTTCAGCTGCAGGGCTAAATGCTGACAGACTCACAGCCGAGATGCTGTGTCAGCAAAACGACTCTTGAACCTGCAAAGAAACTTCCTTCAGGAAGCCAGGGAGTCATACAAGCCATACAGTAGGTGCTATCCCATGAGTAAGTCAGTGGCGTGACACGGACAGACATTTCTCCATCTCCATGATTCTCGCAATGTCTTGGGGAAAACCAAAGTACTAACCGGTTAAAATGAGATAGGGAGTCTACCAGAACAGCTAGGGTCAAGCTGGAGACAACAAGGGAGCCCTAGAAAGCAGCCGTGATGCAGGTGTTTCATGGGTGGGGAAAGGCTTGTAGGTGTTGTTGGGAAACCAGCAAGGCTGTGATCCATAAACCAAATACACTACAGGAACCGGCTTGCTGATTGTACGCTAAAACTACAAGGGTATCTATGTGTCTATTATGATCACCAAGCTGTGTGACTCCACTCCTTCCTGAAATAAGTACCGTCCAAAATTAGTTAACCAACTGAATCCAAACAATCCAACCCAAAATGAACAACCCAAGTATCGAATGCTATCTGTCGGATCTTCATTCAATTACCCGTCTTTGTCTTTGTTGTTTATGCATTTTGTTCATTATTTCATTCGATCTGCTCATTATGTTCATTTTGGTCATTTGTGTCCATTTCCAGTTTTTACATCAACTATTTTCATTGTTGGGGGAGGTTGGCGGAAACAAACAAAACCGAAAATGAACAAACAAAAACAAAGGAACTAACCAAAATTTTTGGAAAATTGGTTGCTTGAACAATGTGACAAATGCTGTTCGAGATCAAAAATCATGTGTGTGTGTGTGTGTTGTGTGGGTGTGGGTGTGTGAGGATTCACTCTGCCTCCCATTTCAGCTTTAGTATTAACAGTTTGTCCCCAATTGCTGTTGGAAAAAATGACCCAGAAGTCATCAGAGCCATGCCGCAAGGGGACAGAGCAAAAGGATCGCCTGCCCTTTACTGATGTGGCCACGTCCCTTTGGAGCATTGTGATGTCACAGTGCTCTTTTGGAGATGGGTCACTCTGGAAAGGAGCAGGAAAAGGGACCCTCCCACCTTGTTCTGATGTGGTCTTGCCTTTTGTGGAGCATAGTCACATCCCGACATCCTGCAGGAGGCGTAGTCATATTGAAAAGAGGCAGGAGAGTCTCCTTGCCCTGCCCCTCCAACATAGCTCTGGTCCCTGCCTGATGCCCTTAGATAACCCAGGAAAATCTCACGTTTCACCCAGGTTCTGGGTGAAATCTAGGGTGGTGGTAAGCCTATTTGTGTGCCCTAGGTACTGGACCTACAGCAAGCCTCCTTTAGCCTTCACACTGAGCTGCGAAGGGGTCCAAGAATGCCTGCTATGGGTTCAGGTCTCCCCAATGCTGAGGAATTGGGGAATGGCTCACTCCTCCTGATCCTCAACCTGCCAAATTTGCTCCAGCAAATTGCTCCTCTCTCACGGCCCCTATTCATGTGCACAGTCTCAGCTACTGGACGCATAGGGGGTAAAGCTAAAATAACTAAGTACCTTCCAAAAATGGGTATAGCAGTCGAATTACAGCACCCAAATCGCGTTGGGCACATTGGATATGCATCGGTACCCATTTAATGCCTGACAAGATACATGAATGACTGTTACCATTATTCCATTTTGTGTCATTTTACTGATCACCAATTTTTTCCAGTTTCCATTTCTGATTGTTACATGTAGGAAAACCACTAACATGGTAAATCAGTAAAACAGCAAGTCACTAACTTGGTAATGGTAATATCTGGTATTTTGAGTAGCTGGGTGCCCATTTTGGTATTTGGGTCCCAATGAGGGACCTGTTACGCTATCCAAAATGTCAGGTATTACCTATGGGTCCAAGATTTGCTACCCATTCCAGCTCTAGTATGGGGCTATGTCTTCAACTGGCCTGCCCACGTAGGACTATTCCCCCTCTGGGTTTGACAAGGAGTCTCTGGGTTTTAACCCATTGACTCAAGGGCTTTGGGTGAAGCCCCAGTTTCTCTGGGAGATCTAGGAGTGACAGGAGAAATCAGGACTTCAGGGGGTGATGCCATGTCAGAAAGGGGCAGATCAAAGAGGCTCTCCTGACTCCTTCTTGATGTGGCCCATCATGACATTACAACAATCTGAAGAGGTGTGACCAAATTGGAAATGGATAAGAGAGTCCCTTTGACTCACCCCCTCCAGAGCATTCTGATATCCTGATTCTCTGAATGGAGCGTGGTTACCTCAGAATCACCCTCCGCATTCAACGAGGTGGTGGTTTGGCGCCACCCCCCTGTGGGAGGAAGAAGCGGAGATGGAAGGCAGCCACCTCCAGGGTGGGTGGGTGGGTGGAGGGCAGGAAAGGGGTTGTCCAGAAACCCGGAGCTCAGATCAGGGAAGTCTCGCGAGATGCAGGACTTCTAGGCGCCATTTTAGGGTACCTGCATCCTCACCTCATTTTGCCTTTGGCAGGGAGCAGGGAAGAAGCACGTTGAGCTGGAGTGGGGAAATTGGCCCACACGGACCCGGAGCCAGAGGGCGGGTAGGCAAGTCCCCCCCTCCTCTTCCCCTCATCTGGCCACCCGGTGAGTGATTGCCGCCTGCTCCTGCCCGACCAAAGAAGCAGGACTGGGCAGCAAGGACTTGAGCACCAGCGGCGCCCGAGGCACACAGGAGGTGTGGCCGGATTTCGCACCCCTCCCCAGTATGGGTGGCTGCCTACCAGAGAAGTTTTGGAATGCAGGGAGGGGCTGGGGCTCTGGCCCACACAGAGAGTAGGGCCTGGGTGGGAGGAGACGCGAGCTCACTCCCCCCCTCCGGAGTAGCGACTGGCTAGAACTGGGACAGGGGCAGGCCAAGGATGCCCAGCTGCCCCTCTAGGCACAATAAAATCTTGCAAGCNGGGGGGGGGGGGGGGGGGGGGAGGAGACCCAGGGGAGCAGGCCCAGTGCCCAGCGGGTAGGAGTGGAAGGAAGGAAACCCCCTCTGAGCAACAATGTCACCAAAAAAATGACGGGCCCCACCAAATCCCACCCCCAAGAGACTCCCAGCCCCCCACCCACTCCCTCAGGAGCAGCACAAGGGAAGGGGTGGGGGTGATCCTGAAGGTGCTGTAGGAGCAGCTCGGGGATACCAGGAAGACCAGGAAAGAATCGAGGAGATCTAGAGTTCCCAGGGCTGGGCAGACGGTAGCTACACCCCCCCACCCCCCAGGCCTAGGGGTGTGGGGATGGGCAGCATGACCTCAGACAGAGAATAGAGCCCCACCCCACACGATGAAGAGGGGAGCTCCCAACGTGGGTACCTCCGTGTTTTGCCTTGTTGTTATAGGGAGGAGGAACCCGAGTGCAGCCGACGAAGGGGAGAATTCACACCCCGCCAACAGGCCCAAATCGACGTGTTACGGGAAGGTATCCAGACCCTGAAGGACAGCCTGGAGTCAGCCCAGAGGTGGCAGCAGTGGCCAACAATCCATGATGACTACCAGGGGGGCTCCCAGGAGCCAGGGACATTGGAAGGTGAACATAATGGGGACTGTCCCTGCGGTTGGGGGCGCAATGCTAAATGGGGTGTGTGTGTGAAAGGCTTCCCTTGTTAGAGACCTACACAAGGAGGGACCCGTACTAGAGGTGGTCACATGGGTGCCAGACACCATGTCCAAGGCAGGGCAAAACGTGGGGTGGTGGGAAGCCCCCTCACATAGGAACAAGAACTAGGTCTTGCTCCGCCCACAGGTGGTGGGCAACGGCACAAGTATAGGGTGAGGTGCCATGCTGTTCGAGCAGCGCTGTGAGCTGTTGTGAGGGCTGGGAGGAGTCCTGGCCACTAGCGCAGGGGAGGGGGTGGTACGCTGATGTGTCCGCCCCATTGGGCGAGCACCTCTTGCAATCAACGAGGGAAAAAATATGGAGCGGTGATTACATCGGCATATTCATGATCCTTTTTAGTGACCCCACCTCGATCCAAAGAGAGTGAAGACAGGAAAGACCGAGTTAAATTTAAGAGGCCTAAGGCAGAACGCAACTGGACTAATTGGACAGCTGATTTCACTATTTACCTTGGAGTGACCCTCCACAGGTTCCCCAAGTGGGGAGTGGAATTGGTGACATATTCCGATATAATCAGGCAAGCCTTTGACACAGGAAGCCCGGGTGCATGGCTGCGTTATGATGAGGCATTCCGTCGTAGAGCAGCCAACAACCCCAACATGAGATGTGACATCCATGCCCATGACCTGTGGCTGGAGTGCATCAGAAGCTCCAGCTATGCCCCCCCCCCAGTCAGATAGTGGCCACCTGCTTGCCACTAGATCTAGTGATTTAGAAAGAGCAGGTGATCTAGTGGCCACCTGCTCGCCACGATCAGGTCAAGAGTTGGGCTAACAGCAAAATCCAAAAATGGTTAATTTCGGGGAGGGGGGGGAACACCATTGTACATGATGACATTCGATATGTCTGAGACAAGCTGCAGTGGACCGATGGGGTCCATCTCTCGGACTTGGGCTGCAAGTTGTTCCTTGGGGTCCTAAAAGCCAAGCTAATTGAGCTACTCAGCAGGGGTAGAGAAGTGGCGGCGAACCAGCCAAACAAAGCTGGCGGTTCTAGTGGCGGTGGGATGAGCTATTGGAGGTTAGAAAAATCACCTGCTCGCCACTAGATCAGGTCAAGAGATGGGCTAACAGCAAAATCCAAAAATGGTTAATTTCGGGGAGGGGGGGGAACACCATTGTACATGATGACATTCGATATGTCTGAGACAAGCTGCAGTGGACCGATGGGGTCCATCTCTCGGACTTGGGCTGCAAGTTGTTCCTTGGGGTCCTAAAAGCCAAGCTAATTGAGCTACTTAGCAGAGGTAGAGAAGTGGCGGCGAACCAGCCAAACAAAGCTGGTGGTTCTAGTGGCGGTGGGATGAGCTATTGGAGGTTAGAAAGGTTAAAATTAGAACTTAGACTGAACAGAAACATCTCCTTAAGAGATGGGTAAGGCCATACATAGCCGCATAGTGCAGCCCAGTGTATTGGCCATCCCAGGGGGGAGAGGTGAACGACCAAACCTGCTGGGGGGACAGAGCCAATCAGCAAGTGACAGTGCCCTCACCCTTGTTTCAACCCTCCAAGAAAAGGGGATGTAGGCACGAACACCCCACCCTGGCTCGGGGAAACCCAGGGACTGGGGCAGGGGGCAAGTTAACGGTTGGGAAGTTAGGACACAGGAGACTTCCACTCGGGCTTAACTTGAGAACCTCCGGAACAGTTAGCTATGTGGCAAGAGCCAATCACCTGGCTTAACCAGGGAACCTCCTGGCAGGTTTACAAAAAAAAGTTAAGGAAGTAAGTAGGACCCCAGTTAAAAGGGGGAAGCAGGGAGAACAACCCCTTCCCCCTTTTGAGTTGATAATGTTAACAATAAAGAGTGTAGTCGTTCAATCCCATAATTTGTGTCCTTGTCTTCTTCTGAGGTGTGTCGACAAAGGAGAGGGGGAGGGAATGTCAGAGGAACCCTAACTGTATCATAGGATCAAAAAGCTCTTTGTTTTAAGAGAGGAGTTAAGGCTCTTATAAATTCAACCCTGCTGCAGAAAGTATGGAAATTGTAAGACAAAGCTTCCGCCTTAACTTGCGTGCCATGTAAGCAATAAAGACGTTGTACAGCCTCGTATATTATGCTCGCTTACGGCTTAGGCTCCATGCTGCACACATACTTTATCTTCGTCTTTCGGCCCCAATCTTCTTTCTCTGCAGGTTGGGGGCAACACTGAAACTGGGGAGAGCAAGCTCCTCCCTACCCCAATATTATGGACTTGATCCCTGTCTCCACTGTAGCCCGTACACACAGTTCCTCTCCTCCACATCTGATTGCTCCCAAGGTTTGTCCCTGAATACTCATCTCCCATTTCTTAGCCTTTCCCCCCATATATACCCACTCAACATCTGGGTACCCCCTCCCCATACCAACACCGATCCCCACCCCTGGGTGCCCCCCAGCCTTCTCCGTGAAGATACATCACCTGCCTCATAGGCTTCTCCTCCAAATATACACTCCTCCCAGCACCTGTCTGTCTGTTGCCAGTACATACATTTCCCCTCCATCTCTGCCTGTCCCCCCTGCCCCCAGCCTCATCTGTGCCTACACATCACCAGTGGTGGCTGGTGGACATTTAGGTTGTTGAGGCAGGGGGCAGGTCCAGCATTAAAATTTCATGCTTACGTGATCAATGGGGTAGAACATACAGTGAATGAAAAAACCACAGTCTATGCTGAATGAAAATGCAAGGTTCTGTGTGAAGAAATCAAAAAGGGGAAACCACCATTTGCTCCTATAGATCAGGTGATAGAAAAAAAAAATTGGCAGCTCATGTCTTCAAGTTTGTTTAAAAACCAAATTAAAAGCCAAACCAGGATTTCTCCCCCAAACCAATTCTAAACCAATTTCAATTAAAAACCCAAACCAATTGGGATTAAATACTAAACTCAGATTTCTCCCCCAAACAATTAAACTGAGATTAAAAACCAAATGAGGATTTCTCCCCCCCCCACACAATTAAATTGGGATTAAAAACCAAACCAGGATTCCACCTCCCCACCCCCCCAACAAAGCCTGATCTAATTGGGATTAAAAACCAAACCAGGATTTCTCCCCAAACAATTTTTAGTGATCTTTACAAGGGGCAAAGTCCCCAAGAAATAAAGCAGGAAGGCCTCCTTCCATGCTCAGGATTAAAAACCAACCTAGGCTTAAAAGGGGCAAAGCCAAGAAAAACCAAGCAGGAATAGCCACCCCCCCCCATGCTAGGAAGGGGCACCAAAAGAGAAACTGTAAGAATAGGTTGCCCCTGCCCCGGCTCCTGGAAAAAAAGAATATTTCAGAGTATTTCTTCACCCACCCTCTTGCACATGCTCTGTGCCTAAATCCCTTCCCAGTCCCCGCTCCCTTAGCTAGCATAGTCCCTAGATCCCACAGATCACTCACCAGACCCACCTCAGTGCTGCCCCCTTGTGTGTGCACAGAAACAAACAGTGAGAAAACACTGCATGCATGAAACCTGCAAGGCAATTCTCTGGACTTAGCAGCACCACGCATGCACAAACACTATCTTCTCACTGTTTGCTGCAGCAGCACTTGGGGATAATGGTAGCGCCGCTCTGATCAGGTCAGTAGTGGCAGCAGCATGGCTCTGGGGTCCTTTGTGGGGCTCTGGGGCATGTTGTGCAGCTTCATCAATCTTGTATCCCCCCCCCATATACAACCCACCCCAGTACAACCCACACCAATACTAGGTGTCCTCTTTTTCCCAACCCAAATGTCCCCATCTTCATTATTGCTGTCAGCCTGCAGAGGAAGAGCATTGGGATGAAGACAACGGCAAAGTGTGGGTGCATGGAGCCCAAGTTAGTTGTAAACAAGCACAATGTATGATACTGTACAATGTCTTTTCATGTTTACATGACACACACGTTTAAGGCAGGATTGTTAGAGTAGGTTGCCATACTTGGCAAAGGGCATGGGCCGGTGGGCATTGGACTCAGGGTTTCCCCCCCAAAGAAGTCAGAGCAAGGATTGGGCCCAGCCACCATGGGACCTAGGAAAAGGAAGTTCACCCAGGTGGATACCAGCCTGATCCAGGAAGGAGGTGATTAAGGGGAGATAGCCCTCAGTAAGTACGGGGCCATTAAGAAAGGACCTTCTCCCTGTTTTGAGAAACCACTGGTGAATAGAACCCAGGCTAGCAACAGCCTCAAAGACATGGAATGTTAGTAATAGTATCCCCTACCCACCCCCCTCCTAAGCACAGAAACCCAGGTGCATCCATTAACCTTGGGTCCCTCTCACAACTCCTCCCAGATCACCTGAAACTGTCTTTTGTCTCCATGGCTCCCATATGCATCTTTCCTTTGTCCCACTTAGCCCCCCCAATGCAGATTCCCTTTGTCCTCCCTGTGTGTCTTTTGTAACACCCTTGAGCCTATCCCAAATCTTTTATCCTGAACCCTATAACTGCCCCTCACCTCCCCCATGCAAACTGAGAAGCTTTGGATACGGACACGTGCAGGCTACTCTGTGCGTGTCTGTGACTCAAAGGGTCTCCCAGACTTTGGTCTGCCCCTTCCCTCCGACTTCGCTGGATCCACGGACCGCCTGTCCCTTCTGCAACAGGAAAGGAGAGGTAACCCACAGGTCCAGACTTTCTCTCATTCTCTACCTCTTCCTTTTGCTGTATCCCCACCAGATCTCCTTTCCCTCGCTCCCCCCCACTTTTTTGTACTTTCGTTTTCCTCGCCGCTGCTTGTGTTTTACCTTTGAGCCTCCAGACGGACTGGGTCTGTGTTTCCCTATGTTATTTATGTACTTATATATACCTTTTTAGTTTTTATTGAATATTTGTCTCCTTCCCTTTCTTCACTTTTGGGGAGGGTAACGTAAACTGTCTGTAGCGCACATCTGTCCTTGGACTGATCCTTGGGACATGCAGGGACCCCAGTTTAAGAAATTAAGCTAATTCCCCCCAAAGTTAAGGAACGGTGGATATTGGGGTACCCACCCCCCAATAGTCACAAGTGGGAGGGGGTTCTCCTGGTAACAGATTGGTGGAGAACACAGGCAGTCATGTGGTAATCCACTCAGGACACATGTGGAAAATCCACGGAGGCGTGTGTAGCTACAGTCAGCTGAACCCCCCCCCCCAAACTTTCTCTCTTTGCTTTTCTCTACACCTTTTTTTGGTGTCTCTCTGGACCTGTGGATTTAAATGTTCAGGGAGTGGGTTGTTGGGGAGAATTACTCTGGGAGTGTGGAATGATCTTGGGACTGTATGAGGCAGTTCAGGGATTTGTAAAGAATTGTGCTCTTGAGACTGTGTGAGGCAGTTCAGGAATTCGTTAAGAATTGTGATCCTGGGACTGTATGAGGCAGTTCAGGGATTTTTAAGGAATTGGGATCTTGGGATTGTTGGAAGCAGTCCAGGGGTCTGTGAGAAGAAGTGGTCCTGAACTTGTAGTGACAGGTTTGGGGCATTTGAAAATCATGGCAGGTCTCGGGGGGCGCAGCCTCAGCCCTGGGATTTTTGGGGTCTTGAACCCATAGTGTCAGGTTTGGGACAGCGGGAGAGAGTTGGTCTTGGAGTTGCATGGGCAGCCTTGGGATTGTTGTGTCTAGGAGCCCTAGTGTGGGTCCCATGACTTGTGAGAAGTTGTTGGCGGGGGACTGCTTCGGCAGCCAGGGGAGTGTACCATTGGGATATGGCGGTGGTAAAAGTCAAAATTGGAAGCTATACCAGAATAGGGTTTGTAGTGACCGTTAGTGCCTGGGAGGTGGAAGGCATGCTCCGAAAGGAGAAGGGAAAGGCGAAATTAAAAAGATAGGCAGCCAAAAAGGGAAAGTGCCCATGGGTGCTGGGGTGTTTTAAAGGTGAGGACCCGGTGGCCTCGGTAGGGGAGGCATATGCATACTACTGCCGGAAGTTTAAACCGAGAGGCAGTACGAAAGATGCTTGTGCTGCCTGGGCATTATGGTATGCATGTTGCGACTTGCAGGAATTACTGAAGGAGACAAAACAACAGTGCCAAAAGGAGGGGGAGAGGGTTGAGAGACTAGAGGCAAAATGTGCAGAATTGGAGAGGGACAAATGTGAGTTGGTAGCGTAAAAATGGAACTTCACCTCTTTCCTAAGGAAAGCCCAAGAAGAGAGTAATGGGGCAGTGGAGAGGGCTGAGCAGGCTGAGAAGGAGCTGGAGGGGTTGAGGGAACAATTAGGGCAAGCCCAGTCAGCGGTATGCTTCTTGGCTGATCAGAACCGGACCACTAAGGTTGCAGCTAGCCATGAAGCTTGTGAGGAGACCATCCAGAAGCTGCGAGGGGAGCTTGATTTTCACAAAGGTTTAGTGGTCGTTGTGCGAGTTGAGGATCTCCCTGGGGTGGGGCCCAATTCTCTCTCCGCTTGGAAAGCCCACCTGCCTGTAGATGCCATTCCAGGGTCCCCTTACAACCCTGCATGGCAAGTGCCTGAGCCTCTGGCCCCAGTTGTAAGCCAGGATGTTAAGTGTACAGGGGGAAGAGGGGGCACAACCCATGAGGAAGTAAGGGAAATGGTTCCATGGTCCCCCACTCAGGCAAAAGCAGTTGCCGAGCAGTTGGGTCCACTGAACCAGGACACTGTAGTCTCATGGATGGACAGGGTGTGGCAGATGTATCCCACAGCAGATGGGGTAGATCTGACACAGTTGGCCCGGACCAGCGCGTCCCTTGCGGATGCGCAGGTTCTGGAAGCGGGGCTAGGCATGGCTGACCTCCACTGTGCTAACTGCAGTGAGCGGATGAAAGTGGTGCTGCGGGTTATGCTTCCAGGGCAGAGCCCCCACAGGTTGTTCCTTTTAGACATAGGCCCCGGGGGAACAGCCAGAGTCCTATGTGGTTAGGAAAAAGCTTTTGGGAGCCCTAGCAGAGGTTGTGGCTCCTGTTCAGAAGGACGGGAGGCAGGTAATGCAGTACGACAACAGGGAATTAATAGAGGCTGTACATTCAGGGCTTGCTTACCTAACTAAAATGGCATTGGGGAGAATAGACCTAGTGCAGATTACCTGGGATGAGTTATCCACAGGCATTCAGCAGGTGGCTGATTTGATGAGGGGAATGAGGGGAGGGAAACGTACCACTCGCAAGCAACAGCTAGAGCTGGTACAAGCAGTCACCTTCCAGAATAATGGCCCTCATTCGCCAGCTCCCCCAGGACAGGCAGTGAACCCCCTACCTAGAGCCAACCCCCAGAAGGGACATCTGGGAAACACTGGTGGCACTCCCCCCCTCACCTGATTACCCTAACCGGGAGCCCGGGAATCCCCTTCGTGTCTATGTATGGGGGGAGTTAAAAGCATTAGGGGCAGACATGAGGCAGTACCACCTCCAACCACTGCATGTTTTGATAGCGGCAGTGGGGGAACTGCAAAAACAGCAGGCTCAGGGCTTTAACCATGGCTTCCCCCAACCGGTGGCTGCAGTCGGGTCAGAGGATCCGGGCACCAAAACCCAGACACCGGAACAAGAACAGGTGTTACAGGAGGTCCATACTATCTGCTAGGACTGCCCAATTCCCAAGGGTCCCCCTCAGGTAGTTGCAAAACTACACCCAGATAGGTGGGGGAGACCCAATGTCAGGGCTAGCATTTGGAATCTTTGAACTCATGTCTAGCTTCTAGTAGATACAGGGGCCTCTGTAAACATTTTGGACCCAGACTGGGTAAATGCAGGGGAGCCTTCTGACAAACAAGTTAAGCTCAGTGGGTATGGTGGAGAAACTCAGGAAGCCCCAGTATGGCGGGAGGTTCCCTTTGAATTGGGTAAACTAAAAGGGACCATGGAAAGTTGTGTACATAAGGGTAAAGAAAAAGGCATCATAGGGACTCCATTTCTGAGGGAATCCCAACAAACAGTAGACTTAGCCAATGGATTACTGTGGCAAGCCCCGGAGGGGCCCCCGGAAATCTCTGCCATACACCGCTGCGTAGCCCTTAAGGCACCCCTTCCCGTTCTCCCCTTGACTGATGACCCATGGACCCAAGAATTTCCCCGGGTGTGGATCAAGGACAAGACAGAGTGCAGGAAGGTAGAGGATGAGGTGCTAATCCAGGGAGATGATCCCCCTCCCGAGAAACAATACAAATATCCAGCTGAGGCAGAGGAGGGAATCCTGGCTACCATAGATAGCTTGCTAAAACAGAGAGTTATAATACAAATGCAGTCTGTCTGTGATGCCCCCATCTGGCCTGTTATCAAGGCAGACGGGGTGACTTGCAGAATGACTGTGGACTATCAGGCTTTGAATTCTGTGACTCCCCCTTTTGCTAAAGGTAGTGGCTAAATACAATTAAATAGTTGCAGCGATATCCGCTGGATCTCGCTGTTACTCAGTCATTGATTTAGCAAATGCTTTCTTTGCCATTCCACTCCACCCCACTTGTTAGTATAAATTTGCTTTTTCCTATAAACATCAGCAATACACTTTTACAAGGACACCCCAAGGCCTCCATTCCACCCCTAGCATTTGCCATTCTGTTGTTTCAAGAATGTGGGAGGAATTGAAGTCAGACTCAAGGAATTTTGTGATTTCTTATGTGGATGACATTCTGGTACACTCTCCAGAAGAGGAAAAAACTTTAGAAATCACCAGGGAGGTACTCTCCATAGTACAGAAAACTGGGTTCAAGGTTAACCGGGAGAAAGCACAATTAGTACAGAAACAGGTGAAGTACTTGGGGATTAGTTTTGGGGGAAGAGGGAAGGTCCACAGACACCCAAAGAATAGAGGTGATCTCAAAAATCTATGCCCCCACTGATTTGCATTCCCTCCGAACAATACTAGGCACCCTGAATTGTCCCAGGGATTTTATAGAGTTCTTTGCAGAAAAGGCAAGACCTCTATACAAACTCCTGAAAAAGGGGCGCATATGGGAATGGGGTCCTGACCAACAAGTGGCCCTGGCCACTTTGAAATTGGATTTAGCAAAAGCCCCCACACTTACCCATCCGGACCCCAAGCTTCCTTTTTTCAATCCAGTTAGCCGCAACCAAAACATGCATAGGAGCCACTCTAAATCAGCAGCAAATGGGGAAACAGAGGGTGGTAGCTTACACCTCTAGGTTACTCGATGAGGTTGAGCAAAGGTTTCTCCCCTGTGAAAAGGCTTGCTTAGCCTTGGTCTGGGCCCTGAAACACTGGGAGTTCATCATTGGTGGGTCCAAGGTTATTGTGAAAAAACCCCATTCACCCCTCAAATACATGATCTCTGGAAAAATTCAGGACGGGCAAGTCAGCAACCCCCGCATCGCCCAATGGACCCTGGCTTTGGTAAACAGGGGAGTGGGGTTCAGCAAAGAACAGAAAGAGACCCCTGCCCCCTATGGTCTGCTCATAGAAGGGGAAGAGCACATATGCCCCCTCCCTGAGGCCCAGCACACAGAGTGGCCAGCACAGTGGGGAAAAAGCCATGAAAAGGCAACAGAAAAGGGGTTGACTGTGTGGTATACAGATGGGTCATCTTTTTATGATCATGGAAAACCTAAAACAGAATGGGCGGTTGTTCGGGTGCTAGATGGGCGGGTGCTACAGGGATCAGCACGCCCCCACTCCTCCCAGGTAGCTGAAGTCCAGGCTGTGTTAGTGGTCCTTGAATTCGAGCCCCTGGAAATCTCCCTAGCCATTTACACAGATTCCAATTGGACTGCACGTGCCGCTACTGCGTGGCTTACAATCTGGCTAGGGAGAGGTATGACTGTTTCTGATGGGAGACCAGTAGCCCATTCAGAAAAATGGTAGGGATGGGTGAACAGAACGGAGTTCGGAAATTCGGTTTGGTTTGGTTTGAAATTCGAGTTCGGTTTGGAAGTTCGGTTCGGTTGACCGAACAGACCAAGTTCGGTCGAATTCCGAACTTCCGAACCGAGTTTGGCCATTCAAAACCAGTTTTTTTGGTGTGTGTTGCCACTAGGGATGGGCGAACAGAACGGAGTTCAGAAATTTGGTTTGGTTCGGTTTGAAATTTGAGTTCAGTTTGGAAGTTCGGTTCGGTTGACCGAACAGACCAAGTTCGGTCCGAACTCCGAACGTCCGAACCATGTTCGCCCATCCCTAAAAAATGGAAAAAGATTGCAGAGCTAATATAAACCAGATCTGGCCTGACTTGGGTTGCGCACACTCCGGGGCATTCCAGGAAGCCTACAGACTCAGCTTTCTGGAATAGTCAAGTGGACAAATTGGCAAAGGAAGCTGCAACCCACAGCAAGCCCCCCGACCTCGCAGAAGTTACCCCTTCTGAAATACCCTTAGCCCCAGTCACCACCAGAGCCCATTCTCTAGGAGCAGGAGTCACTATGCTAGACTTGGGGACACGACAGGAAGGGGATAGGAAAATAGAGGACTTGGCAGTAAAAGGAAAAGACAGCATGGGGAAATTCACAATCACCAAGGACAACAATGTGTGGTGGGCTTTTGATCCCGGGGATAACAGGCATTGGATAGTCCTGGGGAAGGTACAGGGGGACCTAATCCAATTTGTCCATGAACAAGGACATCAGGGCAAACAGGACACTCTAGACAGGATTAAAGAAACTGGATGGTGGCCCAAGATGAAGGCAGATGTTGAGCAATGGTGTAACAATTGTTTATCCTGTGCGATGGTGTCAGGGCTGGGTTTTGAACCCCCAGCCCTGCAGAGCACTGCCTTAACGGCTAGTGCTATTTCAGGCTGGTGTAACAGCCCACTATTCCTTCCTGTGTCTTCCTTCGTGTCTCCACCCCCTGTGTTGCCACGCCCTTCCCCAGCTGTGCCCTTTTCCCCCTAGCCCTGCCTCCCAGCTTCCTGATTGGCCACAAGGTGTATTTAAACCATAGGGTGTGTTGGTTGTTTGAGTGTCTGGTGAGTCTGGCCTTCCTTGTTGTGCTCAGTGT
>QEPC01001471.1:82771-92894 GCA_003113815.1 Sphenodon punctatus | reverse complement strand
CCCTTCCCCAGCTGTGCCCTTTTCCCCCTAGCCCTGCCTCCCAGCTTCCTGATTGGCCACAAGGTGTATTTAAACCATAGGCTCAGCCACAGGAAGCTGTGGGAGCAACTGCTCTTACCCTGTGTATGCAAGGGCCTGTGTGAGAGCTTGTCCATCACCTTGTCCTCATCCTGTCTGTGAGTCTCCCTCTCCTACGGTGTTGGTTGTTTGAGTGTCTGGTGAGTCTGGCCTTCCTTGTTGTGCTCAGTGTTCCCCCCATTGCTCTGTTCCCTGTGATTCTGTGTCTCCCTCCCTGGAGCTCCATTTCCCCATTGCTCTGTGTGTCGTTGGAGCTCTGTTCCCTCATTGCCCTGTGCTTTCCCCATTGCTTTGTGCTTCTTTGGAGCTCTGTTTTCCCCATTGCTTTGTGCTTCTTTGGAGCTCTGTGCCTTTCCCTGGAGCTCTGTTCCTCCAGTGCTCTGTGCCTTCCCTGGAGCTCTGTTCCTCCAGTGCTCTGTGCCTTCCCTGGAGCTCTGTTCCCCCAGTGCCCTGTGTTTTCCTCAGTGCTCGTCTCTGTGGTCTTGCATTTCCCATCACTGGTGTCTGCTTAGGGTTGTCAGGTCTTGCCCTCTCTTTACTGTCTTGCCTTGCCTCACCTCTCTATAGTGGGTGTTCTCTCCTTTCCTTGCTCTTCCCCCTCATGCTGTTCTTAACTTGCTTCTCCCTGGCCTGTATCCTCTTGGTTGACTTGGGACCCTTTTCCCTTTCCTTTCTGTAGCCTCAGTGATGAGCTGTGCACTCTGAGGCTGGGTTCCCTGGTTGGGAGAACGAGAACTGTCTCGAAACACCCAAGAGACTGGCTGAGAGGTTTTTCCTTCTAGATATCTTTCTTATCTGGGTTCTCTGGGGCCTTCCTACAGTAACCCTCCCCAGGTATAGGTTCCCTCAGTCCCAGTCTCCTGCTAGCGTAGGTCCCTTTCCCCTTCCCCCCTGACAGTTGGTAAGTGCAGACCGGCAAACAATGAAAGCTCCTATTTAACATCAGCACATTGAAGGTCCTTGGGCTAGAATCCAGATAGATTACATAGGCCCCCTCCCCACCACTGCCAGAGGGAACGAATAATGTCTGGTAATTGTAGATGCTTTTAGCAAGGGGGTAGAGGCACTTCCCCTGTAAAAAACAACACTGCCCACGCCACCATTAAATGTCTCTTTAACATTGTCTTGTCTCGATGGGGAATCCCCCACTGTATCGACTCAGACTTGGGGCTGCACTTTGTTGGGGGAGTGATGCAGGAGCTGTGTAAGGATTTAGGGATCAAACAGCGGTTTCACATAGCCAAACACCCCACTTCTTCCAGCTTGGTAGAAAAAACTAACTGCACGTTGAAAGAGGCATTGAAAAAACAGATTAATCCAGCGGGGGAAAATTGGGATGAGAAACTCCCCCTCATCTTGATGGCCTTGAGGGGGTCCAAAGCAGTACATGGATACATGCCCTTCAAGGTGATGACAGGGAGGCAAATGTGGATGCCTGAGGCTTGGTGGTTTGGAACTGAAATCCCAAGTTCATGGGAGAACAAAGCTATCTCTGATACATGGGTCCAGTCCTTGGTAGAGGAGATAGCAAAGATATATAGGCAAACCGCCCTCCGCCTTGGAATAGCACAGCAGGACGTAGATAAAAGACTAGGGTGGGTTAGGAAGCCTGTTGTGTGGGAAGTGGGACAATCAGTAATGTATCAAAAGTTCTCAGCACAAGACCATTCCTTAACCCATAAATGGGAGGGCCCCGTAAGGATAGTTAATAGAATCAGACCAGCAGTTTACCAGGTGTAAATTCCAGAAGGGAAAAAGGGGCAGCCTTGGAGAAAGTATTTCCACAGTTTTCAGCTCAAGGAGTGGGCTGGCAAATCTGTGGATCTCCCTGAGAGCAAGCCCCCAGATCCGGCTGGCTCTTCCACCCTCCCTCAGTAGAAGGGCTCTCCACCTCAGAGAGGCACCAGTGTCCCAAGCTTGCACGGCAGTTATGAATAGGAGGCTAAGATCCAAGGGACCAAGGGGGCAGGTGTATCTTCACTTGACTCAACCACGGAATGGCGTCTCGGTGAATCCGGCCCTGAGACTCGCAGCAAGGGTAAGCAGCCTAATCATCAGGCAAACTTTCCATTTCAGCTTCTGTTATAGCGAGGCGGGAGGGCCACATCAGTTCCTATTTGGAGTGGCCAAACGGAGAGCAATGGGAGGAGTTGTGGAAAGGGTGGTCATAAAAATATACCAGAATGGCTCTTCTAGATGGAAACTGTACATGAGGGAAGACCTGCATGTGGTTCAGTTCTACGCAGGCCTGGTTAAGATCCGTGGAAGGCCGGGCAACAGATATCCAGTGCTTGAAGGGAATCCGCCCCCATCAACTCCCATCCGCAGGGAACTGTGGAAGTTTGATCCACTCATAGGGTACATCAGTGATGATGATTAAAAGTCCATTCCCCATTGTCCCATGCCCTTCCCTAAAATCACCCCAGAGTCCATATTCCACCCTAGTCCCATAAGTCAGTGAATCAAACACTGTCTTGTGGGAGGAGGCGCCTCCTTGTCTCCCCACTGTCTTGTTCCCTTGGTTTCTGTTAACCCTTGCCCTGGGAGAGACCCCCCCCCTGGGCTTTTTATCTCATCAGGGAACGAGGGGCTGTTTGGATGAGTGTAGCATTGGGACCCATGCCAGGAAACAAGCTGGTGAGAAGCTTCGCGAGCCCTGGGAGGAGATGGAAAGGTGTCACCCCCAGAGAGCGCTGCCAGGAGCAGAGATCACAGGTCATATGCTCCCCCTGGATGCTTGATGGAACCAGTTCTGGGTCTTCGCCTTGATGTGCAGTTTCCAGACAGAGACAATGAGGCGGGATACACCCGGGAAAACACAGCCCCCAGCACAAGCCGCCATCCTGGAGAAAGGATTAAGAGTTGGCCACAACTCCAAAAGAAAGAACTCCTCACCTCCTGGTCTGATGCAAGTCCTTCAACAGAGCCACCGGACAAGGACTTGGGAACAAGTGACTTTGTAGAAGCTCCCCGCCACCTGGAAAATTGGACCCTCTATTCCATGGTGGAAGGAGCAGGCATCAAGAGCTCCTGAACTAATAGCCAAAAAAACTTTTTAATTACCCCAGCTTGTCCAGCAGCTAGAAATTAAGGACAACTATGTAAATTAAGGTACACCTGAATGGAATTATTCCATTGAATGGAGCTCCCTGAGACAAATACAGATTGGTAATTCATTTCAACGTTTCCCTTTAGGGTATTGGATGGGGGGTGTGAATTAAAATTTGGAACAGGGACCCAAAACAAAGGAGAGATCCAAGCATGCAGAATCTCTCCAGAAATTAATAAGCCCTGGCCATGGGCTCGCATGTATCCAAACTAGACCAGCCTGTGGCAATTTGAAATCCTCAGGTCTCTCTGGAGAAAGCCCAGGTGAATTTAGACAGAATGAATATGTTACAGGCAGCTCCCAGGTGGACCTACCCACCCCCTCATAAATATGTATATTAATTGATATTGTGTTCCCTTTTATCCTCTTTGGTTTAGATACTGTGTTGTAAATAATTGTGGTATTGTAGTATTTTAGTAATGATTGTAGCATGTTTATTGTTTAAATAAGTAACCCCGGTCTAGACTGCACAGCCATTGTTCCCTTCCCCTGTTGCCCCTCCTTCCCCCCCTCTCTCTTGGCGTTCATTTCCCTAGCCATGAGGTTTGTGTCTCCCTCTGCCCAGAAACTCTCCTCCCCCATACCCCTCCCCCTGACCTAGTTGTGTAACCCCATACCCGACATTCATGTCTATTGGGAGTCCTTGCTGGGCTGGGCTTCACAACGCACCAGTGTGTTTGATATCAGGCCCCACCTGATCGCATTGATCTTAGTCTTCCGGAATGGGGTGGTACTTCACAAGGTGTGAGCTAGTATGTTGAACTAGGCAAACCATGGCGTGGTGGTGGCACAATAGAGCGCTTCTGACAGTAATGTGGTGGTGGTGGTTAATAAATAACCATGCCCCCAATGGGGGGAATTGTTAGAGCAGCCTTCCCCCCCCCCCCCCCCATACTTGGCAAAGGGCATGGGCCGGTGGGCATTGGACTAAGGATTTCCCCCCCCCCCAAAGAAGTCAGAGCAAGGATTGGGCCCAGCCACCATGGGACCTAGGAAAAGGGAGTTCACTGAGGTGGATACCAGCCTGATCCAGGAAGGAGGTGATTAAGGGGAGATAGCTCTCAGTAAGTACGGGGCCATTAAGAAAGGGCGCTCGCCCTGTTTTGAGAAACCACTGGTGAATAGAACCCAGACTAGCAACAGCCTCAAAGACGTGGAATATTAGTATCCCCCCCCTCCTAAATACAGAAACCCAGGTGCAGCCATTAATCTTGGGTCCCTCTCACAACTCCTCCCAAATCACCTGAAACTGTCTTTTGTCCCCATGGCTCCATATGCATCTTTCCTTTGTCCCATTTAGCCCCAATGCAGATTTCCTTTGTCCTCCCTGTGTGTCTTCTGTAACACCCTTGAGCCTATCCCAAATCTTTTATCCTGAACCCTATAACTGCCCCTCGCTTCCCCCATGCAAACTGAGAAGCTTTGGATACGGACACGTACAGGCTACTCTGTGTGTGTCTGTCTCGAAGGGTCTCCCAGACTTTGGTCTGCCCCTTCCCTTCCAACCCCAACTTCGCTGGATCCACGGGCCGCCTGTCCCTTCTGCAACAGGAAAGGAGAGGTAACCCACAGGTCCAGACTTTCTCTCTATCTCTATCTCTCCCTTTTGCTGTATCCTCACCAGATCTCCCTTCCCTCACTTCGCCCCCTCTTTTTTATACTTTTGTTTTCCTCGTCGCCGCTTGTATTTTACCTTTGAGCCTCCAGCTGGACTGGGCCTGTGTTTCCCTATGTTATCTATGTACTTAAATAAACCTTTTTAGTTTTTATTGGATATTTGTTTCCTTCCCTTTCTTCACTTTTGGGGAGGGTAACGTAAACTGTCTGTAGCGCGCATCTGTTCTTAAACTGATCCTTGGGACATGCAGGGACCCCAGTTTAAGAAATTAAGTTAAGGAACAGTGAATATTGGGGTACCCACCCCCCCAATAGTCACAAGTGGGTGGGGGTTCTCCTGTTAACAGAAGCCTTAAGTTACAATTTCTATGCTTTTTGGAGCATGACTGAATTTGTAAGAGCATTAACTCCCCTCTTAAACCAAAGGTTGTTTGATCCTATAATTTCCATTGTTTTTGAAAGGAGAATACACTAAATTCCCCCATCTACAACAGTACCAATGTGAGAAAAATAGATGGATAAAGTGGGACTTTCAGGACTTAAAATGCATGTCCAAAATGGCAATCTTTCCCCTCCCCCACCCTGATCAAACTGCTCCTAAGCTTCATGGACATGGGGATTGGTGGCTGCATCAGGCCTCCTAAGCGGAAAATCGTTTTGTTCATGCATGACATAACTTTGCAAGTTCACAACATCCTAAGTTAAAAACTACATGACAGATTTTAAAAATTCAAACTCAGGAAATGACTAGAATACATACTTGATTTCTGAACAGCTCTGCACCTCCAGACATATAACTTTAAACACACTTTTCTCTTTCAAGAGGAGACATTTGCAAAATCCAGAAAAACCCACTTCTTCCTCCAATTTGCAAAATCATATAACTCAGCTGTTTCTCAACAGATCTGTCTGAAATGTGGACAGGTTCTAACCCCTCACTCAAGCAATCCTTCTTATGAAATTCCACAGTGATAGGAGAAATCATCTCAGTTTTACAATAAATAAAATTGTCATGATTTTAATGGAGAGAGCAAGCCACCTTAACTATAGAGCCACTTCCATGGCTCTATAGTCCCAGTTGTCCATGACCAAGAACACCCAGCATCCCAGTTGTCAAGGACTTAATGACAAGCCAAGAAAAGCAGCATGGGGGTACAGTACAGGGGCAGGCAGCAAGGCCTCTGTGCCTCTCCCATGCGGGGCTATCCCTATCAGTTCCCCAGGAATGGCAATATCCCTGATAGCAAGAGGTGTGGAAGGTAAAGGCTCAGGACAGGGTCACCCTCTGGTGCCAGGTTCCTGGGCAGTTGCCCATGTGCTGACCTCATACCAACTACATCATAAGAACATAAGTGCCATACTGGGTCAAACCAATGGTCCATCAATCCCATTGGCCAATCTTGGTTGCTTCAGAGAAGTACTTAACATAACAGGTCATAATGGGGCATAATACTCTGCTTTGTTCTCCTTTAGCTGCTCTATACATTTATTTCTTGCTTTTACACTTGCACCAATCCCTCCAGCGCACACAGCTATTTGAAACTTGGTGGCTTCAGTGGGAAATTTGCATTACCTCAATGGGAATGAGGATAGAGGCAATTCTCTGCTTCCTCTCCAGTTCAGCAATAACATTCTTGTTTTGACAGTCCTCAATGGCAATGCCCCAAATCACGTGCATTTGATATTTGGTGCCACAAGCTTCTTTATTAGGTGAGGAACCTCTGGCCCATGGGACAAATCTGGCCTAGGGCAATTTTTTGTTTGGCCTCTTTCCAATTTCTAGATGGAATCAGAAAAGAATGGCTAAGTTCATGGAGCATAGATCCATTAATGGCTTTTAGCAAAGCTGGTATGATGAACAGAAAATGAGCTGCCAGAAAATGAGCGAGAAGAATATGTGATGGATCACTATAATTTGTATGTTTTGGAACACTTCATCTAAAGCATCCGGTACTGGCCATTACCAGAGACAGGATACTGGGCTAGATGATCTGACCCAGGATGGGTGACTGAGATGAGAAAATCTGTGGCACTCTCTTCCTCGTTGCTCTTACCATTGATCTAGTCCATGCATAGAGACAGCCTAAAGCGTCTTCCAACAACCTTATCAGGTTTTTCTGGTTTCTCCCTGCAACTCCTAGCATTGCTTCCTCCACCTTCTTCTCCAGCAAGGAAGCCAACTCCATACACGTGACACCCTCTTGTTCATCCAGAGAAAAATCCATTACGAATGATCATTGAATATTTAAGTGTTGGCACTGAAGGCAAAACAAAGATAATTCCTAGCCTGGAGAACTTTAAGAACTTGCACCACACATGACTGTCTCTTACCCTTCCCCAGTCATTCCATATCTCATCTGATGTTTATCAGATACCTTCACATGTTGTGATTTTGCTGGGTTCTGCCTGGAATTTCCTTTGGGAATTCTCTGGGAACTTCCCAGCTTGCTTTTTTTAGTTTGTTTATTGTTTGACGATAGGTCATCAACAATTTTGAATAAATAAAAATACAAAAATATGCACCATTTCCTTAAGCAGTTATACAATATAGTCCAAAAAATATCCAAATTTTCTCTTAGCAAACACTATTACATTATTTCAACATGTGCCCTTTTCCCATCACTCCATCCCGTAATGTCTCAACTCTCCTTACAGCATGGCCTTTTAATAGTAAAATTACACAGAGAGAAATAAGAAAGAAATTACCCCTTACTTTCTCTCTACTCTGCCTTCTGGAGAAATGTGGCCTGTATGAAGCCACATAACAGGCCACGTGTTCGAACCATACAGTAAAGGCGCCACTCCACTAAAGGTTATTTTTTAGCCTCCACCCTTCTCATCAATCAGCTTTTTACGAACCATCAAAGCTCCCCTACAAAATTTTTCCACTTGCCTAGCAACTATTGAATTTCAGGGACCAATCCATTTATTTAAAATATCGGGCCGCATGGGGGAATTTGTCTCCATTAGCAAGGGCCTTAAAAATATGTTTCGCAAGTGTACATAAGCTGAACAGTAGAACAAAACGTGAGAGAGATTTTCTGTGGCCCTTTGCTCACATAGAGTACAAAGCCTCAGCTCTTTGTCTATGCCACTATACCGCCCCTCTGTCCAAGCTGAGGGGAATAGATTCAGCTGAAATAACGTGTACGCCCGTCTGAGCTGGGGTTAATTCCATTGGTGCAAATAACTGTCCCTCCCCTCCACCTTCTGGATAAGATGGTACTCCGGGGCTACCTTTGCAATCTTAACTCCGATTGCTTCCTTTGAGAGTCTTGATCAAGTATGCGTTTCTTAATCATAGTCCGCGTCCTTGGGAAATCGTATAAAAGAAAGAACTCCCTAGAAAAACCTAACTTTTGGACTTCCTTCTTGATCTCTGATTTTCCCAGCTTGCTGCTCCAGTGCCGCCTTAGCATTCTGAGAATTGACTTTATCACAATATATTTGAACCTCCCTCAGCTCCACCCCCTCATCTCATTGACAGCCAGTCATAATCCATTCAAAGATGTTCAGCAACCCCACAGAAGCTTAGAAAGTCTTGGCATGCCAAGTCACTCACCTTTCTGAGTAAGGTCTTTGCAGTTGCTCTTATCCCCTTTGGATGCTCTACTCATCTCCCCTCCTAAACATAGCATGCTGCGTTGGTTTAATCACCGGCCTTTATACCTGCCTCAGCTCCACCCAGCTCTTCATAAACACTGACCCGTTTCAAATGGATGGCAGTGGGTGGGGGGATGGTTGTGCACCCACGGTGGGTGGAGGTGGGTGTGCAGCCATTCCCACTGGCGCACACCCATCTCCACCAACCTCCACCCACGGAGCAACCAGAATTGGAGCCCATTGCTCTGTGCGTGGGTGATGAGTGGAGATGGGTGTAGTGTGGGAGTGTGCATGCACCCCCGCCCATCCGCCATGGCATTTCCACGGGCAGGGCCAGCCCCAGGCATGTGCCACATGTGTGGCTGCACATGGCCCCGTGGCCAGCTAGGGCCCCACACTTGCTTGGCTGGGAGCAGGCTGCAGCCAGCTTCTCCCCCAATAAGTTCTTCTGCCTCCCCTCTCTGGCTCTGGTCCTCATCCCTCACCTGCCTCTGCCTCTTAGTAGTGCTGCAGCAGCGGGACACTGATTGGACTGGGAGATAAAGCTGTTTGTTTACAAACAACTCCTCCCCATGTGAGTGATCAGAAGGTTGCTACCTTGTAAAGAAGGTCCTTTGAGATAGCTCCTAACATTCTCAAAACTGGGTTGTGCACGCTCACCGTATTCAAATAATAGGCCACATGATGGTCTCGAGCTCCTCTAGTATAAAAAGCACTCTTCCCCCTTAGACTGACAGTTCCTTCTAACCCTTTCTAGGAATATAAGAAAATTCCATGTGGGGCTGGAAGGGTAGGTGTTGTGAGAATGTTAGGAGTCATCTCAAAGAAACTTGTTTATAAGGTAGCAACCTTCTGTTCTTCTTCAAGTGGTTCCTCACAGGTCATTTTTACATGGCTCTGCCGGGTGGGGGGGTCCGTGGACACACTGGTGCCTGGACAGGGCATGCACACAGCCGCACACGCATCCCCCCCTCCACTCATCCACACCCACGGAGTAACCGCCGCTTCCCCCGCTTGCTCCATGCATGGGGACGAGTGGGGGGTTAGTGGGAATGCATATTAGGTGGGCGCACACGCGCCCCCACTCAGCATGGGCACGTGCACCGTGTCATTCAAACGGGGCTCCCCCACCCATGAACACACAGAAATCTGAGTGTTCATCAGTGGGAGAGGCCCATGTAAAAAGGGCCACATTCTCACAACTGTTTTACTTATATTACCTTAGGTAGGAATTTAGAATGTAAAGCAATATCTATTCTATCTTGGAAAATCTGCAAATATGGTTCTGAGATTATTATGGCTGCTATTTCACTAACTCTTCTTAATTAAGTTATTGCTAACAGGAATACTGTCTTTAAACCTGCACCTCATAACAAGTTCAATTGTGCCCCCCATATAATTAATTCATGCTGCCCTGGGGGCAGAAATTAAATGGTTATGGGTGGGGGGCAGCGTGAACTGATTATATTGGGGGCGGGGGCAGAAATGTACTGGTTATGGGGTGGGGGCAGCATGAACGGATTATGGAGGCACAACTGAACTGGTTACACACACACACACACACACACACACACACACACATTTTATATATATATATAAAAAAAGAGTTGTGCTGTTCAGTTGCTTTCCAAGTCTCTCTCTCTCTTCATGACATAATGCACTTAATAAGCTAGCTGCATTTTGGGTGTCTTGTGTGTGTGATAGCAGCACCTCTGG
>QEPC01001471.1:42583-81340 GCA_003113815.1 Sphenodon punctatus | reverse complement strand
ATAGCATCCCAGCAGTCAGGAGACAAAGTTTAAACACATCCAGGCTGGCCAATTATCATCACAATCACATCCTGCAGCACTGAGACAGAGGACATAAGAGAATCTCTATTGACTCTTTCCTAAACAGATGCTTCTGAATTCCCAGGAACAAGTGTGGGAGATATGTTGGGATGGTCCCAGCACAGAATGAGGATATTTGGTTGACATTTCTGTTGGGCAATTCGCATCACAAACCAATCTTATACCACAGTGACATAAGAGAATCCCAGGCATAGGCCCCTTCTCTACATATGTTGTACAGGCAACATATATAGCCCTGCCAAATTTCATGTACACTGGTTGAACTACAAAGATGTTATAGTCAGACATACATTTATATGTTAATTGCTTATACCACCAAGACCCTTTTTCCAATCCTTCTTAAATTTGGCAAAAATAGTAAATATGGGAAGGGGTATAAACCAGACAAGTTTCACCTACATTAGATGTGAGGCAAAGACGTTACAGCTAAGAATGTATATGTAGAATATTGCAAAATACAATAATTCAACTGCTTCTAAAATCAGATTCCTTTATCCGATCATTTTGAAATTTGGTACACATAATGTTTTCTATTGGAGGTATAGGCACCCAAATCTTCAGCCACATAGCATAAAAAACAAAAACCTTACAGCTGATAATGTGTTTTCCATTGAAACCAGTGGAAATTCAATTCCGAACGCATCCGAACCGAAAGTTCAAATTCGAGTTCGGTTCACACGTTCGGTTCAGTTGACCAAACTATTCGAGTTCGGTCTGAACTCCGAACTTCTGAACCGCGTTCTCCCATCCCTACTGCCAACTAACCATAATCTCCAGACATGCCGAAGTACAGTATCTGTGGCTGAAAATGCTGATGTTATCAAGCCAGGCTAAGCAACAAGAATTCTCAAGGCTCCTATTGGCAAGACCCAACAATTAACCTTTACACCTCTGGCTGGAATCAATACTGTCTTCTTAATGAATTTCTTTGGGGAGGGAAGCAAGAGGTAAAACTTGCATCTCCCACCAACAGAAGTTGGTCCAATAAAGGAGTCTGCAATGGAGTCACTACAAGTCCTTGGGGGACCAGGCCCATGGGTTGCAGCCTGAAGGAAGTGAACCAGGCTCAGGCCATTTAAATGGCCAAACATCTAGGAATGATCAGTAAAGAGGGACTGTAAAATGGATTTATAAAAATACAAATACCAAAATTTATTAAATATCACAATAGGTAATAAACATAGATCATTTTCAAAAAACAATAATGAACTATGGTGCAAATTAGTTGTCAACACGTTTCAAGATATGCCTTCATCAAGGCTAAATATTCTCAAGACTTGACATAGTTATGCTACAAGAATTCAATCGTAACAGCTAAAAGGCTGTGAATAGGAAGGTTGTTAGATAACAATTATAATATAAAAAACTAAAATATCAAAATAAAAAAAACAAAAACTCCTTGCTGAAAAGATAGTTCTCTATAAATCTAACTCATCTTCATAAATGGGAGTCCAAAGGGGATATCTTAAAAAGTACTATTGTGAAATATCTATTCCTTATATAAAGTCAATACCGATGGCCCCAATCCCATGGTCTGCGAAGCCCGCGCGCATCTACATTATCAGCACTTTGTACCACGCGCAAACCATGTGGATCCGTGGGCCATGGGATCATGGGCAGTGATAATGTAAACATACAAAAAAACAAAACAAAACTGATTACTTACATACCAACCAAATAGGTCTCAAAACCCTCCAAATATAACCAAGAGTCTCCCATTTTATAAAAGAAATATACTGTACCACGAAAATATATCAAAATTTAACAAATATCCAACAAAAGAATGGTATATAATCGCAATGTTATAAAAAAAGATATTTTTTTTACCACTGCTGAAGCTTGGAAAACATATTAATATTAATATTTTTGAATTTCTTAGTTTTTTCATAAGTCCATTTTACAGTCCCTCTGTATTGATCATTTCTACTTTTTGGCCAGGACTGTAGAGATCTAGGTCCTTTGTTGTTTGTGTGTAGAACAAAAAAGGGCTTTTAGTATGTCTGAATCCAATACCACTTCTTGCTTTTCTGATGAATAGATTGATAAGTTGGTGTGAGGTCAACCATTTCCCCCTAATAAGAGATGGGGAATTATGGAAGAGTTATTCTTTTTTTTAAAAAAACTAGTTTTTATTATAATTATTGCATAAGTGTACAATCCAATGCAATTCCAAAAACCATAAACAATACACAATCCAGCCTTTCAAACTGGCTGGTATACTATTTGTTTGCTTCCCAGAAGTTTCATATCATTGTAGTTATATATACAAGTAAAAAAGGTATGACCATTGCCAGGTGTAAGTGGATTCCCTTGCATTATATTCAAACAGGGCATCCACGTAATTTCCAAGTCCTCTCTTTTATCTTTTATGTTTGCCAACAGTCTTTCCATTGTAAACAGAAACCAAAGTTTGTTGAACCAGTCACCTTCAGTTGGTCCCTCCGGCATCTTCCATTGTCTGGCAATCACGTTTATTGCAGCTAAACATAAATACTTTACAAGAGCTTTCATATCTATTTAAAATGGCAATTTCTGGGTCTAGGCCTAATAAAGCTATTTCTGGAGTAAAGGGGATCACAAAGCCAACCATTTGTTCTGTGTTTCCAAACTGTTCTCAAAAACTTTTGTATTTTTATGCACTTCCACCAACAGTGGAAATAGGATCCTATTTCACTGCATCGTCTCCAGCAGAGGCCTTTGGGTATTTTCAGATGTTATGAGATCACGCTCAACCACAGTGAACCANTAACTCACTATCTCTACTCCCAAATGCCCCTAGTGGTCATTAGGGTTTGTTGGTGCAAAAGGTGATGTCACCTGGAGCTGTTTTTCCAACAGTTTATTGGCCTGAAACTGAGTAACTTAAATTTTTGTTAGGCAGCAAGTCCAACTATGGGTAAAAACAGACATGACGCTAACCACTCTTTAACCACCCTTGGGGGTTATTTATGCATGGGTGATTTCAGATGTTATGGGGCCCTTTGGCCCCGTACCGAAATCACCAAAATCATTCCCCCCCGGGATCACCCCATAACGCCATAGCAGACGTGCCGGGGAGATCCCGGCGGGGAATGTGGGAGGGGGCGGGGCCGCGTGGCGCAATGTGCAGCCGCACGGCCCCGCCCCCGCCATGCACCCCGCCGCCCGACCTCCAGGGAGATGGGCGGGCGGTGGGGCCAATGTGGCCGCTGGGGCGGGCCGGAAGCGCCATGGCCCGGGATCCCGCCGGGGATCCCGGGCTGTGGCAACCGGCCAGACATTACTTTTTTTTGGTCCCCGCTGGGGATCTTTTTGACCACGCTTCCCGGGACATTCCCCCGGCTAGCCCGGGAAGCGTGGTTCAAATTGACCCCTTGCGGGTATTGACCGTGGTGAACATCTGGCGGCCGCCAAACAGACGTTCGAGACACGGTGACCACAGGTGGGTATTCACCGTGGTTCACTGTGATTTCATAACGTCTGAAAATACCCCATGTTGCAGGGCTGCATAGGGCACCAATAAAGCCCTGCAACATAGGATGATTTCAGACGTTACGGGGCCCTTTGGACCCATACCAAAATCACCCTATTAATTCCCCACTGGGGTCACCCCATCACGCTGCAACAGATGTGCCAGGGGGATCCCGGTGGGGAATCTGGGGGGGGCGGGGCCGCGCGGTGCAACGTGTGGCCGCACGGTCCTGCCCCCTCCACGCTCCCGCCGCCCGCCCTCTGGGGAGATGGGCGGGCGGCGGGGCCAATGTGTCGGCCGTGGCACCTGGCCAGACGTTACTTTTTTTTGGTCCCCGCTGGGGATCTCTTTGACCACGCTTCCCGGGACATACCCCCCGCTAGCCCGGGAAGTGCAGTTCAAATTGACCCCATGCGGGTATTGACCGTGGCGAACATCTGGCGGCCGCCAAACAGATGTTCGAGACACATTGACCACAGGTGCGTATTCACCGTGGTTCACTGTGATCTCTTAACGTCTGAAAATACCCATGCATAAATAACCACCAAGGGTGGTTAAAGGGTGGTTAGCGTCATGTCTGTTTTCACCCCATCTCTGAAAGCGTGGTCAAAGAGATTCCCAGCGGGAAACAACAAAAAGTAACGTCTGGACAGCAATAACTGGCCAGAATCAAAGAAAATGATTCCCAGCCGGGGACAAAGCATGCAGCGTTGCTGCCAGGCAACCAGCAACAACACAGGCAGTGGAGAGAAATTTAAAGGGCACACAGCAGCAGGGGGATGGGGTGGGATGGAGTGAGGCGGAAGGGAGAGGTGAGTGGAGACGAGAGAGCAAGGGAGGAGAAGGAGGTGGAGGTGGCGGCGGTAGAGGCCCGGGCAAGGGAGGAGGCAGTTGTGCTGCACCTGGAGGCAGTGGAGGGACAGCAGCAGCAGCAGCAGCCGGGACGGGCTGACCCGGCACCTTCTGGGTGTTATGACCACGACCGGGAATCAGTGTCACGTCTGTTGCGCTGCCCCAGCCCATGATCTACTGGCCCGATTCCCTGCCGTGGTCCCGGTCCCGTCACGTCTGTTTGGGGCTTTTTTTGACCACGGGGGTGGTGGTGGTGGTTGTTCAGTTCATCCCCACCGGGAATCCACTGTGGTGAATCGGGACCGCGTAACGTCTGAATATACCCTTTGTTTTTGTCTTTAAATTGGCGTGGGGTCATGTGGTGACAGAGTACCAGTCTGATCTGTGATTCCCTTACCTCCAATGATGAAGCACATGTACGTATATGTTGTAGAACAGCCTCTTTTTGTTTTCTCTCCCACTTTCTACCAGTATCTTTCCCCCAGTTATCAAGATAGTTCAGCTCTTTTTTGTACCATAACAGCTTCAACTCAATGTATATTCGACCTAGTCTACCCCAGCTTGCTGCTTGCTCTAAAATAATTTTCTCTATGTTTTGGGGAGATCTGCTGTATTCCTTCTTCAGCACTGGAGTTGTAAAGGCACTTCGCAGTTGTGTGTATTGATAAACATTAACCTTGCTCTGCAATTTAGGCCACTTTCAGACCTCGCCCCCACGCATATTCTGGCTGTGGGAGGGAATACGCAGCCAGGATATGCGCGGGGTGCTGCTGGTCTGAAAGGCCCCCCCTCCCAACGTGCCTTTGTTGGCAAACACATGCAGGGATTCAGAGCAGGAAATCCAGCTCTGCATCCCTGTGCGTGATTGCCGGCAAAGCCGCGCAGGGGGGCAGGGTCTTTCAGATTGACCGATCCCTGCGTATATCCTGGCTGCGCATTCCCTCCCCCAGCCAGAATATGCACTGGGGGGGAGAGCAGGTCTGAAAGTGGCCTTAGTCTCTAATTCTTCTTGTGTAATAAATTTATTTTCTACAAATATCTGTTCTGCTCTGTAGATTTGTTTCTGTTGCAGTGATGCTCTGATCTCTAAAGTTGTGTTTTTGTCCTTTAGGACTTTCAGGACAACTGGGGAGTAGGGAGAAGATACAACTGTCCCTTTAAATGTTTGGAGTACTGCCTTCCACGTTCGCCATGCCTCCCATGCAAATGGGTGAGTCCTCCAACTTTTTCCTTGTATTTGTTCTGAATCGGTAAGTACATTTAATATTTTTTTTATTTGTAGAATATAAGTTTCTTGTTCTACCCATTTATTTTGTTTTGTGTTATGATACCAATACTGAAGGGCACTTAAAGCTGCAGCATTGTGATATAATTTTATATCTGGCAAGTTTAGGACACCTTTTTCTTTTGCTTTCATTCATGTTTGGTTTTTTAATTCTAGTTATTTTTCTGGCTCCAGATGATGCTGCTCATCATTTTTTCACATTGAACATAGAAGGCTTCAGGTAAATATATTGGAAGGGCAGTTATTGTATAATAATAATTTTGAGAGAGCAACCACTTTAAATACATTTACTTTTCGCAGCCAGCTGCATGCTAGATCTTTCCAATCAGTAGCTTCTTTAGCCAGTGTTTTCTATTAAAGAAGGGAAGTTCTCTTTGTATAGTTTTAAAAAAAAATTTAGTAAGCATTTTTTGCCAAATATTTAATTTTTTCTGGTTGCTCAGTGAATGGAATAATTTTCGTTATGCTATTGTATTGATCGGGAGTTTGGCTGAATATAAATGCATGGGACTTGTTGCAGTTGATTTTATATCCCGATATTCTACTAAAACTATCTATTAGGGAATTCAGACTGGGGACAGATGTTTTCAGTTCAGATAAATAAAGAATCATATCGTCTGCAATCAACAAAGTTTTGTGCTGTGTTGGACCCATCTTGATCCCTTTTATAGTTGTATCTTGCCTAATTGCTAACATTAACGTCTCCAACATAAGCTGCCCCGAGCTGCCTGGAGCAGGATGGACGGGGTAACAAAATTTGTTTAATAAATAAATAAATAAATAAGATCAAATAATAGGGGGGAGAGAGGGCATCCCTGTCGTTTCCCCCTTGTTAACCTAAATGGTTCAGTTGTTAGGCCATTTATAATTAGACTAGATTGAGGTAGCAGATAAATTGGCTTCAGTCATTTCATGAAATTCCCTCTAAAGCCCATTTTGGCCAAGGTGTGAGACAGGCATTTCACCTCTAACCTATCAAAGGCCTTGTCCGCATTTGCCGACATGATCATTGTTGGGGTTTTACTGGCATTTAAGTGATGTATGATATTGATAGTTCTTTGAATATTATCACTGCCTAGCCTGCCCAAGATGAAATCTACCTGGTCCGGCTGAATAATGTGCAGCCCCTCCTCTCTTCGCTTCACTGGCTTCCCCTTCCTGAACGAATCCTGCACAAGCTCCTAGTCTTCACCTATAAAGCTCTTCACAACCTTGCTCCCCCCTACCTCTCTGCACTTATCGCCCTCCATACTCCAGCCCGTGCACTTCGCTCCTCCTCTGTCCCTTCTCTCACCCTTCCACGCCTTCCCTGCTCCCCTAAGCGCCTTCGTCCCTTCTCACTTGCTGCCCCCCATGCCTGGAACTCCCTCCCTGTCCACATCCGCCTTGCCCCCTCCCTTCATACCTTCAAATCTCTCCTTAAAACTCACCTCTTTCGCTCTGCTCTGTCTGACTCTTTATCCTGCTGAGCCACTATTCCTATACCTACGATCGGTTTACCCTTATCCTTGCAACATGGACCTGCCTGCTGTCATTCTCATCGTAACCAAGCCAAGTACGTGCACTTGAGACCTTGCATCTTCATGAATGTTAGACCCCTTGTCTCTCCCTCTGTTCCCCTTCCTAAGTCTCTCCCCCAGCTCCTGTCTCTCAGATTGTAAGCCCTAGGGGCAGGGACCATGTCTATTTTATTACTTTGTAAAGTGCCAGGTACACTGCTGGCGCTATATAAATGTTTGTTAATAATAATAATAATAATAATAATGTCTCTAAATAATGACTCCTAGTCTGTTTGCCAAGCATTTTGCAAAAATCTTATAGTCAGTATTTAATAGCAATATGGGTCTATAGTTCTTACAACTGTTAGGCAATCATCCTGGTTTAGGAATAACGGTTAGTCTGGCCTAATAAAAGGAGGGTGGCATTTGATTTCCTGTTAATCTACTATTACAGACTTCAGTCAAGTGTGGAGCTAAGATGCCTGCAAATGTCTGATAAATTGAAGACTGAATTACATTCACCCACCCTAAATAAGTATTAAAATGTTAGGAGAATTCCGAGAGGTTTAAGAATACAGGAAGAACCCACCCTTTTTTTTTATAAGACTGATAACTTTAGCTCAAAGAGGTGTTCAATTTTTAAACAAGTGTTCTTTTATAGTACTTATTATAGAAATCACACAGAAGGAAGTGGGCTGTTTGGAAAAACAGATTAAGGGTATTTTTGAGGATACTAAAAAGGACAACAGAAGAAATCAATATAAACGATGTTAAAATCTGTTGATAAGGATTTACAAGATATATACAAAACCATTAAGGATGTGAAATATATATATATATATATATATATATATATTAAGGGACACTAAAGATTACTGTAGCTGGGTGCATCTTCCCGAAGTAAGTCCCCACACGAATAGGCCCACAAAGTCGCTTGCTTCCAAGGAATTTGCTCGCTGAATTAATACTTTAATAATTGCTGAATTAATACTTTATTCAGTATTCAGCAGTTCAGTCTCTTTACATACAGCTTTTTTGCACCATATTTACAATCTCTAGTACAGTCTCTAATGCCAGGAAACAGTCCTGTGGCAACCTAGTCCTGACCTATGCCCAGACTGGTAGCAGTCATCTAGCTGGTACTCGCAGTTCAAGGCCTTTTTGCTAGTTACAGCACTCTGAAATCCAATAGGTCTCCTTCAGCACTTTGGTCAGTGTAGAATGCTGAGTCTCTTCAGGCAAGGCACCCGGCTTCTCATAGGGTGTTTTTAGGAAAGCGCTGTTTCTCACGGACTGCAGTCTCAGAAAACCAAAGTTGTGTGCGTGGTGTGTGTGTGTGTTTAGATGTTCCCACTCGATTCTGGAAGTTGGCTGGTGCCATTGAAAACAGTGCACTTGCACATGGACAGAAATCCGGACTTTTGAAACCTCGATATCGGGGTTTCATAAGTCCAGATCTCTGTCCCCCTTCCGTGAGTATGCCATTTTCAATAGCGCTGGCTAAGTTCCAGAATTGAGGGGAAGATCTAAAAACTCCCTGTGCGACTTTGTTTCTTGTAGAATCTGCAGTCTGTGAGGAACAGCGATCATCTAAAATGGCCTTTAGTTGCCCAGCCTGGGAGTCAGCACCAAGGACAAGGCTCATCTACAGCTCGGCTCCCCAGTAGAGAACCTTCCGTGTCCCCAGTCAGGCACTGAACGACTCTCTCTGCGTCTCTCTTCTTATATCCCAGAGTGGGTGGGGCCAGTCCTTCAGTCTTTTAGCCCTTAAAGGGCCAGTACCCTTCCACTTTCCACGTTGTTTCTGCTTGGATTTTTCAACTCCAATAGGACTGGTTTTGCCAAGCCCTTAGCCCAGCTGCTTAGCACATACACCAGTCACAGCCCAGCTTACCCAGTCCTCAGGCCAGCACTCACTGTTCTCTTAAAGGGCTCAGTGCCCCGTCAGGCTATGCCCTGCCACAATTACCAATTTAATAATGTTTATTTTTGGCTATCTAAAGACAAATATAAAAACAATTAAAAAACTGGAAGGTTACTTTCAACAGAAGTCTTAACTTTCCAGATAATGATGATGAAACTAGTTTCAGTGATACCTCCTCTAGAACAGATTCAGAGGATCGATCACTCTGTGCCATCTAGTAGTTTTTTTAAAAAAAAGATATATTGAAAAGAAAGAGGAAGGAAGGGGGATACCTACCCCATTTTGACATACCAGAAAAAAAGGAAGCAAGTTCAGTTAGTTGTTAATCTTTCAGACAGGCAATTAACAACCTTGAAATAACATTTTTTAATTAAGGGTCTGTTGTTTGTTATCACACCCAGGTATGATCCATTTTGAATTAGAATAGAATTATACAAATTTATTAGAACCGTTAGATGGAAAGAGTATTTTAAAGATGACAACTATTTCAGTAATAGTACAGCCCCCTCCACGCTGCCTCGCCACCCGCCCTCTGGGGAGACGGGCGGGCGGTGAGGCCAATGTCGCCGCAGTGTCTGGCCGAGTTCACCACGGCCCGGAATCCCACCGGGGATTCCGGGCCGTGATCGCCAACCAGACTTTACTTTTTTTTTATGCCCACTTGGAATCACTTTCACTACGCTTCAGCCGATTTTTGTGCCGGTAGCCCGGGAAGCATGGTTGAAATTGACCCCATGTGGGTATTCAGTGTGGAGAACATCTGGTGGCCGCTGAACAGACGTGAAGGGCACAGTGACCACATGTAGGTATTCAGCGTGGTTCACTGTGATCTCGTCACGTCTGAGAACACCCTAGGTTGGAATGGGGCTGGGTGCAAGAACTGGACTTGGGTCCTCCTGTCACCATCCACCTGGAATGCCCAGAGGAAGGGCACTTTCCAAAAGGTCTTGCTGTAGACACAGGGCTACCCTGGGAAATGGCTGGCAAGGGGCCCTGGCCACTCCCGAGGTTCTCACAAAGAATGAAGCCTGCAAAGAAGAGCTCACCTAGAGGAGGGGGATTACCTTAGTAGACACCACCGGGCAAGAGGAACTGACTGGCTGGGGGAGTGCCAGGCCAGGGGGCCTAATTCCTAAAGGGGAGAACCAAGAGAGAAAGGTGAAGTACTGGATGAACTGTATTGTACAGTATGAGGACTTTGCACTGTGTAAATAAAAGGCACATTGGTGAAAAAAGGGCTGGTTGAACTTGTTTGGGAGTGGATTCTGCAGCAACGTACTCCAGGGTGCGAGTGTGAGGCCAGCCATTTGCACTGTCATCGTAACTATGTCTTCTTTCTCTCTTACACTTGGAGCCAATAGGTCAACCACTCTACACAACGTATGGGGAGGGAAACACATATCTTCTCCCCCCACCCCAAGGCTCCCTTCTCCCAACTCCTAGGAGAAGGCAGACCATAATATCTGCTGAATTTCCCTTTTCCATGGAGAAGAGTGAAGATAACTCCTGGTGGGCGTCTCCTGCAGGGACCCGAATTGACTGCACCAAAAATCTTAAATTCTGCAACCAGTTAAGCCAAATTCTGCAAATTCACTGCGAGCATTAATATTTACATAATTAACTTGATTTACATAACTATGCATGCTGGGAAGCAAATTTGCAATAGGTTTGACATAGAATCACAACTTTGCTGATCAAACACAACTCAAATCCTCTGGAATTTCAGCACCTCCCTCACGCAAACATAGGGCCTTCAGACCCCCCACCCCCCCCAATTCATCTCCCAGGGGCCTATTTACCCTCGAGTCATGGTCAGGATTGGCTGATTTTGCGAGGATTGGCTGATTCTGCAAAAATCACTGCAAATTGCAGCAAAGCAGTCATCTCGGGTCCCTGGTCTCTTGCCAAGCATCTAGGAATGAGGACCATACATCAAACCTGCAGGAGAAGAACTTTGCTGCAATGTCTGACAGGGTTATAGTTTTGTCTTGGTAATTTTTAGTGAATTTCATGACAAAGGGAGGAGAAAATGAACTCATGGAAAAACTAATCCATTCAAATAATGAAGTTTTGGTTATATCAACATACATCTGATTTCTTTCTAACAAGTGATCAGTGCTAACATGCATGTGATTTCACAGGAAGACCTCTGCTTTTAACTAGTGTCAAGTTTAACTGTTTATTTTGGCGCACACAATTGTTGCCGCACGCACTGAGTCAGGCCATTGGCCCCTCTAGACTAACATCCTCCTGTCTCTGATAATGGCCAACTTTGGTCACTTCAGAGAAATGCACAGCAAGTTGCAACAGACTGAGCCATTCCCTGCCATTCACACCCGGCAATCAGAGGTCTCCTCCCCTGACCAACTTGACTGGTAGCTATTAGACTTAGCCTCTACAAATTTATCCAGTCCTTTATTTTGAACCCTGTCATGCTATTGACTACTTCACAACATCCCTTGGCAATGAATTCCACAGGTTAAATGTGTGTTGCTGCACGACAAGTTATCCACGATACTGCATTGTGTAGTTTTATTTATTTATTTACTTAGATTTCTAGGCCACGTCCTCCTGCTACTTCAGCTTGGGGGCAGCTCACAACATATTAAAAGCATAAAAATATAGAACATCAGTAAAACAAAATACAAACAACAATAAAAAGTTACAATAAAATACCCCCATGACGGAGCTAAAAACCTTCCCTCCCCTCTTCCCAACCCCCCACCCATCACCCTTACCAAAAGCCTGGTGAACAGCCAGGTCTTAAACTGTCTACAGAAATAAGGACGGTCCGGGGCCAAGCGGACCTCTGTTGAGAGGGAGTACCACAGCCTCGGTGTGGTCACTGAGAGCACCCTCCTCATCTTCGCCACCCAAGATACTTGGGGAATCCTGAGGAGGGTGCTCCCAGCTGACCACAGGGGCTGATCCAAGACCCGGGGGGTGAGGCGATCCTGCAGATAAGTGGGGACCAGGTCGTATAGGGCTTTATAGGTCAGAACCAACATCTAGAATTGGGTCCGGAAGACTATAGGCAATCAGTGCAGAGAGCAGAGCACTGGTGTTATGTGCTCCCGGCATCCCGTCCCCATAAGAAGGCGGGCCGCCACATGCTGCACCAGCTGCAGTCTCCAAACCACCACCAAGGGTAGACCCATGTAAGGCGCGTTGCAATAGTCCAGTCTTGAGGTGATGAACGCATGGATGATGGTGGCTAGGTCAGAGTCCGAGATGTATGGCCGAAGCCAACATATCAGATGTAATTGGTGAAATGCGTCCCTCACCACAGCTGTTGCCTGGGCATCCAGGCAGAGCTGTGAGTCGAGGACCACCCCCAGACACCGAACTTGAGGGACCAATAGAGGGTGCCACCACTCCCTCAGCCCCTCCCACCAGCATCACCTTTGTCTTGTCAGGATTCAGTTTCAGACAGCTTGCCCTCATCCAATTCCTCACAGCTGTCAGACACCGGGTAAGCACCGAGACTGCCGGGCCTGGGTCAGCTGAAAAAGAGAGGTAAAGTTGGGTGTCATCAACATACTGATGATGACACTGCACATGCACACTGCACACGCACACCAAACCCTCTGATGACCTCACCCAAAGGCTGCATGTACACATTGAACAGGAGAGGGGACCTTGCAGATCTCCACACGTGAAGTCCTGGGGAGATGAGGAATAGTCACCCAGGACCACACGTTGAGTTCTCCCAGCCAGGAAGGAATGGAACCATTCAAGAACAGTCCCACTCACCGCAGTTCAGTCCCGCAAGTGGGCCACCAGCATCTTGTGGTCAACAGTATCAAATGCAGCCAAGAGATCTAACAGAATCAACAGAGTCAACTGACCCTGGTCCAACTCACGGCAGAGGCCATCAACCAAGACCACAAGTGCAGTCTCAGAGCCAAAACCCGGTTGGAAGCTGGAGTGCAAGGGATTCAAAAAACAGACATGGTCCATATGCCCCTGAAGCTGCTGAGCAACCACCCGTTCAATAGCCTCCCCTGAAAAGGAAAGGTCAGAGACTGGCCGATAGCTGGCCAGGGAGTCAATGTCTAAAGATGGTTTCTTGAGCAGAGGCCGCACCACCACCTCCTTGAGGCAGCCTGGCACTCTGCCCTCCATAAGGGAGGCATTGACTACCCCAGCCAGCAATGGCCCCAGCGTCCCCCAGCTGGCCTTAACCAGCCAGGATAGGCACGGGCCGAGTTCACAACTGGTGGTTCTAACAGCCCCAAGGACATCCTCCACAAGACGGGGCTTCCATTACCAGATTCTCCCACTGCAGTAAGCATGGCACTGAAGTCGTGGTGAATCCGAGCAACTTTATCCACAAAAAAGTCAAACAAACATGCCCCAGCAAACACTGGAAAATTCCAGTTCTAGATGGAGGAAGGCCGGACTGACCAGGCCCTTCAGCATAGGTTCGTAAACTAACTCTATATCGCAATCGGTTGGCTTCAATGTGAGAACGATGCCACCATTGCTCCAACTGCTGCCCTTCCCACTTCATCCGCTGCAGGTCTTCTGTAAATCCCTGGCCAGTTGACTCCCCAGCCAGTTATTGGCCGGTCTCTAACATTCCCTTTTTAGGGAAGGTTATTGAATGGGTGGTGGCATGGCAGCTGCAGGGGCATCTAGACTGGGTCGGTTTCCTTGATCCCTTGCAGTCTGGATTTTGCCCCAGGTTTGGCACAGAGACCGCACTTGTGGCTTTGGTCGACGACCTGTGCCGTGAATTAGATTGGGGCAGATCCTCAGTTTTGATCTTACTAGATCTGTCGGCGGCATTTGATACTGTTGACCACGAGATTTTTGTGGCGAGGCTGTGGGACCGAGCCGGGGTGAGCGAAGTTGTTCTTGAATGGTTCTGCTCATTCCTGGCAGGGGGAACTCAGTGCATGGTTTTTGGGGACTGTTCGTCGTCTCCCCCGACTCTTGTGTGTGGTGTCCTGCAGGGTTCCATTCTGTCCCCTCTCCTGTTCAACATGTATATGTAACCACTGAGCGAGGTTGTGAGAGGTTTGGCGTATGATGTCATCAGTACGCCAATGATACACAGCTTTACCTCTCACTTTCTGGAGACCCAGGCCTAGTGGTCTTGGTGCTTACCCGGTGCTTGGCAGCTGTAGGGGACTGGATGAAGGTGAACTGTCTGAGGCTGAATCCTGACAAGACGGAGGTGATGCTGGTGGGTAGGGCTGAGGGGGTGGTGGCTCCCACCATTGGTGGGGTTTGTCCCCCCTTGGCTGCCCAGGTCCGTAGTTGGGGTGTGTATGTGTTCCTTGACCCACAGCTCTGCCTGGATTGTCAGGTGGAGGCTGTGGCTAGAGGAGCATTTCGCCAATTATATCTGGTGTGACGGCTTTGGCCGTATGTCTCAGACTCGGATCTGATCACTGTCATCCATGCTTTCATTACCTCCCGACTGGATTACTGTAATGCACTGTACGTGTGGCTACCCTTGACGATGGTCTGGAGGCTGCAGCTGGTGCAGAATGCGGCGGCCTGCCTCCTAACGGGGACAGGTCGCCGTGAGCACATTACACCGGTGCTCTGGACTTTGCACTGGCTGCCTATTGTCTTCCGGGCCCAATTCAAGGTGTTGGTTATGACCTATAAAGCCCTAAACGGTTTGGGTCCTGGTTACCTGCGGGACCACCTCACGCCTTGGGCCATCTCGCGGCCACTGTGGTCAGCCAGGGGTGTCTGACTTGAAGTCCCCTGGGTACACCGGGTGCCAACGATGGGGAGGGCGTTCTCAGTGGCCATGCCTCGGCTGTGGAACTCTCTCCTGCTGGAGGCCCGCCTTTTCCCAGACCTCCCCTCTTTCCATAGAAGTTGTAAGAAGGTGTTCTGCTGGGTTTTCAAGGAGGGGGGTACGTAGGGTTGGGGTGCGTATTTTTTAGCTGCTATTATAGATTTCATACTATGTGCCCTTTTTATTCATTGTATGTGATATATTGTATTTTATTGATTTTATTGTTATAATTGTGTTGTACACTGTCCCGGGTTGCCTATGTGCAACAAGGTTGCGGGATAGAAATTGTTTTTAAAGTAAAGTAAATAAAGTAAAGTAAAATCAGGGGACCTGTGTTGTTCACGTTCAGGGAGCAGATGCCTAGGAGCCATTCGGTTGATGGCCTCAGTCATCAGGGTGTTCCAAAGAGCCACGAAGTCATTTAGCAAATGGATGTCAAGATCGGAGGGTAGGGATGGGCGAATGCGGTTCGGAAGTTCGGAGTTCAGACCGAACTTGGTCTGTTTGGTCAACCGAACTGAACTTCCGAACCGAACTCGAATTGCAAACCGAACCGAATTTCCGAACTCCGTTCTGTTCGCCCATCCCTAGTGGCAACACATACCAAAAAAACTGGTTTTGAATAGCCGAATTTGATTCAGAAGTTCGGAATTCAACCGAACTTGGTCTGTTCGGTCAACCGAACCGAACTTCCGAACCGAACTCGAATTTCAAACCGAACCAAACCGAATTTCCGAACTCCGTTCTGTTCACCCAACCCTATTGGAGGGTAACTCCCAGAGAGCATTCTGGAACCTCTCTGATTCCATAAGTCTCTGTGGGCGAACCAACTGAACTGGTTCCTCACCTTTCTGGGGGCAGACGTACACCAGGAGAGCGGCCTGAAAGAGGTAATGATCTGTTCATGACAAGGGCACAGCTGACACCTCCCCCACCAACGGATTCCATGCCTCAAGGCCTGTGCAAAATATCAGGTCAAAGGTATGCCCCCCATCATGTGTTGGGTCAACTACCACCTGAGACAGTCCGATGGTTGCCATGGCAGACATGAACGCACGCTCCGCCCCCCCGCCCCCAAGGCTGGCATCAGCATGAATGCTGAAGTCCCCAACGACCACCGTCCTCAGGGACTGCAAAAACACCTCTGACACCAGCTCGGCTAGAGTGTGCAGAGATGCTGCCGTAGAGGTAGGTGCATGGTATACCAGCAACAGTCGCAATCTATCTTCGGCCAAATCAGTCACAAGATGGCAGCATCTTTGACATCTTTGAATCCATATCTGTCATCTCACATAAGAAGAGCATGACCACTCGTAGTCCACACTGTTAACAGGCATGGATGTACTTCTCAGAGCAATCACTGCTAGTTTTGCAGTTCACCCCACAAAATCACAAGATTCATGTGTGCTTGCCCTCTCTGCGTTCATCACTCCACCTTATACTCATTCACTCCAATAAACTGCATATCCCATTATGCTCTGCTAGCAGATAAGAGCTGTTCATTCATACCCAATAAACTGCACATCCCATTATGCTCTGCTAGCAGATAAGAGCTGTTCATACCCAATAAACTGCACATCCCATTATGCTCTGCTGGAAGATAAGAGCTGTTCATACCAACACAAGGGAACTGGATTACTACTGTTTATGTACACTATATGCTCTGCTGAATTGAACAGTAAATTACTGCTCGGTAATTGCACTTAACTACTCTGCAGTATAGTGTTTTTATGTATGAGGCCTTAGAGCAGAGGTGGAAAACCTGTGGTCAGTAAGCGAAACATAAATCTGCAGCTGTTTTTTACTTGTTCCATTTCCAATTCTTGGATCTGGCCCATGGACCCCCCAGCCCTTACCCTCAAGCACTGAAAGAGTGAGCTCTGGGGAAGGGAGCAGAGATGAGGGATCGTGCTCAAGGAAAGGGGATGGATCCATGGCAGAGACCCATGAACTGGACCCTCTCTTTTTTCCCCTCCACCCTAAGCACCTCTTTTAAGCACCCCTGTCCTCAACTCTCATCTGGTCCACAGAGCTTGTACCTCATGGTGTGGGGAGGGAAGATTCGCCTCCACTGCCTTAGATACATGTATTGCGATTAAATGCCATCAAAAACAAACTATAAGAAAACTGGCATGGCAATCCAAGTTTTTTTTCCTAGGAATGAGAGCAGATGTCAAGAGGGAGGAGATACTACAGCACAGATACTGTAGGCATAGGCAAGGAGACTGAAGAAAATGAGTAACGGCAAACCAAGTAATTAACAGATCCTAGCTATTACATAAAGGGGTTTATCCTCTGCACTGATACCAATGGGCGATGCTGTGGAAGGATTTTATGAGTTATGCAATATCACAAGCATATGATTATCAGAAATATACCATATATTATGCTAAAAGCAACATTCCTGTAATTCAAATAGGCATACATATAAACCATTTATATTTGTTATCACTGTGACACACTGAATGCAATGATAAGAAAATTATGAATCCGTATTATTGTGTAAAAACTATAAAATGTAGATTTATATTAATCACACCAGCAGTTTTGAAGCCAGACAGATTCTATTAAGGTGAATTCACAATACAGCCGAGCCTTTGGAACAGATGGGACAGCATAGATGTTGATATGCAAAATGACTTACGAAGCCCTGCTAGACACTCCCTATGGTGCCAGCAGGAGCTTTTTATTTGCAGGAAAAGCTTTGGACAATGAAACTAGACACTAAAGTAAAACAGGACTGAACAAAAGATCTTGACCTATACAAGCCAAGAACTGAAAATGGAACTTGTTTGCTCTGGAACCATCTTCAAGGAGGAACCTGACCCTTGAGCTTGAAAAGGTCTTTGCTAAGAACTGAGCTTGAGGGTGAGCTTCTGAGACAGTAACCATTCAAGTTAGACTGAACTCCAATTCCTGGCTAGAAACGCCTTTAATGGAAAGGGTGATGTGCTTAATTGCAGCATGGCTGTAAAACTTTCGTTTGTGGCCTTGGCAAAATTTCAACACCGCCCTTGAACTTGTTCCATCACACAAGGTATTATGCCCATCGTAGTCTGTAATCGGAAAGTCCTTTGAGCAGGAACCACAATAAAGTGCACGTTTCCGCAAAACCAAATAGGCTCACCATTAGTAAACCACCAGCATCCTATAAGTCCAATAATAATAGGAACAATCTTGGAGGAGAGCTTGTGTGAGGAAACGGGACTGGAGCCTGCACTCTTGGGGCCCATGTCTGGCTCCACAACCCCCTTCCCCCCACTGTAACCAGGGCCCAGGGTTTGTGCTGGCCAGACCAAACCCATTCCTTTAGCCTTCCAAAAGGTCTGGTTCTCGTCTCTTGCCACGCCCACCAACTTCCTGATTGGTTCCTATCCTAGACAGAAGCCGACCCAATGTAAGAATTGCAAGCCACCCCTCCCTGAGGGATAGGGTGGGATAAGAAAAACCACTCTAAATAAATAAATTGTTGTGGTAAAGTAACACCCTGCATCTGGGGTTGTTAGGAAGCTTGCAGGCGGTTGCTTGTCCGGTTGTTAATTCAGGGGTGATCCTACATTCAGGACTCCGGAGCAGTGCCCCACAACGTACCCTAGAGCACTGCTGCAGCCCTCCAAATGACTCACCTGCCACCATTGCCCCCCATGTGTCCACAGAAAATTGCTTTGCACATGCACAAACAGTGTTTTCTCACCGTTCGTTGCTGCGCATGTACAAATCAATTGCCTGTGCACTCAGTGGCCGTGCATGAGCGAGGAGCAATGGGGGGTTGGGTCACAGCTGTTGAGCATGTGTGGGCGGCAACGGCAGTGGCCAGGTCAGAGACTTTGGGGCTGCAGAGGCTGTGCTGGCTAGGGGAGGGAGGGCCTGCGGAACGAGAGGCCAAAAGAACATGTGTGAGAGGCAGGGCGATAGCCATTTTGCCCATATCATGCATATTTACTTGCATCTAGGGGTGGGGATAGAGGAGGGGCTGGGAAGATGGCCCATAGATTCCTATTCAGGAATCCAGCGAATTACAGCAATTGGGGGGCAATAGAGCCATCACCCTAGCCAATCAGTGCAAGAAAGAAGAGGGGGAAAGGGAAGGCACTGGGGGCGGGGGGGGGGGGGCTCCTCCCCCCCTTTTATCCATTCTTACTCTCACGCGAACTGAAACCCACACTTTCTTGGGGGGGGGGGGGGGGGGGGCAGGGGCGGAGCCAGAGCTTATTTAGAAACATTGCAGAAACACGTTCCCACTTTCTGGTTTCATCAGATCAGGTAAAATGAAGAGCTACACTTTATTACTTTCCCCTTCTGATATGACTTCTAAACTGGTAGAGGGGTGGGGTGGCGGGGAGGGCGGCTATTCCTACATGATTGCTCTTGCCTCTTAGCTGCACCCCTGTTAAAGTTGCTAGCAGTTGTTTTGGGGGAGAAATCTAAGGTTTGTGATTTAATCCCCAGGGTGGGGGATAGCCTTCACGTTTGATTTCTCTTTTGGTGCCCCTTTTAAAGTGGATTAAAAATGTTTTGGGGAGAAATCTATGGTTTGGGATTGAGACTGCTTTCCGATGTTGCATTGGGGTGTGTGGAACTTGCGCAACCGAGATTGCGGCTCTGTAATTGTGGGAATTATCATCTGTGAGAAGAATGCACTAATTCCCTTTCATCATGCGAAAACACTCATGAATTCCCGGGTCCCCAAATGTAGCCTTTACAAGAATGTGTGTTCTTGTGTGATAAAATGGGATTAGTGCGTTCTCACAGATGATAATCCCTGTAATTACAGAGCTACGGTCACAATTGCGCAAGTTCTCCCCTTTCATGTAACATTGGAAAGCACAAGTAGCCTTAATCCCCAGTGTGGGAGGAAGAGGGGGGGCTATTTCTGCTTGATTTTTCTTGACTTTGCCTCTTTTAAAACGGATTAAAAATTGTTTAGGGGAGCAATCCTGGTTTGGTTTGCTGTGGATTAATGAAACAGTTTTGATATTTTTATACAGTGTCAGTAGCAAAGTGTCTTTTGCTTTGTTTAAAAGCCCTAAACCCTTGCATGATAATCCCTTTCTAGCCTTGAGTCCAAGGTCTGCTGGTTCCCATTAATATATTTGTCCCCCTCCCCCCTTAACTGTTTTAACTGTGTTTTTAATTGATGTTTAGTTTTTATTTTACTGCATTTTAATCTTTTTGTGAAGTGTTTAGAGTGTCGGGGGGGGGGGGGCTATATAAATCAGATTATTAATTATTATTAAGTGTGGGTTTTTAATCATTCGAATAGCAACATTAAGTTTTGGTGGCCACATTATCCCCCGCCCCACCAGCCTGTAACTCTGCCAGCTGCCAGTGAGTTAATTTGCAGCGAAAAGGCCTGCAAGGGGTTTATCAAGACAAGAGCTTTCATCAGGACTCAATGAATATATTCAAACAAAAAAAGATTTAGGGAGTAAAAGACTGAAACACAAAAGCTTCTTACAAAATAGCTTATGAGCTGCTTGCCAGTGATGGCTTGTGGAGGCCCAAGTGGAGACAAGCTCTTTCTGAAGGCGTTTAGTCACAATGAAACCATCAGCCTTCCAAGGCCTAGTAGCACACACCCATCTCATTTCATAATGCACACTGTACCAACTGCCCTTGGAATATCCAAAGGGATGCAATCATGGCACTGTTAAAAAGCCAGGAGACACATGCAGACAGTGCTGAGATGTTGTAAGTCCACGTTGAGGTTTGTTGACACAACCTGCAATTCTGTCACTAGTCTCACCCAGTTGAGATACCAATGTCACTCAACATTCCCCTCTAGTGATCAAGGGGGTGAGGCTTAGGATTGCCACCCCGCCAGTTTCTTCTGGATACTCCAGGTTTTGACCCGAGCTCCAGGGGAAGCCCCAATTTTTCTAGGTCAACCAGAAGCACCCTCAGTAATCCAGAGAAACTGGAACTTCAGCAGGTCGCATGGGGTGGTCATGTCAAAAAGGGGAACTTCTTGCCCCCTTTCCAATGCAGCCCTGCTGCTGTAGAGCATCATGACATCATGATGCTCAGTAAAGAGAGGATTATGTCAGAAAGGGATGTGGCAGCCCCTTTGCCCCACCCTCTTTCTGATTTGGCCCCCACCCTGTTGAGTGTCATGACATCAGAAAGGGGTGCAACGGCCCCTTTATGTTGCCTCCACCAACAGGGCCTTGTTCTCTCTGGGTGAAAGCCTAGGGAAGTGGTAACCCTAGGGAGGCATGAATGTTAACAGTAGGGGGACACCCTCCTTGGCCCTGCCTTTGACCAGGCTCCATTCAGCATTTCACTGGACCCAAGCCAAGCTTTTAACACAAGCCCTAATCCTATCTCACAGAGACATACCAATTCCTGTGGTGCTGAAGCCTCAGTCCTTCTAGGTACCCGGGAGAACCAATTCACTGTTCAGAATATTGCTTCTCTTTCAGGGGCGTAGAGTCCATGAGCAAACCTGGCATAAAGCCAGGGTCCTCTGGGCAGCAGAGGGCCATTGCCTGGCCCTGTGGTGGCGCCTGGACTGGGATGGAGGAGGCCCAGGTGCAGGGCACCCCCACATCATGGGGGGGGGGTCCCCATCCCTCACTTGCCTCAGACAGGGAGATAAAGCTGTTTGTAAACAAACAACTCCTCCCCATGTGAGTGATCAGAAGGTTGTTGCCTTGTGAAGAAGGTTCTTCAAGATGGCTCCCAAAATTCTCACAACTGGGTTCTGCAAGCTCACCCAATTCAATAGGGGTGGGAATATCGGTATCAGATAAATCTGAGACACTTGATAATCAGGTGTATTGGATGAATCCGATAATCCAATATTTACCTGTATCTGTCACAGCCAGGCCTTGAACCTCTGGCCTTGGGGGGCTTCTAGGAGGTACTCTTGGCAGCCTGCGCTATGGGCAATGTGCTGCAGGGGGTGGCTCTCTTCTTGTTAATGGCACTCTCCCTTTTCTCTCCTGCCTTGCTCATCACGCACACCTGGTGGTGGGCGTGGCCACACCTGCCATGGTCTGATTGGCTCTGTGGAGTACTTAAGGACTGCTGAGGGCAGTGGCAGGTGTGGAGCTTCGAGTCACTTCCCCCTAGACTTGTGCTTGGCCCACTCACCTTGTTCTTTCTCTAGATGCACCTTGTTTGCCCTTTGTGTTTGTTGGTGGTGAGTTCTGTGTACAGTTTCCCTCTCACACCCTGCCTTGTCTTCATGTTAGTCTGTCTCCCTGTTGTTCCCTCAATGCCCTACTGTAAGTAATCCCTATTGTTTGATGTATTCGTCTCCCTGTTCCTTCCTAGTTTCCGTGTATCCTGGTGTCTCTGCGTTCTAGTTGTCTCTGCATTCTAGTTCTCTTTATTCTTGTCCCTCGCTCTCAGGGTTTCCCTCGCTCCCTTCCTTGTGCCCCGGGCTCCCTCGCCTTGTTCCTTCCTCCTTGTGCCCCGGGCTCCCTCGCCTTGTTCCTCCCTCCTAGCTCCCAGGGCTCCCTCGCTCCTCTCCTTGCTCCTAGGGTTTCCCTCGCTCCCCGTGCCTCCAGTGTACTCCCTTGCTCCTAGGGTTTCCCTCGCTCCCCTCCTCACTCCTATGGTTCCCCTCGTGCCCCGTGCCTCCAGTGTACTCCCTTGCTCCTAGGGTTTCCCTCGCTCCTGGCCCTCACTCCCCTCGCCTTGGCGTATTACCAAGGCCCTCTCTCCTCGGGCCTCGTTTCCCCATCCCCTACTCTTGGGTTCCTAGCCCCTACTTCTGATTCCCTGTCCCTTAACCTCAATGATGAGCCGTAGGCGTTCTTAGACCAGCAGTACTGGTATCCATGCTGAACACCCTATCTCCTTGGTATTGGAAAGCGGCTGAGAGGTTTCCCCGTGTGTACTAAGGGATATCTCTGATTCCCTACACCCCATCCCCCCTCTGCTCTACTTGCCGCTCCTCCCCATTCCCTGACTCTGCTCCTGGAGTCATCTGATTCCACTTCCGCCTGCCCCTTTTCTCCTCCCCTTTCCCTGGCTCCACCCCTGGAGCCTGACAGTATCAGCATATTGGATTTTTAACATTGGCTGCTTTACCGGTTTTTTTACATTGTGGCCATTAAAGTCAATGTAAAAAAAAAAAAAAAGTTAACAAACCGGTAAAGCAGCCAATGTTAAAAATCCGGTATGCCGATACAGGTAAATCTGATACCGGGGAGATCCGATACCGGTAAATTCGGTATCCGGTATTCTCCCCGCTGTCCCATCCCTACTATTTAAATAATAGACCACGTGATGGTCTTGAGCTCCTCTAATATAAAAAGCACTCTTCCCCCCTCAGTATGACAGTTCCTTCCAACCCTTTCTAGGAATATAAGAAAATTCCATGCAGGGCTGGAAGGGTGGGTGTTGTGAGAATGTTAGAAGCCATCGTGAAGAACCTTGTTTACAGGGTAGCAACCTTCTGTTCTTCTTCGAGTGGCTCCTCACAGGATGTTTATACACCGCTCCACTGGGTGGGGAGTCCGTGGCCATACCAGTGCGTGGGTGGGGTGTGCACACGCATCCCCACTCACCCCCCACTCATCCTCACCCACGGAGCAACCGCCATTTCCCCCGGTTGCTCCATGTGTGGGGATGAGTGGGGATGTGTGTTAGCCAGGCACGCGCACTCATGCCCATTCACCGTTGGCACGTGCTCCGCGTCGTTCACATGGGGCTCCCCCACCCATGAACACACAGAAATCTGCATGTTCATGGCTGGGAGAAGCCCGTGTAAAAAGGGCCACATTCTCACAACTGTCTTACTTATACTATCTTAGGTAGGAATCCAAGATGTAAAGCAATATCTATTCTATCTTGGAAAATCTGCAAATATGGTTCTGAGATTATTATGGCTGCTATTTCACTAGCTCTTCTTAATGAAGTTATTACTAACAGGAATACTGTCTTTAAACCCCCACCCCATAACCAGTTTATTTGTGCTCCCCATATAATTAATTCACACTGCCCTGGGGGCACAAATGAACTTTTTATGGGTGGGGACAGTGTGAATTGATTATGGGGGCACAACTGAACTGGTTATATATGTCTCTTTTCATGGCATAATGCGCTTAATAGGCTGGCGGCATTTTGGGTGTCTTGTGCGTTTGATAGCAGTGCCCCCAGGCCTGCTGAGCCAGGGGGCACCCCTAGGCCTGCCGACAGGACACAAAGAGGGGGGCCCATCTTGATTTATTGGCCAGGGGCCCATTGCACCCTAGCTACACCCCTGTTCTGTTTTAACATGTTTTCTGAATGGCTTAGCTATGTGTTTCCAGATCTCAAAAGGTCTTGATTCCACTGCCACATCAATACATACTTGCCCTGTGTCATGCGGGGAGCCCCCCTACCTGCAACACATATCTAGCCCCCCACCCCACTCCTGCCCATCAAGGGCTATGTTATTTTTATCTAATTTAGGGACTAAGGGTTTTACATGGGGGTGAGAGAGTGTGATGTGCTGTTCTGTGATATACAGGAGGTCAGACTAGACCATCTGGTGGCTCATTCTGACTTTGAATGACCTCTCAAAACTGAAGACCTTCAGGATCTCAGTCTAAAAAAAATATCAATCAATAGGCAACACAGCTACGTTTGAGTGACTGGGCTCCACATTGGAACATCTGCAAGAAAATACTTTGCGTGGTTACAATCAATTGCTTTAACTTTTAGCCTTTGCACAACATCCTGTATTCCTGTGGCAATGAGTACCACGGGTTAATTGTGGACTGCATGAAAAAGTAATTTAAATCTGCTGCCTGCTGTGGAGCCTCAAGAACTTGGAGAAGGTCCAGCCTTCTCCAAGGTGCTGATACAGAACAGCACTAAGAAGCATGTAAGTGCAGGCATCTCATTGTCTAAAATTTCTACTGGCTTACACTACATGCCTGAGGGAAGGGCCCTGTGTGGTCCGAAAGTGTGCTTATTTCCAACAACAACAACAGTTGGTCCAATAAAAGATACCATTCAAACCATCTTGTCCCTAAAACTCATAACAAAGAGTATTGCACTAGGTGCCTTTTCCTCTTGATGAAATTATTGCTGATACATGAGAGCTGCCCAGGCTTAGCTGTGACAAAAAACAGCATGAAGCCGGTTTTGGCATTCTTTAAGGGTGTGCCCCAGGCCCCCATGTCATTTTCATTTTTCATTATCATTGTCGTTATTCTCTATTGTCGTTTTCGTTATTGCAATAACAAAAACAAATTTTTTGTTATCGCTATTGTAATAATGAAAATGACATGCACACCCCTAGCACCTTTACCTTCAACGAATGACCACATCACATGATGAGATGCAACAACTGACTCATGTGCGGTCGGTGTCTGCTTTGCATGTTGAATCTCATTGTCATGATTCAGGGTCAAGGCCATTCTGATGTAAGCTGTTGATTCTGGTCACCCTGACCTTCAGCTCTCATTCTCTTCAGCTGAGAGGAAGATGTATAATATGGGCCCCTCTTAAAGGGCCAGCTGATGCAGTGACACTCATCTACCCCTTCGGCCTCCCAATGGTTGAGATGCATACCTCCCAACATTCCAAATTGTGTGTGTGGGGGCGGGGGAATAAGCCCTGCTCATTGGCCAATAAGCCACATCTCCTCAACCAATAAGCCCCACTCTTCAGCCAAAAGCCTCACCCCTTTACAGCCACATGGCACAGGGTGAAAACAGACATCATGCTAACTCCACTTTAACACCGCTTTAACATTTCTTGTGCATGTTGCAGGGCTGCATTAAAGTGGAGCTAGTGTCATGTCTGTTTTCACCCATAATAGCACTCCTTTGCGGTGGGGATTGGCTCCAGCGGCAGCCATGGTCTGGCCACTGGGGGACAGCCATGAGCAGAGACCCTGTGGCAAGTCAACTACTACTTCCAAAAGCAGGGCATTGCATTATGGACTGTGGAGTTTGGACTAAGGTTGGGAGGTACTGCATCCTAAGTTTACATATGTCTCATTAAGGTAGTTTCACCACCACTTCTTTTGATATGAAGCTATGCCGTGCTGGGGGGTTGGGGTGAAGGAAGATGCTGGTGGGGCTCAAACATTTCCAGGAAGTCTCACCCGTATACCCTGGATACATGAGGGGATACTCAGATGGGCTGGTGGAGCTGCCCTACTAGGCACCACCACTCTACCAGGCAAAACACTTCCTGCCAGAAAACTGACGGTCAGAAGCAGCAACCCCCTCCTTACCCATCCATAGCAGCTTCAGCCTCAACTTTTGGTGTTTTTAAGCAAGTGCCTCCCCACCCATGATGCCTATTGCAGGGCTGCATTGGATACCAATGCAGCCCTGCAACATGCATGATGGGTGGGTGATGGGTGAGGAGGCACTTGTCTAAAAACATCAATTGTCAAGTCTTCCAAATGGATGAGTGGGAAGAGGGTTTCTGCCCCTCCTGCCTCCCCACTGCCACCATCCATTGGTTGGTATTGGAGATGTTTTGCCACCAAACAGCTGATAGGAGGCAGCAACCTAGCCCCCCAAGTCCGACCCCCTGTCAAGCCTTATCTACCGATGGGGAAGGAGCATCTCGTAGAGTAGAAGCAGTGACAGGATTTGGATGGCGGTGCAAGGGCTGGACCCCAGCAGCATGAAAAGAGATGTTGAGGATGAGCCCTGCCAAGCTCTGGTACTTAAGCCTTGGAACTAGGACCCGAGTAAGTTGTACAGAGTAAATGAACAGATCTTTCTTCCGTGTGGTTTAGGGAAGTTTGCTTCTTGGCAAATCATGAAATGGACAGGTGGGGAAATGACATGACTCTAGAGTTGTGCAAGGCGAAGGGTGTGCATCCACTCAGACATACAGAAACAACATCTTGCAAGAATTAGGGCTGTGCACGGGGTCAAGTATGGGGTCAGGTGTTTGTATCTGGTGGTTCTAGCATTTGTGATTATTTGTATTTGTGTTTGTGTGTTGTAACCGGGCCTGGCTGCAGTGCCGTAGACTGTGGTTCTGGTAAAGCAGCAGCCCCTGCAGATGGGGAGGGCTCGCTACAGGCTCCCTAAGCAAGCGGCTAAGCGGAGAATCAGAGAGCAGCTTGGCTCTGAGCTGGATATGTGCTGCAGTATTGCAGGGTCCAGTTCAATACCTGGAATACCACGATTGTGCAAACATCTGGGGATCACTCAGAACCTCGATACACAGTCCTGGTATTTGTGCTTTGAATATGGAAGGCAAAAGGGTTGGGGTTTTTTTGTTATCCCAAATGCACAGACCTAATAAAGAGTTCAGATTGCACAGGCTTGGGGTTTGTGAGCTCAAAATACTACAAGTTACTGGAGAAAGAGGTTGGGCTAGATGACCATTGAGGTGCCTCCTTCCAACTCTCCAGTTGTATGATTCTAAATCTTCCATTGTGGCCCTATCACCCCTGGCAGATGGATGGTCCACCCCTTGGAGTGCTAGCCTGAAACCCTACTTTGATAAGGTCCCTCATGAGAGACTCTTGAGAAAATTAAAGAGTCATGGGATAGGAGGTAGTGTCTTACTATGGATCAGAAACTGGTTAAAAGATAGAAAGCAAAGGGTTGGACTAAATGGTCAGTTTTCACAATGGAGAGATGTAAAAAGTGGTGTGCCTCAGGGATCTGTATTGGAACCGGTGCTGTTTAATGTATTCATTAATGATTTGGAAAAAAGAGTGAGGTGATCAAATTTGCAGACAACACCAAGTTATTCAAGGTAGTTAAAACACTAGCAGGCTGTGAGGAACTGCAATGGATCTTACAGGACTGGGTGCCTGGGCATCTAAATGGCAAATGAGATTTAATGTGGACCGGTGCAAAGTGATGCACATAGGGAAAAATAATCCAAACTATGAGTACACAATGCTGGGTACTAAGCTAGGAGTTACCACTCAGGAAAAGGATCTGGGGGTGGTTGTGGACAATACAATGAAATCCACAGCGCAGTTTTCTGCAGCAGTCAAAAAAGCAAACAGAATGTTAGGAATTATTCGGAAGGGGATAGAGAATAAAACTGAGGAGGTCATAATGCCTCTATACAAATCAATGGTGTGACTGCACCTCAAATATTGTGTGCAGTTCTGGTCGTCCCATCTCAAAAAAGACATAGCGGAACTAGAAAAGGTATAGAGAAGGGCAACAAAAATGATCAAGGGCATGGAAGGGCTACTGTAGGAGGAGAGGCTTGGTAGGTTGGGGCTCTTCAGCTTGGAGAAGAGACGACTGAGAGGAGATATGGTAGAGGTCTATAAAATCATGAGTGGTGTGGAGCTAATAAACAAGGAGCAGTTAATCATCTCAGCTAGTACTAGAACTAGGGGACACTCCATGAAACCCATGAGTGGCAAGTTTAAAACAAAGAAAAGAAAGTTTTTTTCCCCACTCAGTGTATAATTGGGTTGTGGAATCTACTGCCAGAAGCTGTGGTAAGAACCAGTATTATAGCTGAGTTTAAAAGAGGTTTGGACAAGTTTCTGGAAGATAGGTCCATTAACAGCTATTTAGCCAGACAGGATCAGGGAACATGACAGGGACGGGGAAAACAACAGGGAATGGATCCACCATTGTGACCTGTTGGGTGCTTCTCCCAAGCTATTGTGATTGGCCACTGTCGGAGACAGGATGCTGGGCTAGATGGACCATTGGTCTGACCCAGTATGGCACTTCTTATGTTGTTATGTTCTTACTTCAGGGCTTTGCTCTGTCACAGATTCCCTATGTGATCTTGATGAAATCCTTTAGTTTCACTATGCCTCAGTTCCCCACCCATGAAATGGGGGTAATATTTGTTTCCTTCTTCATGGTGTAGGTTGTGAAGGGCTCAGATACTTTGGTAATGAAGATTGCCTAGGACAGAGATAGGGAGATTCTTCTCTAGAAAAATGTAGAGCAGGTCCTGGGAATCTTCAGCTTGTGGGCCAAATCCAGCCCACAACAGGTTTTGGTTTGGCACCGTTCCAATTTCTGGATCTGGCCCATCCCTACCCCCGAGCACTGGAAGAGTAAGCTTAGGGGAAGGGAGCAAGGATGAGAATGTGTACTCAGTGATAAGGGACGGAGCCATAGCATAGATCTATGATCTGGGCCATTCTCTTCCTTCCTCCATCCTGGATACACTCCTGATGCACACCAGCTAGAGGTGCAACTGGGCACTGGCAAAAATGTGCACCCCATTGAATCTGGGGTGCCTGACTCGGCCGTGTTTGGGCACGAACGCAACACAATGGACAGCCCGACATCCTGGACTTGCACTCTCCTGGAGGCTGATCCTGGCTCTTGGCTGCACCCACATGGTCCCCAGACTGACTCACCTGCCCAGCTGCTGTGCCCGGTTGCTTTGTCCTCCTGGCCACTGCTCAGCTGAGCTGGGTTCTTCCCACTTGAGTGGGGAAGCGAAGAGGACTCTCCCAGCGTGCCAGCCTGACTAAAGCCATTGTGTGCACAACCTGCTTGCAACCCACATGAGCCCCCGCTACAGGGACTGTGGTGCACTGCACACCTGCTGATTTCCCATCCAGAAGCTGGGGCTTGACACTTTGGGAGTGCCTCACTCCCCCCCTCACTCCCTCCTCCCCAACTCAGAAAAGCTGAGTGGGAAGAACCTTGAGCAGCAACCAAGGAGGAGCAGTGGCCGGGAGGTTCAGCTGGGTGGGCAAGTCAGCCCAGGGTGCATGCAGGTGTGGACAGGAGCCAGGATTGACATCCTGGAAAGTCCTCAGGCATTGGGGCACTGAAGGGTGGCCGGGTAACCCGGGTGCCCCCCAAATGAGGGCATTACCCGCAAATACTAAGTGAAGTACTCACTGCCCCCCTAACCCCAGCCCTACCTTCTATGCAGCCTTGGAGCTTGTACTAATTTTCAAAATGACTCACAGGAGGGGAAAGATTTCCACTCCTGATTTAGAGTGTAACAGCTGGCCCCTTTCCCGTTCCTGGATCGGTTTGTGATCAAGCTCGAGCACTGAAAGACCCAACTTGGGAATTGGCAGCCGAGATAAGGGTCGTCACTCAAGAACAGGGGATGGATTCATGGCATGGATCCATGATATGGTCCCATGCATTCCCCCATCTTGAGGAGAATTCTTAAGTCCTTAACTTCTATCTGGCCCACAGAGTTTGTATTGTTTTTCAAAGCGACCCACGGAAGGGAAATCTTCCTTCCTCACCCCTGATGTAGTACATAGCATCTGAGCCTATGGTAGAATATCCAGACTCCTCAATTTAAGATTCACAGGTCCTGATGCAAAATTGATCTCCTCCCCCGGCAGCAGGTTAGCTACTGCACACTGTTCGTTAGAGGAGGAGAGTTGATGCAAATAGACCTTCTCCAATCTCTGGTGGCTCCACAGCTGGCAGCAGATGTAAAACAAACAAAAGGAAGTGTAATTCACGCAGTGCATGATTAACCTGTGGAACTGATTGCCCTGGGATGTTGTGGGTGTTAATCTAGGCAAGCGTTTCCCCACCCATCATGCATGTTGCAAGGCTGCTGCAACATGAATGGATGGGTGGGGAGACGCTTGTCTAAAAACACCCCGTGAAGGTGGATGAGGTGTATTCATGCTGCAAGAGCAATCTCCGTTTTGGAGAATAAACCTCTGTAACTCCTTGCACTAACACAGAGGGTATGTAAGACCTGTTTATTTAGCCAGGCATTTCTTGTAGGGGAGGGAATTGGGCCCTGTTTTTAAATGGGTTTATTTTTCTAGTTTGAAGTTCAAATCATTTAAATTTTTTAGACATATTTTTAATATTTGCTTTGTTACCTGCCCTGAACCTTCAGGAAAAGACAGACTATCATTAGCAATAAATATCATGCCTATTTGTAAACTGTCTCTATGCAGAACCCTTGTGCACAGGATAAACAGGAGAAGCCTGATCTTTATTCATTTGCATGAAGGAACTTGAATGCAGATAAATCTGCAAAATCTCTTTTGTCAGGAAGGCAGTCTGCCAGCCAGTTGAAGAAAACGAGTCTCTCTGAGCCCCCAAGGTCAATAACTATCAGCTCCTAACCTGCAGCTATCTTGAACAGAACACAAAGCATGGGAGTTTCACAACGTATCGTCACATGTAAAAATGTGCCCACTGGTTAATATCATTATGTCAGAAAATGGGAGGAGGTAGAGCAGGTTTAGTAGGGGAACTTTGAAAGCACCCCATGGAAGGCAAATAAGGGCACTACAAGGGGAGGGGGGGGGCAGATATGCAAATTTTAGATGACACTTATGAGAAGCCAGTGAAACCCTACAACCCGTATTTCTCATGGGTGTTCTCTAAAATTTGCATATCTGGCCACCCTGGGGGGGGGGGGGAGTTGCACCCCCCCGACAATACCCCAAATCCTGCTAAGCTGATGATTGACCTGCTGCAGCAGCAAGTTGTGGATTGATAAACAATCAGTGTAATAAGGTGATGTCCCTGGATAGGCGATGAAACAGCACACCTCTCAAGTATAAGAAAGTGCTCTCCCCCCTCTGAATGACAGTTCCTTCCAACCCTTTCTAGAAATATATGGAAAAAATTCCATGCAAGCCTGGAAGGGTGGGTGTTGTGAGAATGTTCGGAGCCATCGCAAAGAACCTTATTTACAAGGTAGCAACCTTCTGTTCTTCGAGTGGCTCCTCACATGCTATTTTTACATGACTCTGCCGGGGGGGGGGGGGGCGCTAGTGCATGGATGAGCATGCACACGGCTGCACACGCATCCCCACTCACCCACCACACATCCACACTCACATAGTAACCACTGTTTCCCCCGGTTGCTCCGTGCGTGGGGACGAGTGGTGTGTGTGTGTGTGTGTGAGTGGGGATGCGTGTTTGGCGGGCGCACACAATTGAAAACGAACATTCAAGGAAGCTATAAATTTCAGTGCAGCCATAAGGTTCTGCTGGCCTCTGGGGCCCCGCAACAAGGCTTGGCACATGGCCCCTCAAACCCTTGGGCCAGCCCTGCTCTCAACAGTTTGAGCACGAAAAGAGGGACAAGCCCTGCCCCCATAGCCAATAAGCTTTGCCCCCTGGCAAATAAGCCCTGCTCCTCATGTGCTTCCATCCACACCACACCCCTCCCAACCTCCCAAGAAGCGCTCCTGCTTGGCATCTCACTTTGCTTCTTGTCATTCCATCCTCTCCTCGTTGTCCTCCAAGTGCTTTAGCTGGGAGGCACCCAGGAAAGAGGTGCCTGAGGCTTGAATATGGGTTTTGTGTCTCTCCGTCAGGAGACCTCCTTTGTCTTTCCTGAAAGGGGGATTTTGACCCCCCTGAAGGAAGGACAATGGGACTTAGCACCCAAAGAGGAATTGTCCTACCTATCTAGGGACTGTTGGGAGGTCTGAATCAAGGACCTTTATGTTTATGGAACCTCGAACCTAGCTGGAAACGCTCGTGCTTTCAGACTAGAGTTCACAGCCAAGGGTAACCCTTACTAGTGACAACCCAACCAGAGTAGAGCTGAAACAAATACTTCATTTAGTACTCGCTGGTACTATCCGCATTTTCAAATACCACATTGAATACTCAAGGGACTATGTGGGTACTGATCAGGTAGCTGGATATCTGAAAAACTGGTAATTTCCATGATTGGGATGGGAAACAGAAAAATTGGACAGAAATAAAAAAATTAAAAAAAAAAAATCAGGACCAGAAGTTAACTTTATGGGACAAAATGCTGTAGGTGTCTGAAGTTGAAGTTGAAAAATCTGTACTGGATGTTGACATTCACGGACAGCAGGTACCAATCAGTACCCGATGTTGTCAAGTCAATTTAGGTACCGGGAATTTATTGGGTATGCCCGTTTTTGCAACAGGGATGTACACCACAGCCCTATCCAATAATCAGTTCCCCACCTGACAAGGGTGAAGGGCCCTGAAGCCTAACAGACAAGGCTAATATGCTGACCCCAAATTGGAGCCCATGTAATTATAGCAGGGGTGGGGAACCTTTTCCCTCCTGAGGGCCCCCTTTGGAAATTAGTACAAACAATGCAGGTAGAATACGAATGGGGGCAGGGTGCTTAAGGGGTGGGGGCTAAAGAAGGGGGTGGAAAGGAGAGGGTCCAAATAATGGATCTATCCTCTATCCTGGAGGACATGCCCACATCTTTTTCCCTTCCTCTTTCAGTGCTTGAGGGCAGGGACCAGATCCAGGAACTGGAAGGGGGCCAAATAAAAAAAAACGGCAGTGGGGCAGATTTAGCCTATGGGCTAGAGTTTCCCTGCCCCTGGTTTTTAGACTCAGGGCCTATATACTAAGGGACTATGGGTGTCTTTAGACATAACATCAATGGATGTCTGACTGTGTGTTTTGACTTTGATATAAACACTAGGGATGGGACATCGGGGAGAATACCGGAGGATACCAGATTTATCGGTATCAAATCTCCCCGCTATCAGATTTACCGGTATTGGCATACTGTTTTTTAAAATATTGGCCGTTTTACCTTTTTTTTACATTGCGGCCATTTACTTTAATGGCCGCAATGTAAAAAAACCAGTAAAGTGGCCAATGTTAAAAAAATGGTATGCTGATACCGGTGATTATCGGATTAATTCGATATACCCAATTATCGGGTGTATCGGATTAATCCGATACCGATATTCCCACCCCTAATAAACACCGGTTTGGCCCTGTGTTCACCATGTGGCACTGCTTAGACACACAGCCCATCCTGGGGCAAATTGGTGTTTTACTCGCCACCCAATCTCAGCACGCAAGCGCTGCCACCTCGTTCCCCGTGCTCTACCTGCTAACACACCACATGATATCATTAGAGACAAACTTGGCCATGTGTTCAGCTGAAACATGCTAATTGTCCTTGTGACGCAATGGTGTTCACATTGCGTGTTCAAAGGGTGGCCAAATTGGTGTTGGGATTGTTATGGTGCTTACACACAATGGCCAAACACGTGCTTAGGGGTTTTGACACTCGATCTTTGTTATGTCTAAAGATGCCCTCTGTCTGTAGTTCTGAAGCTTTTGGCCTTGGTGACCCCACGTTTAGATTTAAATAGAATCCCCAAACCCCAGATAATAGCATCAAACATATGGAAAGTGTCAAAAATCAATAGACATGCGCACTTCAACCTCAGATGGCCAACGTTGCTTGGAGTCAGTGGTGGCCCCAGGGTGTTGGGGAAGACGGCCCCCCCAAACCCATCAGGGGTCCCCCCATGCTTGCTGGGGAGCCAGGAGCTGCTCCTCAGCTGATCCAATGGCAGCGCTGTCAGTTTTCCTGCTTGTCTGAAGGCTTTGTTTACATTTTAACTCTCCTCCTGGCGAGCCGATGAGTCATATGTAAACAAAGCCTGCAGGGAAAAAACTCTGCAAGGGGAGGAGGGGGAGGGGAAAACATCCTCCTACTGCTGCTGCTCCCCCCTCCCTCTAGCTTTTCACTCACTGGCCAGAGAGCTACAGGGAGGCAGGGACTTAGAGGATCTCCCCCAAGCCCTCAGGGAGCATGCGCTGGGCTTTGGCCCAGAAAAGCACTGCTTTCTGGGGGATTGGGGAGGGAATGGGGGAGGTGCCATGTGCTCCTTGGCTCGGTTCCTATGGAGAAACCCAGCCAATCAGCAAGGCCTAGGGGGTGTGTCAGGGCACCTTTTCTAAATGCTCTGGCCACCCCATAGATCCTCTTTCTCCCCCTGGTCCCTACTCTACCAGAGTGGGAGGAGGGAGGGAAAAGAGCTCACTCTTCATTGTTCCTTCCTCCTTACGTTTACTGGAGGGGGGAAAGAGAGAGGCACCCCCTCTTTTTTACAAGAGGGGAGATGTTGGGGACTTATTTGGAGTGGATTTGGAAAAAAGAAAGGAAATTTAAAGCTGTGGTTCAATGACCAAGCACGTATTCTGACCTAATGGACAAGCATATACCATAATTTTATTATGACAAAACAACCATGTGATAGAATTATTCATGTGATAGAATTATTCTATCACATGGTTGTTTTGTCATAATAAAATTATGGTATATGCTTGTCCATTAGGTCAGAATACGTGCTTGGTCAGTGAACAATAGCTTCAGATTTCCTTTCTTTTTTCCAAATCCTGGCCACGCACCTTAGGTGGCGTGGGAGGTAGTCGCTAACCCCCTTCCCCCCGGTTTTCAGACTTATTTGGGGTCCCTGGCCTCCTTGTTTGGAGGGAAGAACAACAGAAGATGGTTATCAGAGTCAGACTAGAGTGATAAGGAGGTCTCATCCTTTTAGAAACCTGGTAAGTTTTGAAAAAACAAATCCCCTGCCCTGATCTCCTGTACATTGTTTGTTTGCTTGTGCTTTCTTTTGTCCTCTTCTCTCCCTCCCCACCCCCATGCATTACAGGCAGGGGTAATTAGTAATTTTGTGAGCCCAGTTGGAAGGGCTGTGTGTTGCCTTGCCTCCTATTCTTTAAAATATTTTCTTGGCACTTGTTGTTTTAGTTTTTCACCTGGTGTGCAACCCTATCACCCTGTCTGCTTTCTGTTTGTTTTGGGGGGGTTGGGAGGGGGATGCATGGAAGGGTTTCTAATCTTTGCTGGAATGTTCACTGCATTTAAAATGGCCCCTTTTTCAGTACCAGTTTCAAGGCTTTTCTGCTACAAGAAGGCCTCCATGCCACATGTTTGTTCACTAATGACTAGTCTTTGCATGAATGTTTTTTCCCTGTCTGATAAGTTTAGTTTGCAACAGAACTGCGTAGTATGTTCTGGGGGACAAGTGGAACTTCATGCTGCTGCTTCTGTGGTGTGCTAAAGACTTAACATAATATTGTTGGTTTGAGATGGTTTGCTTTGCTTGCTCTGTGTTTGCATGTGCAGAAGAGCTGTGTTGCTTCTTCTCCTATGCTTTGAAATATTTTCTTGGTCCTTGCAGCAGCTGCCTTTTACATTGCAAATTTAGTTTGCAACAGAATTGTGTAGCATGTTCGGGGGACAAGTGGAATTTCATGCTGCTGCTTTTGTGGTGTGCTAAAGACTTAACATAATATTGGTGGCTTGAAATGGTTTGCTTTGCTTGTTCTGTGTTTGCATGTGCAGAAGGGCTGTGATGTCTCTCCTTCTATTCTTTAAAATTTTTTTTGGTCGTTGCTGTTTTTCACCCTGTGTGAGACCCTGCCTCTCCCACACTCCGTGCCCCCCCCTGCTGCCTGGCACAGTCTCAGCCTGGGGAAATGAGGGAGAGAGAGGCAGAGGCCCTGCCTCTCCCTCATTTCCCCTGGCCGAGAGACTGACAGGCGGGGGGGGGCACCCACAGAGTGAGGGAGAGGTGATTTGGTGCTCTTCCCTCACTCCCTCATGCCACTGGCCCCCTCTGCTGCCTGTCTGGCTGTTTTGGCCAGGGGAAATGAGGGAAAGGCAGGGCCTCTGCCTCCCTCTCCCTCATTTCCCCTGGCTGAGACTGTGCCAGGCAGGGGGGGGGGGGATGAGCCTGGTGTGGGGCCCAGGCCGGAGGTGGTGGCAGCGGTGGCACCAGGAGTGGAACAGGAAAGTGATCCGAATTGGTCAGAATCCAAATGGCTATTCAGGCTTGGGGATGGGTGGAGGGGAGTGCCCCTCCGCCCATCTCTTAGCCCAGGCCCGGATAATGCGCTGCCCCTGGGCCGGGGAGCACCCCCTGAGCCGGGGAGCACCCCCTGAGCTGGGGAGTGCCCCTAGGCCTAGGAAGATATGGGGCCCCACATTTCTTTCCCACCCTGGGCCCTGCGTAGGGTAAGGCTGCCCTGCATACGTTCATCTCAGCTTCCTTAGCCTGAGCTCAGTTTTTCAGTTCTTGGATTTGGGAACTTGATCCAGGGGCCAGATCCAGGAACTAGACAGGGGGCACATAAAAACTACCCATGGGATGCATTTGGCCCCCAGGCCTGAGGTCCCGCTCTCTCTCTACAACAGCCACCCACTGTCTCCCTCCATCCCTCATATACCTCTCTCCTAGCCCCTTGCCTTAACCATAATGCCTTCTCAGGTCTTCCATCTCCAAATAATCAAAGCATCACCAATGAGAATTACCTTGCCCTTTAGCCACTTGGAGTATTCGTCCCTTTCATAGGATCCATGTTCTCCTCCACATCATGTTCAAGCTCTTTGCGTACACTGGTCTTCTGCTCAGCCTTGTCCCGTCCTACATCTATTCCTTAATTTCCTCCCATGCTCTTTCACCCAAGCATCTCTCTCCCTTAATCCCTTTCAAAGGAACTTGTCCACTCTTCTCAGCTTTAAACATACAATTCCCACACCCAAATCACTGATTGCCTGGTACCCGCCCACTCATCAAGGTTCACCTGTTACAAGAAGCATTATTATAGCTGAAGAGCCTGCTCCTCTCTGTTTATTGTCTATTGTTCTCTCTCATTGGTACTGTAGAACAAGTAACAATTAAAGAGAGCAATAGGAATATGCAAATAATATGCTAATATAGTAATGTTGTTTAGATTCAAGGTAGCGCTTTCTGTGGGTGAGGCACATACAGTCTCTGCTACAAAGAGCACCATATTTCGTTCCCTGGACTAGGACATTACTGTGATTAGTAGGGGTGGTAATTCAGGTTCTCCCGAGAACCGATATTGCCAGTATTTGGGTGTATCGGATTAATCAGATAAATCCGATATTTACCTGTGCCGGCATACCGGGTCTTTAACATTGGGTGCCTTACCTTTTTTTTTTACATTGCGGCCATTGAGATAAACGGCCACAATGTAAAAATACTGGTATAATAATAATAATTTTATTGACGGCACTGGCTCTTGCCATAGCCCAAACAAACAACAACGAACAACATACAAAAGATAAAAAAGGTACAGACACAATATTATAAAATAGAAGGTATCGCTAACTGTATATATATAAATATATAATATTTAATCAGCTGACTATCAGCCTAAGCACACCAGGTTATGTCACAAGGCAAACCTTGTAATGACCTTAAAAACAACATAGGAGTACAAGAGTAAATACATTGGGGAAAGATACACTGTAACTACTTGTCCTTTACCCCTAACTCCTATATTTGCATCCAAATAAGAGCTTGAAGCATATAATGCTGCCTTGCTCTTCTACGGGGGTTACCATGGCAAAGCTTGTCCCCTGAACTAAAACAGAAATCCCACGTAATGCTTATAGTCCCTGAGGACCCCATCCTCACTCAATTCGGTTCGATGCTTGATTGGGCACCGACCAGTCCATTGCGACACCATAGTTAAGAAAGCCTATCCGAGGTATTTCACGACAAGAGGCTACACTAGCCTTCATTGTTTGTATTAATTGAACATGGTCAGACACTACAACCAGCAGCCCCCCAGACACTGCAACCAGCAGCCTTCCCTAACCAGGATAACGAAATATTCTTTGGAAGGTAAAAATTCCACCCTCCATTGGAGGGCCTCCTCTTTCAGGGAACAAATATGCTTCTGTTGGCCATAGTTACCTTATTCCAACCCAAGTTCATCAATAGGATATGGGAAGAACTGTCTAGCCAATCAATCATGAATCAAAAGTCTTTTCTTGGAGACAAGATAAATAAAGGTAAAACGCCCAATGTTAAAGATCCGGTATGCCGGTACTGGTAATTCTGGTACCGGGGAGATCCGATACTGGTAAATTTGGTATCCGGTATTCTCCCCGGTGTCCCACCCCTAGTGATTAGTATCAGCACATAATTTATAAGGTGCCAATATCTGTGGCAATCAAGCAGTAAATAGACCCTCTTCCACACTCATTGAGAGAAGTGTGGTGCCTTGGGAAACTGGGGGACACCTTTCCTTCTCTCCCTCCAGGGGAGTAAAGTGTAAATAAAGTAGAGTGGAATCCACTTCAGTTGAACCTGGCTGGCAGCACAAAACAATGCAAGCACTGGTGGCACAAGGCAGTCTCCAGGGCTCAGGTGCAGAAAGCAGAGGGAGGGAGAGGTGCTGGGGGGAGGAAGAAGGGGAGGGATGGGACAAGGGAGAGTATGGGGATGGGGGGGGGGGGGG
>QEPC01001471.1:10009-37227 GCA_003113815.1 Sphenodon punctatus | reverse complement strand
TTGGTGATCATTTATGCATGTTGCAGGGCTGTATTGGTGCCCTATACAGCCCTGCAACATGCATAAATGACCACCGAGTCTGGTTAAAGTGTGGTTAGCGTCATGTCTGTTTTCACCCAGAGAGTTGTCCTACTGGAGTCCCATCCACTTACTGGATGCGATGCTAGTAGGAAAGTTCTCAGTCTCCAAGTGGTAGGGTTGTACTCAGCAGCAAGGAGTTCCCAGTGTTAACGAATGTTCTGTCCATCATATCTTAACGCTGAAAACTCCTTGTTGCTGGATTTTTGGAGGCTTCACCTACAATGTATAAGCCCCTCCCTAAAGCTCTGCCAGCCATAAGGTTCCATGTGGTGCTTAGATGGACGCCAGGGACAGGCAGGCCCCTCCCTCTCCCTTAAGCCCCACCCCTCCCTTAAGCTCCACCCACTTTGGGTTTTTGGAGTGCGGGCGCGTGCTTTGCACGCGCGCACATTAGGGGCCCATAACTAAGGCTTGAACCTGGGCCCTTCTCAACCTTGCTACGCCCCTGCCACCAACATCTCATGGTCAATGGCATCAAATGCAGCTGAGAGATCTAACAAGATCAACAGGGTTGACCGACCCTGGTCCAGCTCATGATAGAGGTCGTTGACCAAGGCTACAAGCTCAGTCTCTGTGCTAAAACCTGGCTGAAAGCCAGACTGCAAGGAATCCAGAAAACTGACACGGTCCAGATGCCTCTGAAGCTGCCAAGCCACCACCTGTTCAATAACCCGTTCCCTAAAAAGGGAAGGTTAGAGACTGGTTGATAGCTGGCATGGGAGTTAACGTCCAAAGATGGTTTCTTGAGCAGAGGCTGCTCCTTGAGGCATCCTGGCACTCTGCTGTCCCTAACGGTGACGTTGATCGCCCCAGCCAGCAATGGCTCCAGAATCTCCCAGCTGGCCTTAACCAGCCAGGACAGGCACTGAATTCACAACAGGTGGCTCTAACAGTCCCAAGGACATCCTCCACATCAGTGGGCGACACTCACTGGAACCAATCCCACAAAACAGGACAAGGCGGGGCTTCCATTACCTCTGGTTCTCCAACTGCAGTAAATGCGGTGTCAAAGTAATGGTGAATCCAGGCAATTTTATCTACAAAAAAGTCAACAAACATGTCTCAGCAAGCACTGGAGAATTCCAGTTCCAGGCAGAGGGAGGCCAGACTGACCAGCCCCCTCACTACCCAGAAAAGCTTAGCTGGACATGACTTTGTGGATGTTATGAGAGCAGCAAAGAACCTCTTCTTTGCTGCCTATACAGCCACAGCATAGGTTCATAAACTAACTCTGTGCTTTAATCTGTCAGCTTCAGTACGAGAGCCATGCCACTGTTGCTCCAACTGCTGCCCTTCCCGCTTCATCCGCCACAGGTCAGACAGATTAGTTGAGAAATAGCTGAGTTATAGGATTTTGAATTTTGAAGGCGGAACTGTTTTTTCTGTCTTTTGAGACTTTTTCTGTGGACACATAAAAGTTAGTTTTAAGTTATCCATTTGGAGGTGTAGAGGTGTCAGAAAATTAAAGTGTGCATTCTAGTCCATTCCTGAGTTTAGATTTTGAAAACCAATCATGCAGTGTGAAGTTAGGATGTTTTGAATTTCCCATGTTATTAAATGGAGAGAGTGAGATTTGCAAACAGCATCAGGATGGATGTGGATTTAATTTAATTAAATTAATTTCAATATCCTTCTACCTCGCACCCTCCTGCTCACAGAGCAGCTTGGGGCAGTTCACAACACATATAATCAACAATAATAATAATAAAAATAATCACATAATACACCTAATATACAGCTTAAATCCATTAAAATACTAAAAATATACGGAAAGGGCAACAAAACCATGTACAACAAATGTATGTATGTTTTATGTATGCCTCCTTCTATGCCGCCCTATAGAAGAGAATGGGTATCTATCTGTACGTAGGATATATACAGAGAAGTTATTATACGTAGATGCTACAGGTATATACTACGTACAGATACATATTATTTTCTATACGACAGCATATTTATTTATTTATCACATTTTTATGCTACCCTTCCCACAAGGCTAAGATTGGCTCACAATCTATACAAAAAAGTTTAAAATATTAAAATACTTACAATGAAAACACTCTCCCTTCAAAACCAGGGAACTTGTTCTGGTGGGGTACTCCGTGCAACACCAGCCCCGTCTTGGGGTGCGGGGTGGTGGTGGTGCGATGTGACTATGTTTTTAAGGAGTCTTGGACTGCTAGGAGGTATCTGGGGCAGTCAATCCCAGGGATTGAGGCCCTTCACCTTGTGTTTGAGTTGGCCAGGGAAAGAATAGGGATGCTGCTGGTGTACCGTGCTCGTTCCCCAGCAGCATCCCTCTCCGCTCTAGCGGAGCTGGTGTTGGGAGTGGTGCTGCACTCCCCAAGGACTGTGGTTCTGGGGGATCTCAACATTCATGCCGGGACTGGCCTTACAGGGGTGGAGTGTGAGTTCATGGCCGCCATGGCAACCATGGGTCTGTCCCAGATGTTTAGTGGCCCCACGCATGAGGGGGGGCATGTACTCGACCTGGTGTTCTGTTCTGGCCTTGAGGTAGGTGATCCGGTAGTGGGGGAATTGAGTTCTCTGCCCTTGTCATGGTCGAATCATTACCTCCTGCAGACCAGGCTTCTAGCGCATGGCAGCCCCCAGAAAGAGGGGGGACCTATTAGGTTGGTCCGTCCCTGGAGGCTGATGGAACCACAGCGGTTCCAGGAAGTCCTGGGAGAGGTGTCCTTAGACCTTGAAGGTCACTTGGTTGATGACCTTGTTCTAGCTCGGAACACCTTGCTGGGTGAGGTCATTGATTGGGTGGCTCCGAGGCATCTGCTCCCGCTGCTTTGTCACTGTAGAGCTCTTTGGCTTACTGAGGAGCTGTGGTGTCTGAAGCGGGAAGGGCGGCTGTTAGAGTGATGCTGGCACTGTTCTCGTGCTGAATTCGATTGGCTGCAGCATCGGACCCATTTGCAGTCCTATGCTGTGGCCATGAGGACAGCAAAGAAGGAGTTAATTGTCACCCTCATAGCTGCTGTGAAGTCATGTCCAGCTGAGCTTTTCCAGGTGGTGAGGGGGCTGGTTAGTTTGGCCTCTGTCCGCCTGGAGGGGGAGGTGTCCCAAGACCACTGTGAGGAGTTTGTAAGCTACTTTGCAGATAAGATCGCCAGAACCTAGCATGATTTCGGGGTCGGGATTGATGAAGAAGGGGGAGAGCCGAGGGTTATGGATGCCCCATCTGGTCCATCTTTGTGGGATCAGTTTCAGGAAACTGCGGAGGGGTTTCTAGCCTTCTGGGGTCTGTTAGGGCCACTTTTTGTGAATTATATCCTTGTCCATCCTGTTTGGTGAAAGCCTCCAGGGAGACCTTGGGATTGGTGCTGGCGGGAGTGATCAGCGCCTCCCTTTGGGAGAGTAGGGTGCCAGACTGCCTCAAGGAGGTGGTGCTGTGGCCCCTGCTTAAGAAACCATCATTGGATGTTGATTCGCCCACTAGCTACTGGCCTGTCTCTAACCTTCCCTTTTTTTAGGGAAGGTTATTGAATGGGTGGTGGCTCAGCAGCTCCAGGGCCATCTGGATAGAATCTGCTTTCTGGACCCTTTTCATACAGGAACTTGCTCATGGTTTTCCCTAGCTCATTTGAAACTAAGTCCCGCGATCTGCTATTGTTTATCCCCGCCTCCAATTCAGATATCCTGCACAGGTCGCATTCCTCTATAGGGCCCAATCTCGCATTCCAGTCCCCTGCTACTATAACTGTTGAGGCGGGATATCTGGCTGCTAGCTGGTCTAAAGTTTCCTCAAGTAAATCCCAAACTGTTGGATCATAGTACACAGAGAATAGCGGCGGAAAGTACAGATTTAATAAGAGGATACGAGAATCTAAATTGGGTTCCCACAAGAAAACCTGCACCTCTGGTCTAGTTAATGGAATAATCTTACCACACTGTTTGTATTTTTCAGCCAGAAGTATGGCTAAACTGCCCGAGGCTCTGCCCGTATGCCTAATTTTGACTCCAGGTTGCGCGTAAACCTGGAATCCAGGGATCACCAAGCTCTCCCCTTCCTGGCACCACGTTTCCTGGAGGAGAACTACATCAAATCCCGCCAGGAAAGTGATCCAGTCTAAATCATGGCGCTTGCTTTTACAGCCAGCAATATTCCATGAGGCTAGTCTCAGCCACTGGTTTGTGATCCCTGAGCCATAAACCGAGGAGACCACCTCTACGCTCCCATCTGCATTCTCTCCATTTCGGGCTCCTAAGCTGGATGAAACGAGTAGGGGCCCACGTCTCACCCCCCCTTGTGTAAACACCCCTAACCTACTGACCACGGGGGGCTCAAGGGGGACCTCCTTATGTCACCCTTTACTTGCCCCCCCAGCAATTGCCACGGGGGTACCTTCCTCTTGGGTTGCAATCCCTAAGGAGTCCTTCTCCCCTACAACCGGCCCATCCCATGGTAAGATTGCTGGTATCTCCTGTTCCTCCCTCACGTTTGGGCCTCGCTTCCTGGCTAATGGGAGTTCGTTCAAATCAAGAAAACCCTCTTGCCTATCTTGTTCCCCAGAATTGTTGGGGATAGGTACTTGGCCCAATTCACTTTGCTCGAGATAACGGGCAGCTGTCCACACCTCAGCTGCATGCTTTATCTGGTGACCCTTACTCAGTAACTGGCAGTGATCTCCTTGATAGTTTAAACTTAGAACAGGTAGATCCTTCCTAATACGATCCAACTTTTGGATCAAATATCCTGTTGGATTATGAACAGATCCTCAAAAGCCTGTAATGGGAGGGGAGCAAACACTCCGGTACCCTCATTCCCTAAATATGCCTGGATTCCCTCAATTAGGGGATTACACGGTTCAATAGTACCCTCTTCACTTACTTGGGGCACAGGGGGAAGCACTCCATTCGTTGTTGAAGTCTCGACCGAGGGGATCGGGATATCATGACCAGCATTGATTTCCATGTCCTCCCCCTCTTGACTCNTTAAAATACTTACAATGAAAACACTCTCCCTTCAAAACCAGGGAACTTGTTCTGGTGGGGTACTCCGTGCAACACCAGCCCCGTCTTGGGGTGCGGGGTGGTGGTGGTGCGATGTGACTATGTTTTTAAGGAGTCTTGGACTGCTAGGAGGTATCTGGGGCAGTCAATCCCAGGGATTGAGGCCCTTCACCTTGTGTTTGAGTTGGCCAGGGAAAGAATAGGGATGCTGCTGGTGTACCGTGCTCGTTCCCCAGCAGCATCCCTCTCCGCTCTAGCGGAGCTGGTGTTGGGAGTGGTGCTGCACTCCCCAAGGACTGTGGTTCTGGGGGATCTCAACATTCATGCCGGGACTGGCCTTACAGGGGTGGAGTGTGAGTTCATGGCCGCCATGGCAACCATGGGTCTGTCCCAGATGTTTAGTGGCCCCACGCATGAGGGGGGGCATGTACTCGACCTGGTGTTCTGTTCTGGCCTTGAGGTAGGTGATCCGGTAGTGGGGGAATTGAGTTCTCTGCCCTTGTCATGGTCGAATCATTACCTCCTGCAGACCAGGCTTCTAGCGCATGGCAGCCCCCAGAAAGAGGGGGGACCTATTAGGTTGGTCCGTCCCTGGAGGCTGATGGAACCACAGCGGTTCCAGGAAGTCCTGGGAGAGGTGTCCTTAGACCTTGAAGGTCACTTGGTTGATGACCTTGTTCTAGCTCGGAACACCTTGCTGGGTGAGGTCATTGATTGGGTGGCTCCGAGGCATCTGCTCCCGCTGCTTTGTCACTGTAGAGCTCTTTGGCTTACTGAGGAGCTGTGGTGTCTGAAGCGGGAAGGGCGGCGGTTAGAGTGATGCTGGCACTGTTCTCGTGCTGAATTCGATTGGCTGCAGCATCGGACCCATTTGCAGTCCTATGCTGTGGCCATGAGGACAGCAAAGAAGGAGTTAATTGTCACCCTCATAGCTGCTGTGAAGTCATGTCCAGCTGAGCTTTTCCAGGTGGTGAGGGGGCTGGTTAGTTTGGCCTCTGTCCGCCTGGAGGGGGAGGTGTCCCAAGACCACTGTGAGGAGTTTGTAAGCTACTTTGCAGATAAGATCGCCAGAACCTAGCATGATTTCGGGGTCGGGATTGATGAAGAAGGGGGAGAGCCGAGGGTTATGGATGCCCCATCTGGTCCATCTTTGTGGGATCAGTTTCAGGAAACTGCGGAGGGGTTTCTGGCCTTCTGGGGTCTGTTAGGGCCACTTTTTGTGAATTATATCCTTGTCCATCCTGTTTGGTGAAAGCCTCCAGGGAGACCTTGGGATTGGTGCTGGCGGGAGTGATCAGCGCCTCCCTTTGGGAGAGTAGGGTGCCAGACTGCCTCAAGGAGGTGGTGCTGTGGCCCCTGCTTAAGAAACCATCATTGGATGTTGATTCGCCCACTAGCTACTGGCCTGTCTCTAACCTTCCCTTTTTTTAGGGAAGGTTATTGAATGGGTGGTGGCTCAGCAGCTCCAGGGCCATCTGGATAGAATCTGCTTTCTGGACCCTTTTCATACAGGAACTTGCTCATGGTTTTCCCTAGCTCATTTGAAACTAAGTCCCGCGATCTGCTATTGTTTATCCCCGCCTCCAATTCAGATATCCTGCACAGGTCGCATTCCTCTATAGGGCCCAATCTCGCATTCCAGTCCCCTGCTACTATAACTGTTGAGGCGGGATATCTGGCTGCTAGCTGGTCTAAAGTTTCCTCAAGTAAATCCCAAACTGTTGGATCATAGTACACAGAGAATAGCGGCGGAAAGTACAGATTTAATAAGAGGATACGAGAACCTAAATTGGGTTCCCACAAGAAAACCTGTACCTCTGGTCTAGTTAATGGAATAATCTTACCACACTGTTTGTATTTTTCAGCCAGAAGTATGGCTAAACTGCCAGAGGCTCCGCCCGTATGCCTAATTTTGACTCCCGGTTGCGCGTAAACCTGGAATCCAGGGATCACCAAGCTCTCCCCTTCCTGGCACCACGTTTCCTGGAGGAGAACTACATCAAATCCCGCCAGGAAAGTGATCCAGTCTAAATCATGGCGCTTGCTTTTACAGCCAGCAATATTCCATGAGGCTAGTCTCAGCCACTGGTTTGTGATCCCTGAGCCATAAACCGAGGGGACCACCTCTACGCTCCCATCTGCATTCTCTCAATTTCGGGCTCCTAAGCTGGATGAAACGAGTAGGGGCCCACGTCTCACCCCCCCCTTGTGTAAACACCCCTAACCTACTGACCACGGGGGGCTCAAGGGGGACCTCCTTATGTCACCCTTTACTTGCCCCCCCAGCAATTGCCACGGGGGTACCTTCCTCTTGGGTTGCAATCCCTAAGGAGTCCTTCTCCCCTACAACCGGCCCATCCCATGGTAAGATTGCTGGTATCTCCTGTTCCTCCCTCACGTTTGGGCCTCGCTTCCTGGCTAATGGGAGTTCGTTCAAATCAAGAAAACCCTCTTGCCTATCTTGTTCCCCAGAATTGTTGGGGATAGGTACTTGGCCCAATTCACTTTGCTCGAGATAACGGGCAGCTGTCCACACCTCAGCTGCATGCTTTATCTGGTGACCCTTACTCAGTAACTGGCAGTGATCTCCTTGATAGTTTAAACTTAGAACAGGTAGATCCTTCCTAATACGATCCAACTTTTGGATCAAATATCCTGTTGGATTATGAACAGATCCTCAAAAGCCTGTAATGGGAGGGGAGCAAACACTCCGGTACCCTCATTCCCTAAATATGCCTGGATTCCCTCAATTAGGGGATTACACGGTTCAATAGTACCCTCTTCACTTACTTGGGGCACAGGGGGAAGCACTCCATTCGTTGTTGAAGTCTCGACCGAGGGGATCGGGATATCATGACCAGCATTGATTTCCATGTCCTCCCCCTCTTGACTCAAGCACAGAACGGGGAGGGCTGTCACCCTATCCTGCCCCAAATTTGGGGGGCACTGTGAATTAGCAATGGGAATCTTATTTGGATTGATTGGGTCTCCTCCACTTTCTTTTGGCTTGTTAGGCTCCCTGTGGACAAAGGCCCGATCAATGGATACCCCATGCGCTAACAAATTCCTCCTTGCCTTAAATAGTTTCGTGACCAAATAGGGGGTGTGAAAAAAACCCTTAAGGCATCTACTATGTCTACTATTACTCAGGGATTCCCAAGTTACCACATCCACCCTATCAAGCTTTGTAGCTGTCAAAGCTGCAATATTACTGGCAATTTCCTCCTTACTACCCCAACTTAGTTCAGCATGTGGGATGGTTCCTGACCGGAGTGATGGCATCCACAACCACCTGGGTAAGACCGTGGTGGCGGTGGGTGGCCATCACTTCTGAAAGCACCCAGTCTCACATTTTGTGCTCACTTACAATTTAGGCTCCATGCACCAACACTTCGCCTTGATTTGCCTTGACAGCCCCAATCCTCTTTCTCTGCAGGTTGGGGGCAACACTGAATCTGGAGAAAACAGGGAATCAAGAAGACAAGACTGGGGGCAGCTGGGCAGTGGAGGAAGTGTCTGTATGGGAAGGGGGCAACTGTATGTGGTAGTATTTATGGGATGGATATGCATAGACGAAGCTGGGGAGCGGGCAGGGGTGAAGGGAAGTGTATGTAATGGGCAGACAAGGTTTGGGGGATGGCCAGGAGTGGGAGCTAAGTGTATGTATGTGTAACAGATTGCAGCCTAATAGAGCTGTTACTTACTGCAACAGAGAGTAGGGTGGCAACAGAGCCGGCTACCAGCTTGGGATAAGCTGAAGACTGTGCGAGGCTTGGCAGAGCCAGCCTGAAAGAGGCTGAAAGCCTCAGCACAGCGTAGTAGCTGAAAGCAGCTACAGAGACTCAGCCAGTTTAAGTAGATAAGCAGCCAGCAAGCTGCTCACTAGCTGGTTAAAAGTTAATTGGGCTCAGCTAAGCAGCTAGCTACCTCAGCGAGGGAAGCTGTTTGGGTAGACACAGGAAAAGGTAAGTAGCTGGGCGTGGCCAGCTTAGCCCAGCCATAAAGCCAGACTGCTCTGGAACTCAGAAGAGGAAGAAACTCGCTGAAAACTATCAGAAGGCTGAGGAGAGTTTGTCCTTGATGGAGTGTGGAATTCCATTAAGGACCCACGGAGAAGCATGACTTGAAGAAGGTTACTGCATGCGAGTTTTGTGAGAAGCCAGTCAGTGAACTGTTTCCTGACTAGGCTGGCATTGTATAAAGACTGTACATGTATAGAGGCAATGCTATGTGGAGAAGCCTGATGACTTACTGATACTTGAGAATGGTGGAGAGGAGATATATTTTATTTATTTTTATTTATTGCAGCATTTTTATAACGCCCTATTTGCCATATGGTGACTCAGGGTGGTGTACAACAAACATAAATTACAGTAAAATATCAAATCCAAGATAAAATAAACATTAAAAACCTCGATCAAAACAGCCTGTCACCGGGGAGGGGGGAGAACACAGAGGGGCTTCCACTCGTATCTCTCACGCACTGGGTATAGCTAGCAGCGGCTCTCTCAGCGAGGCAATAACGAGGGTGTCTTGTGCCCATCAGGATAGTGTGTTGGCCGTTACCTCTAATGAAAGAGAACAGGCCACTATCATCATAGGGCGCCTGGATTGCGAGAGGCCGCACAATACCCCCACACTCCCTATACCACACTCTCAGGGTGAGGAAGGAAGGGTTGAGACGAGGTGCAAGGGGGAAGCCGTGCAGGGGGAGGGCCCTTACCCAGGCTTGCAAGGGAGGAGGCAGGATCACTCGTTCAACAGTGCTCCCCAGGGAGAGGGTCGAACCCTGACCAGGGGCGGAAGGGGAGGGGGACTCTCGCACACCTCGCACTCACCACTCACTCCGTCACTTGCTCCAGTCACACCAAGGGGAAGTCCAGTTGAAGGAAGTTTCACTCAGGCTCAGGCTCAGGAAAATGCTAGCAGGCAATCTCAGTATCAACAACAAGCACAAGGGGGCCGGTCTCGAACAATCACCAGCGTCGCTCTAACTGCGGCGCTGGTGTTTATGCAACAGGCCCCGCCCCCGTGCGTGCCCGCAGACGCTCCGAGCGTCGCAGCAGCGTCGGGGGCATGGCCAAGGGCGTGCCCTGCTCTGGAGGGGGGATCATCTGGTCGGGCTCTGGGGGGGGCGTGGCCATGGGCCCCGTATTGATGGCTGATGCGGCACTCGGGAGAGGGGGCTCTGGCGGCTCCCGCTGCATGCCTGTGTCTTGGGGGCCCTGAGGGTGTCGGGAGCTTCGGGACTGGCGGCGGCGGCTGACACAGCCTTACTTAAACCCTCCTGCCCATCCCCCTCACTGAATGCCTGGCACAACAGCCAGGACTTGCACTGTCTACGAAAAGAGGAGAGGTCCTGAGAGAGTGGAATCTCAGCCAGGAGGGCATTCCAAAGTTGCGGTGCGGCCACCAAGAACGCCCTTTCAAATATGCCCGCCCTCCGAGAAACCTGGGGGACCTCTAACAAGGCACCTCTGGATGACCGCAGGGGTCGAGCGACGACACCGGTGTGTGTGTGTGTGTGTGTGTGTGAGGCAGTGTGTGAGGTGTGTGTGAGGCAGGTAGTTGGGGCCCAGGCCATATAGGGATTTAAAGGTTATAACCAACACCTTGAAGCAAATCCGGAAGACTATAGGCAGCCAGTGCAGAGAACGGAGCACTGGTGTTATGTGCTTCTGGCCGCCTGTCCATGTAAGGAGGTGGGCCTCCACATTCTGCATCAGCTGAAGTCTCTGGATTGTTACCAAGGGTAACCCCACATAGAGCGCGTTGCAGTAGTCAAGCCATGAGGTGATAAATGCATGGATGATGGTGGGAAGATCGGGGCTGTCTGAGATATATAGTCAGCGACGATGGACCAGATGTAACTTACTAAAGGCACTCCTCACCACATCTGCCACCTGGACATCCAGGCGGAGCTGTGAATTGAGGAGAACCCCCAGACTCCAAACTTGAGAAACCAGAGTTGGATGCACCCCATCAATGAAGGGAGACACCACACCTTTCCCTTACCCACCAGCATCACCTCTGTCTTGCCAGGATTCAGCTTGAGGCAAATCACGATCCCCCACTGCAGCCTGGCATCGGGTAAACACAGAGACTGCAAGACCTGGGTTGAATGAAAACTAGAGGTATAGCTGGGTATCATCTGCATACTGATGACACCCCATTCACAATCCTCTCACGATCTCACCCAACGGCTGCATATATGGTTGAACAGAAGAGGGGACAGAATAGAACCCTGTGGGACTCCACATGTAAGATTCTGGGGAGATGATGAGCAATCCCTCAGAACTACATGCTGAGTTCTACCAGCCAGGAATGAGTGGAACCATTCAAGAACAGTCCCACCCACCCCAGCACAGTCCCACAGATATGTCACCAACAACTCGTGTTCAACTGTATCAAATGCCGCTGAAAGATCTAACAAAATCAAGAGAGTGGACCTACCTTGGTCCAACTCACAGCACAGATTGTTGACCAAAGCCACAAGCGCAGTCTATGTTCCATATCCCAGACGAAATCTCGACTGCGGAGGATCAAGGAAACCGATCCAGTCCAGATGCCCCTGGAGCTGCTTGGCCACTAGCCATTAAATAACCTTCCCTAAAAAATGGAGGTTAGAGACAGGTCGATCACTTGCAAGGGCTTCTTGAGCAAGGGCCGCACCACAGCCTCCTTCAGGCACGCCATGACCCTGCCCTTCACAAGGGAGGCACTGACCACCCCGGCCAGCAACAACCCCAAAGTCTCCAAGCTGGCCTTGACCAACCAGGATGGACATGGATCAAGTTCACAAGTCATGTACCGCATAGCCCCTAGCATCCCCATCCCATCAGAGGATATCAACTCAAACTGATCCCACAAAACAGGACAAGGTGGGGCATTCATAATCTCAGGTACACCCCCTGCCTCAAGCGCGACATCGAAGCAGCGGTGAATGCAAGTGATTTTGTCAGCAAAAAAGTCTATACATTGGTCACAGCAAGCACTGGATGCCTCCAGTTCCAGGTGGAGAGAGGCCAGACTGACCAACCCCACCCAGAAAAGCTCAGCTGGATGAGACTTTGCAGACAATATGAGGGCAGCAAAGAAAGCCCTCTTTGTTGCCTGTATAGCGCCAGCATAGGTTTTCAAAACAACTCTATGTCGCAATCAGTCGGGTTCAGCACGGGTCTGGCACCACCGGCGCTCTAACTGCCTCCCTTCCTGCTTCAGCAGGTGCAGGTCTTCCATAAACCATGGGGCCCTGCGCCACCTATCCGCAGGGAGTGGACACCTGTGAGCCGTCCAGTCAATGGCCTCACTCAACAAGGTGTTCCAAAGTGTCACAAGGTCATGGAGTGTACGGCTATCAAAGTTAGAAGGCACATTCCCCAGAGCATTCTGGAACCACTATCGTTCTAAGTCTCTGGGAGCAAACCAAACAAATAGGTTCCACATACTGCTGAGGGCAGACATGTTCCGGAAGGGTGGCCCGTGGGAGATAATGATCTGTCCATGACAAGGGAACAGATAACACCTCCCCCACTACCAGATCCCCCGCCTCAGCGCCAGTGCAGAATACCAAATCCAGAGTATGCCACTCCTGAGTCGTGCCAGTTACCATCTGGGACAAGCCCATGGTTGCCATGGCAGCCAGGAACTCCTGCTCTGCCCCCTTAACACTGGTGTCAGCATGAATATTGAAGTCCCCCAGGACAACCAGTCGTGGGGAACGCAACACCACTTCCAATACCAGATCATCTAAAGCAGGTAGGGTCAGGATGCTGCTGTAGAGGAGTGCACAGTAAACAAGCAGCACCCCTAATTTGTCTCCACACGTCAAATCGACCACGAGGTGAAGGTCCTCCATATGGGACAGAAACTGCACTGGATATATGAAGTATGTTTGTAAATAAACTGGAATGTTAAGTCCCAAAGTCAATCAGTCCATCACGCCACTACCTTAAAAACAATTACATATAAAATCATTTCTTAAAATAAGACATTTTGAGCCATCAGTAAACAAAGTTCCATATAGTTGTTAAATAGACCAGTCCTATATAGCTAATTTATGCACAAATCCACATAATACAACTGCAAAGCTCTGTCCTCCCTCGTGGCACAATCAAGTTATTTAAAACAATTAATAAGGCATAAGTTCCACATACTACTTATCATCCTAACTTACATGATTGAGTCTAGCTGTCATATTTCTAGATTCAATCATTAAATAAAATATATTAGCTATTTCCGCAATTGGCCTACATTTGTTCTAGTCAATAGAAACTGAAGTAAGTGTTTACTTGGCCAGAACTTTTTAGACCGTAATAACTTATTCAGCCAGTTTTTCTGTATAGAATCCGTAAATCGACATTCTAATATTATATGTTGTAAATCGTCAATTTGATCCAAACCACAAGGGCATTTACAGAGCATCCATGGAATCATTTGGTAACGACCCTCAAGAACAAGTCCCAAAGTGACTGCTTGACTGAACTGGGCTTGATCCTGCCAGTACTTACATATAGCAAGGACAGCCCTGCTATGGTATGTTTTTCTTATGTGCTTTCACTTGGGATGGGGACAACAGGATATCCAAGTACTGGGAGGGTGTATATCAGGGAACAAGGTGGATGGGTTTGGAATGGGTAGCTTGATCCCCCTTATGAGGGCTGTACCTGAGGGGAAAGCAGATAGCAAGCAATCCTCAATCAGGAGCCAGTGCTCATTGACAGCCAGATCCCTTTCCAATACAGTATAGTACTACAATGCATGATATACTAGGACAAATATTCCTTTGCCCCTAAATCACCTGTGTCATAAGTGGATGCACTAGAGCTGCTGCCAGAGAGGGGAGCTATAAATGAATGAGAAATTGTGGCTACAGTGGAGATAGAGATCCAGTTCATAATATTGGGGCTTCAGCAGCAGGTGAAAATACTTTTATGCAAAAAATACTTCTGTTACAAAGTGTGTAGTATTTGTATAGTTCTGAATGTTTTGAAAAGCCTCAGGTCCCAGGGATCCTGAAATGTACAAATACTTAGGATGGTCTAAAAATAAATGTACATGCATATGCAATTTGCCTATTCCAGCATTTACCCAATAGTATCCCATAGTTGATCCCATAGTATGTCTCATTTTTCTTGACATTTAAAAGAGCCACTAAGCCATAAAACTGAACAGCAGCAAATGTATGACTTGCCTTTGAGTAAATCTGAGAAAATGGAGACCTGGCTCCTTGCTTTGACCTACTATTAGCTACCACTCTTGTCTGTGAGATTTTCCCAATTAAGAACTTGCTGTTAAGCACCTAATATGTCTTCCTGGTGCTATTTAACTAAGCAGCGTAACTATTCAAGAGTGCAATTGCCTTTCAGAAGTTCAGAATTAAAATGCTAACTCTGCTTAGTGCGTAGCACGATCTACTTCATTAGCTTTAAAACAGGGCTAGGGAGCCTCGGGATTGGAGGCCCAATGAGGCCTGCAGCTAGTTTTTATTTCCTGGATCTGGCCTCTGGGTCCAGCTCCTAACCCCCAAGCACAGAAAGACTGAGAGCTCAGGGGAAGGGAGCATAGATGAGGGCATGCACTCAGGGACAGGAGAGAAATCCATGATCTGATCCCTCCCTTCCCTGGACCTTCCCTTCCTGGGTGCACCCTATAGCGCCATCCCCACTTTTCAACTTCCGTGAAGCCCTTGGGGCCTGGACTCATTTTCAGTGTTCCCCACCCTGGTTGAAAACATGCAAAACAAAACATTCATTTGGAAAAGAGAAACTCAGACTTAAAATATTCCTGCATTGCACCCTGGCCTAATAAAAGCTATCGCATCATCTACTAAATTGATCCAAGTTTCCCTGAAATTCTGGAATATCCAGGAGGAGAAAAATCAAGTGGACAGAATCAAGTATTTATTCTTTAATGGTAAGGTTTTGTTTTTTTCCATTTTCAGTACTAGGAAAAACCTTATCAGTATTCTAAACAGAGTATAATTTCAGCTTGCACAGCACCTTCCAGGCCTAGTTAAATGAAACGCAGGCTGCTTTTACACGGATCGCAACCACGCTTCACACCCAGGTGGGCCATCCATTTAAAGGCAGCCCACCAGATGTGCAGGCAGAGCAGGCGCTGCCTGTTCCGCTCCAGCCCTGCTCTGGGACATCCCAGAGCACCGCCAGCAGAGCGGGATGCCCAAACCTGGGGCGCCAACCAGAGGCGGAGCAGTGGTTTGTCTACCTGGTGGCCGGCCGGTGCAGCTCCATTCCCAGCTGGGAGTTGCCTTGGGCAATGCTGTAGAGCTGCAGGCAGCAACTTAGAATAGCAGCTGATCTGCCCACAGCTCTATGGTGTGGGGCAGGGGAGGGTTCTGCACTGGTAGAGCATGGGCTGCAGCAGCGCTGTGTCTGTTTAAAACAGACCCAGGCGTGGCTGCAAGCAGGAAGACATGGGGGGTGGATCCCCAGACTTGCTCTGGGGTTGAGCACCCCCATGTGTGTCCATCTAAAGACACCCAAGGTGAAGGAGTAAATAATCAAGAGGGTAGCCTTCTGTCTGGATATTCACCTCTCATCTTGAAATGCAGATCCAACTTCCATTCCAACTGAAACCCACATGAGTCAACAGACGCAACCCCCGCCACGCTAGATGCAAGGTTTCTGCTCCACCTCTCAGCAAGAGTGTGGGTGGTTTTAGACGAGGGTCTCCTCATCCATCACCCGCAGTCAGTGGGTCCATTCCACAGTAAAGTGGACTGAGGATTGGGACGTAGGTTTTAAGTAGGGTTACCACCTAGGGCTTTTGGACAGGGAGGGTAGGATTTTGTCAGTGAGGGCGGGGCAAATGAACTGTCATGCCCTTTTCTGACATACTCCCCACCCCCTTACAAAGTATCGTGATGCTCTATAGGGGTAGGGGCCTCATCAGAAAGGGAGCAGGAAAGTCCCTGTGGTCTGTCCCCTTTTTGACATGGCTACTCCCTGCCTCCCTAGAAGACCTGATTTTATGTTCTAAATCTTTTTTTTTAGCATTACCCAGGATGTCCCTGGCTGATCCAGGGAAATTGTGGCTTCCCCTAGAGACACTTGATAAAAAGCCTGGAGTCTCCAGATGAAACCAGAGGTGGCAACCATAGTTATGATGAATGCAGTCTGATGGGCTCTGTTTTAGCTGGAGGAAGGAACCATTTTTTGTTGGAGCTGAAATTAACAGTCAAAGTAAATTTCAGGAATTCACAGCTCCAGGTTCAACTATAGGTTCACATCAGCAAGCATCTCATGAGCTCCCACTGAAATTTGATTTCCTTAAAAAACTGGACTAAGGGAATTAATCCAAGTCAAAGTTCTCTCGTCTAATCTACAGCCCGGTGCTCTCCCCCAGCACAAACTCCTGATTGGGCTCTTAATCTTTTTTCAAATTCTATCCCTCAAATTAAAAGATGCAAAATCAATGTGCTTGTCCAAACAAATCCTTGGCTTTAGTATACCCTGGGATGAAGAAATGAGGAGCTTAGAATATCAAAGGAAAATCTGGATGAAAATCAAGCTGGCTTTGAGGGACTTTCAGACCAAGAGGAACTGCATAAAAGGAGACTGAATCTTTGCTCTTGAAGAGCAAGAGGATAATCTAAATCACCTTCCAGCTATGACTTTCAAATCTCTTCCAAAACATGGATGAGACACTGGTTCAGGAAGGTACTTTGGTGCTTAAACATGGTTCCTTTGACATCAACGAATGGTAGATTGTCAATTTTCTCTGAAAATTATTATTATTTATTATTATTGCCTGTAATCATATGCTGCAGGAACTAGGCACATTGTCAGCAATGGCCACTGAAGTTCTGGGACCCAGTTTCTTCTGTTGGTTGTGCCTCTTGCCTCATCTGTACATCCAGTTCCAGGTCTGTGCAATGTTGCCTGAGTTTTTGGCCCTCCACTTCAACCGTCCTCCTTTCCCAACCCATGGAAGGCAGGATCAGGGCCTGGTTTAGGCCCAGAGCAGGGTTGCCACCCTTCAAGTTTCACCCGGAGACTGCAGATTTTGACACAGAGGCTCCTGGGGAAGCATCCATTTCTCTGGGTCAGCTGGAGGCAGTCCTGCTAAATCAGTGCTTCTCAGAGTGGCAGGAGCAGGCTGTCAAGACTTTCCTGCCACCTTTCTGATGTAGCCCTGCTTCTAGGGAGTATCACAATGTCATGGAGGTTTGTTGGGGGTGGGGTTATGTCAGAAAGGGGCGTGACAGCCCCTTTGCCACTCCGCTGCCAAAGTGGCCACATCCCCTTCACGTGAAAGCCCAGAGGAGGTTGCAACCCTATCCCTGGGCAGAAAAATAAATAAATAATAATAATAAATAATAAAATAAATAATGAAAATGATGATAAATGTTGGAGACGTTACCAGCCTACAGCATCAATAGTCCACATCATGACATACTGTCCTGTCAAATACTTATTATCCATCAAGATGTAAGATTGTAGCAAAAACAAACCCATAATTAATTGGTTCCACAATGTAATCTCAAGTCTCATTTCCCTTGTTATAAATACACACCTGCACCTGTGTTGGAAAAAAAATGACTCGTCATTTCCCTGGGCCAAACCAATGATTATTGGAGAGGTAATAAACTGTAATATATCAGACATTGTACTTATGGAGCCAATAATAACCGAGCCACAATTATAGACATAGCAGTGGTATTGACTCAGATCCTGAGGAAAATCCAAGCAGAAAGAATTCGTATGCACCAAGATTTAACTACAGAAATAAAGAGGTTATGGAGAAGAAACACAGTAACAGGAATCCCAATCATTTTCTCTGCTGATGAGCAATTGAAAACCTTTATGAAATGCTGAAAGAAATTACAACCATCACATATGTTCATAGAAAGGCAGAAATCCTTAGCTGTCATTTGACCAAGTGATTTTAAATGATGATTAAAATTTGAGTTGAGATGTCGAGGATGGGCCTGGCTTGAGAGCGACGGGTACTAGGGATTCCTCTCACTACGGGCACCTTTAAACGAGCGGGTCGCCGTTGTGCGACCCACTCGCACGATATTTCAAAATCCCACAAGGCAGGATTATACGAGACAGAAGTCCATAATCATGTGCATAGAAGGTGGTCGCGCATTGTTTCCAGACTGAGAATTAAATACCTCACAATCGAGGTATTTAATTTGTGATCTGCAAACACACAGATCGAGGAGGACTACAGGACAATCCTCCTTCATTAAAGTCAATGGGAGTTTTGCAATTGACTAAACTGGCAAAGGATTTGAGCTCCTAGAATGTGTTTTTATCCCCTGAGGCGAGTCTGCCTGCAGCACAGAGGGGGTTAAGTGCTGCACATAGAGGAAAGATCCCAGAAGTGCTGGGGTGATTAACAACCCACATAAAGCACTAGTGAAAGGAAGGAAGGAGGCTATGAGGTTTGGGGGTGTGGCTGTGCATTCAGGTTTCAGTAAGAAACAAACATAAAAAACCCTTTTCAGTTTCTCTGTTCAAAATACAAATGCCAAGCCTGTGTTTTGGGGTTCTGAATGAACCCAACATTTCCCAGAAAACCTGGTATCTGAGGTCTCAAAACGGACCCCCAAACTGCAACACCTACTCAACTTGGAGCTGGGCTTCTCTCCGACTCTGAGCTTATCTGTCTGCTTGGGGAACCTGTACCAAGCCCTCTCCAGTCACTGCTGTCAAAGAAATATAGTTTCAGAACTGCAGTCTCGCCAAGCCCAGCCCAGCAGAGCCCAGTCCAGTCCAGTCCAGTCCAGCCATGGAGAAATTACAAGTTCCCAGCAGCTTCATTCCCCCACTTCCCAAGCCCTGATCTCCCTTGTGCCTGGATAATACAGAGTCCCCCTCTCCCCCCACAAGTGTGCATGGGGGGAGGGAGGGAAGGAGCATCATGTCAAAAAAATATGGCGGATGAAGAGTCTGTCCTGCTGCCTTTCAGTCATTGCCACAACCCCAGCCAGCAATGGCCCCAACATCTCCCAGCTGGGTTTCACCAGCCAGGATGGGGCAAGGATCTAGTTCACAACTACTTGCCATCATCGCCCCAAGCACCTCCCCACACATTGGTGGATGAAACCGATCGAAACTGATCTAAATAAACAGGATAAGACTGGGCTTCCATAACCCCAAACTCTGATTCTGCAGGTAAAGTGCCAGCACCCAAGTTGTCATGACTATGAACGATTTTGTCTGCAAAGTAATTAATGAAAAGGTCACAGTGGGCATTAGATGACTCCATTCCCGGGCAGAGGCAGACTGGATTAACCAGGCCCCTCAGAACCTGGAATAGCTCCACAGGATGAGACTTTGCAGATGCTATGATAGCAAAGAAGAAAGCTTTCTTTGCTGCCATCACAGCCACGGCATAGTCTTTTAAAAACCATCTATGTTGCAATCGGTCGAATTCGGCACAAGTTGAGTGCCATCTGATACTAAGTTATGTTCTAGCCTCCAACCAAGTGCTCTGAACTTCATGCCAATAGGAATGGACCTCCTGGCTATGGCATATCTTCCAGCTGTCCCTTGTTAGGGGGGACAGTCGCTCTTTAGGTGCTGGATCTTACTGTCCCTCTTTCAAGGGTTAAAATCCCCTTTTCAACAAAGGAACAAAAAGATTAATATCCATCCATTCAAGCCCAAATGTAAGTGCACGGGATGGGGGGAAGGGGAGTTTATTTGTTGAGGGGCAGAGTTTATTGGACAAGGGGGAGGACATGTCCCTCTTTGGCTCCTCAAATTTTGGGGATGTATGTTAATGGATTCACAATACAGATTCATGCTTTGGACTAGAACCTAGACTCTGGCTTGCCCCCATGGCTATCTGGCACCTGGAGTGAGGGATGCCATGGATATTGACCCTGGACAGAACCGCAACACTTCCACTCTGCTTTGACTCCATCTTTGAGCTAGAATCCTAACACCCATTCATTAAGCTGGCACTGGCTACTATGGAAGACTCATTTAAAATGCTTCCTACATGCTTCCTTTGTATGCAGAGAACCCTGATAGTTCAACTCTAAACTTGCAATAGAATGAAATGCAAGGTTCAGATCGGAGGGAAAGAGGTGGTCCTTTCCCAAGCCTTACCCATCCAAATAAGCTCTGCCCACAGTAGATATTTGGTGTTTATAAACAAGATAAATATTTATGTATTTCAATTTCTAACCCACCCTTCCCAAAAGGTTCAGGGCGGCTATAGAGTCACACCTAGTACTGCTGCTAGATAAATAGTATACCCCACTGGAGTCAGTGTTCAGTCTGTGCAGCCCCCACTCACGCCCCACTCACATGTTTTAGCATGTAGAGCTAACAAACAGGCAGCCCCTGCCTGCATTTCATGTGCTGGTGAGTACTTCCCTCTCCCCAACCCTGGCTCTGAAGGAAGGTGTTGTCATGGCCGGAGAAGGTTTCTTCCCTGTCTGTGACGCTCCCCCCTTTCCATCACACTCTCCTCTTGCAGCAGTGCTCATTTGCTCAGGCAGCTGCAAGGAGAAGGTTCTTCCTGCACCCCCGCTCTCTACTCCTCTTCTTGCAGCCGCTTCACAGCTGATCGCTCTCTTGCAGCCACCCAAGCACATAAGCAGTGATCAGCTGGGAAGTGGCTGCAAGAGAGAGCGGGCAAGAGGGGAGAGAAGAGAGCGGGGGTGCAGGGAGGACCTTTGCCTCTTGCCCCTGCTCTCTCCTCTTGTAGCCGCTTCAGAGCTGATTGGTCTCTAGCAGCAGTACTAGGTGTGACTCTATAGCCACCCTGAACCTTTTGGGAAGGGTGGGTTAGAAATTGAAATACATAAAATAAAAAAAATAAAAATATAGTGCTGGTGGACCTGGATGTGGGTGTACTTAACAAACAGGAGGCAGATGCATGGCCACATATTAGCATGCACTGGAACACACAGTGGGCCCACAATGTCCTTGGATGATGCCATGAGTGGGGGGGAGTGAGTGTGGTGGGGGGAGGTAAACATCTGGAAAACACCTAATACATGGGCAGGTGAATACCCACCCAATGGATGTTAATGTGGGCTATTTTCTTGTGTATTTTCACCCTATATAACTCTGGGGTGGGAAACCATTTCCCTCCTGTGGGCCACTTTGAAAATTAGTGCAAGTTCTGAGGTCTGCATAGAAGTTGAGGGTAGCGGTCAGGAAGAGGAGGATCCAGATCATGGATTTGTACCATAGATCTGTCCTCTAACCTCGTGCGCATACTCGTAGCTCTGGCCCCTTCCCCCAAGGTAAGTTTTCCAGTGCTTGGGGGTAAAAACTGGACTAGGGTCTAGATCAAGAAGCTGGAAAGGGACCAAATAAAAACTAGCCGTGGGCTGCGTTTGGCCCCCATGCCTGATGTTCCCCATCCCTTATGGAGCTGTTAAAAGATATTGGCCCTGCATGCTCTCTTAATTGATATTTTGGATTCCGTGCCTTTTGAGCACACTACTGTCATGTCTTCAAGCTTCCTTCCACAAGCATGAAGGCTAAAAACCTATTTTAAAAACAAAAAAATTGGTAAGCAGAAATTGTTATTTTATTGTGCACTTCACAATTTCAGGCCCCGGCGTGTCTGGCTATCAGAAGACTTGTGATAAGCACGGCAAGCGTGGCCGGCCTGGTAATGCAATCCTGAAGCACCTAAATCTGAGATAAGAATTAAGAACAAGCAGTACGTTTGAAACTAAACTGCTTGCTGCTGACAGCTGCCACCTTTAAATCGCCTCAAAGGTTCGAAAGATCCATCCATCAACATCAACGATCCATCGCCAGACAAATGTGGGATCACAAACATCTGCTTTGCAGGTTCACAAACATCTGCGTTGCACTAGGCCTTTGAGACCAGTAGCCTCAAACCGTAGCAACTCAGTCCAGCAATAGCAAGCGAAACAAGTATTCCCACCAAAGGAAGCCAGTTTCGTACCCAGGAACCATCCCCTATTGAATAGGCCCTCCTTGTAGACTAGCATCTAGGCAGGGATGAGAAACCTTTAAAGATGAATAATGACTGGCCTGTATACTACATGCATATTGGAAATACAGGAACACTGCTTTTTAGATAATATATAGCATGTTCTAATAACCATAAGTTTGTTATATTGCATAAATCCCAGCTGAGCCTACTGTTGCAGACTGGATAGGAGTTAGAGCCGGGATGCTTAGGGCGTGTGCTCAGAATGGAGGGAGGGGGGAGGGGGGGAAGGCAGGGGAGGGTCTAGATTATGGATCATTGCTACAGATCCATCCCCTTTCCTGAAAGCGTGCTCTCATCTATGATCCCTCCCCCGAGCTCACTCTTTCAGTACCTGAAGGTAAGGATTGGAACGGGCCAGATCCAGGAACTGGAAAGGAGCCAATTTTTTTTTTAAAAAAGTCAGCCACTGACTAGATTTGGTCCGTGGGCCAGAGGTTCCGCAACATCTGATAGAATGATAGAATCTTAGAGTTGGAAGTCACCTCAGAGGTCATCTAGTCCAAACCCCCTGCTGAATGCAGGAAATCCACAGCTACAGCATCCCTGACAGATGGTCATCCAGCCTCTGTTTGAAAACTTCCAGCGAAGGAGACTCTGATCATCAGCACAAGAGCTTTAGAGAAGACTTATTAATGTGATTCAAGTCAGGGACCTAGATTCTCCCTCAGTTGACTCTGGATATAATAATAATAATAATAATAATAATGGGTGAAATCCTATCTCCATCAAAAGTCAATGGCTCATCTTCCATTGACTTTAATGAATTCAATAGATTTCCACATATACCAGCAAGTCAGAGTTTCTCTCTCCCATACGTACACATTCTCTCTCTCTCTCTCTCTCTCACACACACACACACACACACACACACACACAAACACGCATGCTGCTTTTTGCATCCCATCACTTATTTCCAAATTCCTACAAGCCTTCTTTTTTAACACACAGAATCATGTTCTTACCTTCAACTTGCTTCACTCCAAAGATTGCAGCTAGGTATCCAAACACCTAACAATCTCCAAGGACATAAATTGGAGAATCCTAGTGACTTCCCTGCCTCGACTGAAAATATCCATCCCAGACACTGCCATGGAAACTTGTAGATTACTTCTGAAACAGGAGCAGTGCCATCATGGCGTGAATCACTTGCATTTAGGAAAACAGCTGGCGAGAAACACTGCAACCACTTTAGGAGGCAAGTCCTCCTACTATACTATCATTACTATCATTACATTAACATACCGGACAGGTGACTGGAGCTAGTGCACAAACAGTCTACAATATTCATTAAATACAATACAGTCAGGCTGGGATGGGAGGGGAGGAGAAGGGAATTGGATCACTCAGAAAAATACAGCTGTAATGTACCTCAGTGCGATGTAAACATGTCCATTGTAATCTGATCCTCCCCTTTCATTTTCTTATCTATGCATTTATAGAGAAATTCCCAGGTGATAAATAAGATGGGTGACATTATACAGGTGTGAGAAATACACTTTGGCTGTCTTCAGCTATAAAGCCAGGTACATGTTACAACAGGTGAGTTGCCATGTGGAACATATTAGTCAAATATAACTAAGCTAAAAGTCCATTTAAAATTATAATGACACCTTATGTTTCGAGAGTACCTTTCATCCCGACGCATTATAACAACACCTTGCAATTATAAAAGCTCCTTTCCATGCCAAACAGCCCTGCCATTTTGGCTGTGTGTTTCCGGGATAATTTTCCCTCACCCCTGAAATGCAGCCAGCTCTAGACTGGAAAGAGAGAAGTCAATTCTTCTGTTAGTATAAAATAAGCTTTATGGTCCCTGGTACCACATATCTGAGCATCTCTCATTCTTTAATATATTTATCCTAGAGCTGGTTTGAAAGAGTCATTCTGATTTAATGGAAAAGTTTAGCGAAATTGAAATGGCTGCCAGAATTCCAATCCAAATACATTTTTGATCAGAATTCCAATCCAACAGTTTGCGCATGCACAAAATAGTTGCAGCCATTCTGTGCATGCACAATTTTTTTTAAAAAAATGAATTGGTCTGATTGGAATTTCATCCGATCGGAATTTTGATCAGACTGATCGAACCACCCAGTTCTGTTGCAAACAGAAACAAGGCGGATTCTGATTTCTGTCCTAATTTATCTTCACAACCCCTTTGTGAGGTAGGAATCTGCTACCATCCTTATTTTAGAGCTGGGGAACTCAGGAACAGCAGCGACAAGGCAAGACTATATCCTCACTCAGTATGGCAGAGGGGGAATTTTTTTATTTATACCTTATCACCTGCCAGTACTGAGTATTTATTTGTTTGTTTATTAAAATGTATATGCTGCCCTTTCCTGGAGGCTTAGAGAGGCTCACAATTTGTAAAAACATTCAAGTCAATACCCCCCCCCCCAACTCTCTCAATACCATCTCCCCATTCCCCAAACTCAACCCCCATAGCCCAATCCCCAAACCAACCCAATCTCCTATCCCCCCTCCCCCCAAATGCCTTTTCAAACAGAAAGGTCATACACCTAGGTCTGAGCTCAAACGAACCTCCGGGGGGAGCGAGTTTCATAACAATGAGGCAGCAATCAACAATGCCTCCCTGCAAGCTCTTGTTGTATGAACAAGGCTAATGGATGGTACCCACAGGGAGGCACTGGTACCCACAGGAATTTCCCTGTGGGAGGGATTCTGCACTAGAGCAGCGATTTTCAGAAGCACATTTCCCTCAGGGCCCTGACTATAGGAAGCCAGTACAGATTTTGGAGCACTGGTGTAATGTGCTCCCAATGCCCCGCCCCTAAAAGGAGGTGAGCCGTTGCATTCTGCACCAGCTTCAGCTTCCCAACAGTCATCAAGGGCAGCCCCACATAGAGCACACTGCAATAATCTTGCCCTGAGGTGATGACAGCATGGATGACAGGTGCAGCAAGGGGTCCAAGAAGCACTCCAAGGCTGTGAACCGGATTGACCAGAGGGGGCTGGACTCCATCAATAACAGAGTCCCAATTCCCTCCAGGTTACAAGAATGGCCAGCCATCATCACCCCAGTCTAGTTTGGATTCACCTTCAATTGGCTCATCCTCATCCAGTCCCCATCAGCAGCCAGGCATTGGGTGAGCACCAAGACTACAGGGCCTGGATCAGATGAAAAAGAAAGGCAGAGCTAGGTTTCATCAACATACTGAGTAGTGTGCGGTGATGCCCTACATTTTGGGGACTGTGAGGCAGTAGCAGTGGCATACAATCCCAGAACTGAGAAACACATGAAGCAGGGGGTCTTGCCAGGGCCACACGGGGGTGCAAGGGTGTCTCTAGGGGAATTAGCTCTGCTACACCTATTCAGCCCGAGTCTCAGCTGAATCCCCCTTTTTGGAAGGGGGTACCCTCCTATGGGACCCAACACAGGCAATGTCCCAAAGATATCAGGCAATAGTCTTTATTTGACAGGAACACAGTTCCTTAGTCCCTGGCTGCCGCTCAGTCACCTCCACCCTACAGGCCCAGGTCAGTCTCTCCACAGTGCAGGAGCAACACAGCATCAACCCCAAAGTCCATCCAGCCAGGCCTCAAACCCCAGGCTCTAGTCAAGCCTTCCCCAGGCACAAAACTCCCTCCTGGGCACAGCCTCTCTTCAGTACCAGGGTCCACTCTGGTTCTCCAGTTTTCGGTACACTGGAGAGCGTAGAGTGGGCCAGCTTTATCATGGAGGTATGATCCCTTCAGCTCCCAGGCAGAGACTGCTTTTTTCTCTGCATTGCCTCCTCTTATATCCAGCAGAGTGGGCGTAGCCAGGCTGCCTCTTCTTCAGCCTTAAAGGGCCAGTGTCCTGCCCACTCTGTATCTGTCGTTATCAGCATGTTTGTTCCACAGGCTGATCTTTCTCTCGGGGCTGGCGGTCCCAGGCCCATGGGCATGTGCTCAGCCCTCCGGCTGACCCACGCAGCCCTCTTATTAAAGGGGCAGCAACCACGCAGGACTGCTCCCTGCTGCAACACATGTACCCGCTTCTGGTGCCTGCACACATGTGCAAAGGCACCTGAAAGCTGATGCATGAGCCTGGGACTGCTGGACAAGGCCCCAACAGGCCCATACCAACCTGGAATCATGGGCTGCCATTTGCTGCTCACAACAGGCAGCATTCTGCCCGTCCCTCCCTGATAAGCGGGCAGTGGGTTGGGGTGCTTTAATCTTTTTGTGATCTACAGTTCATCTGGCAGATATGCAGACATTGCATACTTGTTGGATTAACTGTGGATAGCAAAAGAGCTATCGATTTCAGCTCTAGGATAACCTTCTGACTTTTTCAAAACATCTTTTTTTGCCTCCTCTCTAATATTCTTTATACTTCCTGGTTCACTAGAGATATCCCACAATGAATTACTCAAGAACATTTTAACTGCCACTGTATGGGCAGCAATGAGTCTGCCGGTAGGTTAATATTTTTGATAAGCGAAGAAGTACTAGAGTGCCACTGGAAGATAACAATTTCATTCAAAAGTATAGTTAAAGCTTTTGAGATAAATGGTCTTCACAGCCTTCTTAATGTGAAATTTAAAGGCATATTCCTGGGCTTAGCTACATTTTCATGCTTGCTTTGCAGTCACTTATTAGATCATGTTATTGCCAAATACAACAATAGGTCTATCTTATACACAAAGATAAAAACTAATCTTAAAAACATAATAAAAACTTTTCCAAGTACAACAGAAGCAAGAAGCCTGCTAGAGAGTCAATTGGGCATTAGATGACCAGGAGGTGGAAGGGGCACTCAGGGAGGATAAAGCCACTGACGTTGAATAAATTCTTTGCTTCACTGCAGAGGATGTTGGAGAGATACCCACGCCAGAACTATTCTTTGTAGGTGATGAATTGGAAGAACTGTCAGAAATCATTGTGATTCTGGAAGAGGTTCTAGAGCAAACAGACAAACTAAATAGTAGCAAATCACCAAGACCAGATTATATTCACCCCAGAGTTCAGACGGAACTCAAATATGAAATTACAGACCTAATATTGGTAATTTGTAACCTATCACTAAAATTTGTCACTGTGGGTGAAAACAGACATGACGCTAACCACCCTTGAACCACCCTTGGTGGTTATTTATGCATGTTGCAGGGCTGTATTGGTGCCCTATGCAGCCCTGCAACATGCATAAATGACCACCAAGGGTGGTTAAAGGGTGGTTAGCGTCATGTCTGTTTTCACCC
>QEPC01001462.1:720221-747153 GCA_003113815.1 Sphenodon punctatus | reverse complement strand
GCTGCTGGTGCCGGAGGTCGCTGGGCGCTCTTTCTGGGGGTCCAGGGCTCCAGAGCTCGTGTCTACCAGGCGGGCGGCGAGGAGAGGAGGTACCTCGGGCTGTACCCTGCCCTGGACCACTGTGCTGCCCACGAGCCGTGGGGCGACTATGGACCCCTTCATATGGAGGATGCAGTCCAGGGCATCGTAGAAGGGGGCGGTCTGGGCCTCGTGTCCGGACCACCTATTGTTGTCCCGGATGGCCTTGTACCCCCTCTTCAGCTCCTTGGCCTTTGAGTGGCACTGTGCCGCTGTGCGCTGGTGCCCCGTCGCCTCCATATCCCGTACTATGTCCTGGTAGACATGCTCATTGCGCTGGTTGAGGGCGAGTTCCAGCTGGTACTCCAGGGTCCCCCAGATCCTGATGAAGTCCCTGGTCTCCTGGAGGCCCCACTGGCCTCCTCGGTGGTACGCCTTCCTCTGCCATCCCCACAGCGGGTCATCCTCCTCCTCCTCCGCCTCTGCCCGAGCAGGGCCGGTGTCCTCCAGAGGCTCATCCGCCTGGGCTGTTTTCCGTGTCTGTGGGGACAGTAGGTGGGGAGTGTTGGGTTGGGTGCAGGTGGGGCCCCCTCGCAGGTTGCCCCTGCCCCCCGCCTCCCTCCCGGTTGCCCGGACGTGCCCCGGCCCCCCCTGGGAGCCCCTGTGCCCCCTGTTCCCCTCCCCTTCGTTCCCCTTACCCGTTTCCTGGGTGCCTCCTCTGGCGCCGGTCCGGCTGCTGTCCCCAGGGCGGCGCGTCCCGCCTGCTGCTGCGGGTGTTGACCCTGCCCCACCTCCATGGGCAGCTCAACCCCCGTCTCCCCCTCCTCCGCCTGTGCTCCCTCCACCTCCACCGCTGCCCCTGCCTCCTCTGCCTCCTCCTCCACCGTCGCTCTCTCGCCCACCGCTCTCATCTGCCTCCCTCCTCGCTCCATTCCGACACGCTTGCCTGCTGCAGATTTCCCTTTAAATCTCCCTCCGGTGGTTGTGTTGTTGCTGGTTGCCTGGCAGCAATGCTGCGTGCATTGTCCACGGCTGGGGCTCGTTTCCTTTGGTTCCGCCCGGGGATTGGCATCTAGACGTTACTTTTTGTTGTTTCCCGGTGGGGATCTCTTTGACCACGCTTCCTGGGATTTTCCGCTGGGGAGCCCGGGAAGCGTGGTTGAAATTGACCCCATGTGGGTATTGAGCGTGATGAACATCTGGCGCCCGCCTAACAGACGTTCAGGGCTCTTTGGCCCCACCGCGGGATTGAGCGTAGTTCACTGTGATTGAGCGTGATCTCATAACGTCTGAAATCACCCATAGATAACTATTCCCCAGGTCCGAAGGATTGGCTGGGGGGCAACCCTCTGGCTCATTAGCAGGGACATTTCATTTTGGAGCTCTTGGTCCAGTAATCTCATTTTGATAAGGGACATGGCTCCCTCCGGGCCCAAATATCCTAAAGATTCCCTAGAAAACCCCAGGGGCTTCACCTCCTACTCCACCAAACACGTCCAAGAACTATGAAGCCCAGCCCCCACCGTCAAGGCAAGAAGAGAATTATCCTGGGAGGGAAACAAAACTACCTTAACCCAATACCTCAAGAGTAATTGAAGAGCCCGAGTCCTAATAGTAAGACTTGCAGTTTCTTGCCTCAGAATTACCTGGGGACTACCCCTGGGGACCCCCAGGATAGATCGCAAAACCTGGTTCTGTATCAATTCTAGACTAGCTAGAAAAGGGAGGCCCCAGGCTGGGAAGGCATACAGGCATTGAGCAATATCTTTGGCCCTGAAAAGCCGCAGGGCTGGCAACACCAATTTCCTCCCCTGGGTATAAAAAAATTTCAGAATAGCAGTCGAGGAGCTCCTGCATTGTGACACCACCGCCCTTAAGTGAGGCTTCCAGCTCAGGGAGGAGGAAACAATCACTCCCAAGTACTTAAACTCCCTCACTTGATCAATGGGATTACATCCAATGGTCCAACGATGGATTTTACCAGTCCCTCGCCTCCCCATTATCATGGTCTTGGTTTTAGAAAAATTGATTTTGAGTCCCTCCCTATCACAATACTCCCCAAACCTCTGCATCGCTCTCCTGAGCCCCACCAGAGTTTGGGAGATCAGAACCGTATCATCGGCATATAAAAGAGCTGGAACACTCCTCGAACCTACTCGAGGAGCATGGGTGTCTGTGTTCTTCAAATAAGGGATTACATCGTTCAGAAAGAGATTGAATAATAGTGGGGCCAGTAGGCACCCTTGTCTAACATCCCTATACACATGAACCTCTTTCGAAAGTGATTGGGCTGGAGCTGGGTAAATTTGAATGTGATTATTACTATGTATCTTAATTAGTAAGAAAAGTAATCGACGGTCAATTGATGTGGCAGTTTGAGCCAAAGCCTTTCCCTGTTGATGGAATCGAAAGCCAAAGATAAATCTATGAAACACAGATAAAACTTCCCCTGATGGTTGACATACTTATTGGAGAGAAGAGAAAGAACAAAGATCTGGTCCAGGGTGGATTTCCCACTCTGAAGGCTGTATCAATGGGTCAGATCCAAGTATTGGAAAGTGGCCAAATTAGAAAGAACTGTGGGCTGGATTTGGCTTATGGGCCAGATGTTCCCCACCCTTGGGTCTTTGGTCATGCATCTTGGGGCCAATAAGCAAGCACTTAACATTCTGGGCAGTACATGACAGAGAGATCTGTGCAACTGCAAGCGATGGATAGATAGCTTCACTCAGATAACAGTAGCTTGGGAGATAAATGGCTTAGGCAAGACAAATAAATGGCACTGATGGGAAAACAAGACAGAGAGAAACTGCAGATGGGAAGAGGGAGAGAGAATCACGTTCAAGGCTAACTGGATAAATAGGACAGTGACTCTAAAGAGGATAGATAGGTACAGACAAAGTCAGTGTCATACAGCCAATGACAGGTGAAACTGACAAGCCTCAATCCCACACAAGGGAGGATAGACTTGATAATTCAGCAGGATTAAAGGCCCAAGCACTTCAGATGAGTTCCTCATCCTCTGCTTCATAGGTTCTTCTTTCAATCAGCTGGAAAGGAATTTTCCAAAGCAGCTTTTTGCTGTGAGCCTACATTTGAAGGCAGGCTCTGTGCTTGTCTGTGATCTCGTTAGGGATGGGAAAGACTCAGTGCATACATAGGAGAGGATTAAGTTCTTGGTTATTCAATTGGTGGTATTCAATCTTTTTTCAGTCAGTTCTCAAGCCTGCTGTTAGGAGGCGCTGTGCTACCAGGGCTCTTTTTGGGTGCAAAAATATTACTAACCACTGCATCCTGGTGACATTTCAAATTGATTTATTCCATTCTGTGTCCTTAAAATCCTTTATGCAGGTCCAATCTGATTCTAGCAAGGCACCCATACAGTTTTACAGGCAGAAATGTGTTGAGTGGCATAAGATGGCCCCAGACACAGTAGCAAAACCAAGGTCTCAGATGGCGGGGGAGTAGGGGGGGGGGGGGCATGACTAGGAGGAATAAAATTAATGGGGGGAACCCACCTCTGCCCCCACTGGTCAGAGACCTCCCCTCCCCATCAATCTTCTCATTGCTCTCCTACACTGGCCAGAGGGTGTTTTTAAACAAGACACAACCACTCATGGCCACCCATCAACCAAATATCCAACCGCTTGTTTCAAGGTGGTGTGGGTGGATGTGTGCTCTCGTGACCCATGCAGTACCCACTTATGGGGCACTGGAGAAACAGACAGAGTGCACCATGTGGGGGAAGGTAAAACGGTGCATGGGGACAGGTGCCCATGCATCCCCATCCTATATGAACCAGGGCACCCACCCATGTCAGCAGACAGGTCCTGGGCCCCGATGCCTCCCTGTTTCACCCCCAGCCCCACCAGGAGCTCTTAAAGGGGTAATGGCTGTTCATATGAGTTGCTTCAGGGGTCAGTCAGTGGCTGTGGGAGTGCGTGGAGGCTGCCTGCGTGGTTGTGGTGGCCGCCTGGGGAGCCGCCCATTGGAATCCCTCCCCGTCCACACTCACTTCACGTGTGTGGGTGCACCGAGGCCATACCACTCACTGGTCACGAACCCCTCCTCAAGCCGTGCTTGTTTAAAGACACCCAGAGATGCCCCTTCAAGCTGCCCTCCTCCTCACAACACACAAAATGGCTAGTCAGGCCACTGTGAACTCTGTTGATTGTGACATCATGAACAGTTGAACCAACCCACCGTTTCTCCTTTCTCTGCTCATTTGCATGCTCAGATTCTGCTCATAGGAAGGTTTCTTCAGGAGGCATCAGACAGACAGACATGCAAATGCCTTAGGGCATATCTAATGCAATACAGCTTTTTACTTTCCCTCCTAAATGGTTGCACAGGATTCCTAAGTATTTTGAGATAGATATGTTTCTCTCCTGATGTTGCTGCATTTCAGTGCTGGGTGAAGTAAGTAATTAGGGATGTGCATTCATTTTTGTTATTATAATAACAAAAAAGAAATAGGGATTTTTAATTTTTGTTATTGAATAATGAAAACAAAATAACATAATAATAAAAAAGAAAAACATTTTTGTTATTATGAATTAATAGGAAAAACCTGAAAAACACATTTCCAGCTGTAACATCTTTATTTGTCATTTGATTGTTATGAAACTTGTCAGGCATGTACCCCCAATAGAAAGTATTATGGGAGCCAAATTTCAGAACTTTTGGCTAAAGGGATCCAATTTTATAAGCAGTTGTAATCTGTTACTTTACAGAATACACATTCCTGGCCATAACATCTTTGTCTCCCAAATAATTTGGATGTAACCTAGCAAGATTATACCTCTCCCCAATATTACTATCTCTGCCACATTTCCAAAGGATTGGATAAAGGGTCCTCATGTTATAAGCAATTTACGTGGTCACAGCACAGAATGATATATGGGTGACATTTCTGCTGGCCAGTTGGCATCACAAGCACGTCTTGTACCACAGTGACAAACAGAAGAACCTGGCATAGGCTCATACTCACCAGATGCTGTGTAGGCTTATAACTGTGGGACCCTTTCTTAGATCCTTTTTATATTTGGCAGAGGTGCTCCTAAGGGTCTGAGATAGAAACTTTCCAAACTCCATGTAAACTGGCTGGAATGCAAAGGTATTACAGCCAGGAATGCATTTAAAAGTTAATTGCTTATAACATCTGGACCCTTTATCTACTTCTTCGGAAATTTGTTAGGTGTAGTAATCTTGGGGAGAGGTATAATCCTGGTAGGTTTCATCCAATTGGGGTGGGAGAAAAAGACATTACAGCTAGGAATGTGTACACAGAATGTTGTAAAATAACAAATTTCAACTGCTTATGAAATTGGATCCCTTTAACCATACATTCTGACATTTGGCACACATGATGCCCTCCATCGGGGGTACAATTCTGCCACATGTCATCAAAATAGGATTAAAAATAAAAAGGTTACTAACAAAAATGTGTTTTCCATTGAAACCAATGGAAATCAAAAATGAAAGTAAAAACAAAAACAAAAGAAAGACTAACGAAATAAAACAAAAACGAGTGACATTTTCTTAATGAGAAAAAAATGAATAATGAAAACAAAAGAGAGTTACTGTGCACATCCCTGGAAGTGATCCCTGTACTAGAAGTCTGCAACTCGACCAGAGTCTGACTAGTATAATTAAATCTGGTCTGGTCTGGTTTGAACACTCTGAGTCTGAGTCCTTGGGCTTGGGTCAGGCCAGACTCCCCAGCTGAGGTAGGACCCACCCCCCACAGAATGTTTTGACATGATGGCACTCCGGGGGGGGGCGTAATCACGATGGAAAAGGGTGGGAAAACATCTAGCCCCACCCAGTTTTGACATAGCTCTGCCCCCTTTCTGATGTAGCCCTACCCCCTGCATCTGGCCCAGCCTAAGTAGAATCTGACAGCATCAGTCTCAGATTGGTCCCAGTGGAGTCGGGGTCAAATTTCTGACTTAAGGAGGGCTCTATCCCATATATCTCTTAGCTATGCCAGAGGATGTTGTGAATCAATTATTATTATTATTATTATAAACATTTTATAGTGCCAGTCTTGAGCTTGGTGCTGTACAGAAACATAAAATAGACGCAGTCCCTGCCTGTGGCTTACAATCTAAAAGACGAGGGGGAGACAGGGAGGGGGGACAGTGGGAGAGACAGGGGAGAAGACAAACAAACTTTCAAGCGGATGCGAAATCTCAGGTGCGTGTGCTAATTTTAAATGAACAAAATAGATAAGTGACTATGGTTACTTGTTGTTAAGTAATGAAGCTATGGATTGTAAGGTAGTAGATATAGTATGGTTATGTACATGCATTTTGCTATATGTGTTGTAGGTGTAATTGTGTTTTAATTTCCCTGTTTTGGGGGTTTTATGTCTTGTGCATTTAAGTGTTTTTTTTAATCTGGTAAGTTTTTTGTTGTTAATTACTTGTGTTTTTTTCCTTGTTTGTTTAGTTTTTTGTTATGATGGTTGTTGACTTAAGTTTTGTTCTCGTTGTATGTCATTGGTCAGAGGGGTTGACATGACGACAAAAACTTTATCTCCACACCTAACAGCATCCCCTGCTCTGCCCAGCAGACCTGTCCCCTCAGTATCCCCCAACAAACCCCTCCACTCAGTACCCCCTTGTTCCTCAACCAAACCCCTCCCTTCAGCGATCCCCACCCCTCCAAGCACCCCCTCATCCTGCACCCCACCCCTCAATACCCCTTGATACCCACACCTAACAGCATCCCCCGCTCCCACAACCAGCTCTGTGAAGCACAAACCTCAATCCCCTAACTGAACCCCTCCCATCAGCAATCCCTGATCCTCATACCACCATTTCCCTCGTGTGTCCTCTGGGTTGTCCCACCAAATCACAGTTATCACACTTTAAGTGTCTACAGTTATGTGACTGCTGACAGGTACCCCTCCCTTCAGTGATCCCCATCCCTCCAAGCACCCCCTGATCCTGCACCCCACCCCTCAATACCCCTTGATCCCCACACCTAGCAGCATCCTCTGCTTCCCCCACCAGACCTCTCCCCTCAGTACCCCCAACCAAACCCCCTCCCCTCAGCAATCCCTGCTCCTCATACCACCCATACCACACATACCTCCTAATACCATTTCCTTTGTGCTAAGGATCGTCCCACCGAAGCGCACTTATTGCTGACTGCTCAGAGCTTCAGCTGTTTGAAGCAGAAAGCCTTTATGATGTCACCAGGTGCTTAACTGATCAGCTGGTGACATAAGTGAAGCACAAAGCTGAAAATCCGTACGTACTGAGCATGTGCAAAAATCAGCAGAACTGATTTTTGATCACTAATAACTCAGTTTTGGCTGCATCAATCAGTATCTTATTTCAAAAGCACTTGTTATTGATCTCATTCTCGAAGCCTGTGAAGTTTGGGGGCTCAACTCATCCAGGGGGAGAAGATATTGATGATTCAAATACGCGAGGACGGTGTGAATTTTGACCACAAGCAATTAACGTTTAATCAGTTATAAGATTTTATTTTCCCAATGGATCTTTTTCAAACTTTGTGGATATGATGGTCCTCACAACTTACAGTCATGGTTAAATTTTCAGAAGGGTAGGTCAAGCGGTTTCCTCAAAATCAGGGCTTCAGCAGTCCCCTGTTTATAATGAACAGTGGCTGTGCATTTAAGTTTCTTCCAGCTACCGCTGGAAGAAAATATTTCCAGGCACTGGGAGATACTCCAGTGAAAGGGGCTATAGGTGAACAAGCTGTTGTATTTACCTTGGTATCATTTCCTGTTGGATGCAACCTTTTTGTGTTTGCTTTGTAGTTATTTTATGCACTAGAGCTTGATGGTATCTGAAATAGGTTAGGCAGAATTGATATGTAAAAATGACTGTATTTACACCTGTGAATGACTTAAATTAAATTAATTTAATTTTTAACTTAATTTAATTAAATTGAAGTACTGCTCTGCTTCAGTAGCATTTGGATGAACAGTGTAAACTAGTGCTGAAACTCAGTATTTGAAATTACTCAATTTTTACCAAGTATCTTGGTATTCAAAGCAGTTTTACTTAGTAACTGAGGAATTGGTCTGGTACTCAGTCCAGTATTTGATATTCTGGTAAATCCTCGGATGGGCAACATATGGAGCTTTTCCTGGTCCTATATAAGGGAACTTGGTACTTGGTACTCAGATGATATCTGGTACACAGTTTTATTTTACTGAGTATCAAGTATTCAGCTGAGTTACCACGGACCAGCTGAGGACTCGGAGCCGATCCTAGGAAACTCGAAAACACGCACAATTTTTTTTTTACTGTTCAGTGCAGCCCTAGGGTAAACTGAAGTAATTTTATTAAACTGAAGTAACTGAAGGCCTCTTCCATCAGGCTTTCCCTAGCTCATCATGAGTGAAATTTCATCATCTTCCCCATCACTCAGAATCTAGTTCTCTGTAACTAAGGGTACTTTCAGACGTGACGGGCGCGGAGGCCCGCCATACTGAGCCATGGTCCAGGATCCGTTTCAGATCCCGGACAGGAAACTGCCTGGCCGTCCTTTAGACGTGCCGGCAGATTCCTACAGGGGATCGTGGAGGGGGTGAGGCCACGCGGTGCGACATGTGGCCGCACGGCCCCACCACCCTGCGCTCCCCTGGCTCCGGGAGACAAGTGGGCTCAGTGGCCAATCCGGCCACTGCGCCCGATCCCACATCATGGTCTGGGCCAGAATCCAGGATCGGCGGAAGGTAACAGATGTTACTTTCTGTCGATCCCGGATCATGGTTAATCTGATTCCCGTCAGAGGTTCACTGGGGTGAACATCTGGCAGGAATCCTTTAGATGGGTGAAAACAGACATGACACTAACCACCCTTTAACCACCCTTGGTTTTTATTTATGCATGTTGCAGGGCTGTATTGGTGCCCTATGCAGCCCTGAAACATGCATAAATGACCACCAAGGGTGGTTAAAGGGTGATTAGCGTCATGTCTGTTTTCACCCGATGTTATGGGCCTCTCCACCACCACAGGGGATTGACTGTGGTTAGAGGGAGGCCTGTACCGTCTGAAAATACCCTAAGTGAAGCATGTGCATCTGCAACTTCTCAACATCATGAAAGTACTCTTGTCTCTCCCGATGTTCATTTCTTCCTTGTCTCCCCTAACCTTGTCTCTTAGACTGTAAGCCCCCTGGGGGTAGGAACCTGTCCAGAACTGTTGATTGTACAGCACCAGGTACACTGCTTGTGCTATATAAATAATAAATAATAACAATAAGTAACTACTCCATTTTGGTAGTGTTCAAACAAACAGCGTAAACCAAAGTAGTACTGTATTAATTTCCCCCTAGCTGAGATGTAATGATCCATGAACTGTGGTTGCCAATGCCACCCTCTTATTGTTAACTGTTCACACTAACAGCTGCTTCGAAATACAAACTGAAAGGGAATGTGTACTCCGGAGTACATACTTCTCTTCCTACTCCCAAATAATATCGGTTTAGTGCTTTGCCTTTGTGAATGCTTCAGGAGTAAAACAGAAGTAAGGCCCAACTACATCAAATTAACTCTTCGTCAGAAGTTGGGCTATTTGTGTACAGTACAATCTGAACAGAGTAGAGGTTTGTAGATGTAGTACATAGTTCGGTACACTAGAGGGTGCTTGAACAGAGTCATGGGGCGCATTTCCATGAGATCATTACAAAACTCATCACCCAGGTGTATTTTTTGTTGTGGGAGTTTGTATTCCCAGATTTTGATTGTTCCCATTTCCTCCCCAACTTCAAAAGTTCCCTTTAACACAGGTACTGGCATGGCCTATAATAGGTGTCCCATTATTATGCATTTGGGGGTGTTTGTTGCTTTTATAAACAATTCATTATCCCCACCAGGTAGGGAGTGGTGATTCATCTCCTAAGGGGGCGGGAGAAATCACCTCTGTTCTTGTGTACAGCAATTAAGGATGATTGATATGCAGATCAATCCCTTCATACAATACCGAAAATGCGGGAGATGATTTAGCCTGATTGTCAACCTCTCTTTTCAGCTTAACCTTTTGCTGTTCACCTGCATTACACCTTGTGCATTCTGTGACATAAAACATAAGACACAGGAAGTGAAATACTGGGTCAGACCAATGGTCCATTGAGCCCAGCACCTGTCTCTGACAGTGGCCAATCTTAGGCTGCTTTTAGACAAGTGGTGCATGCTTGTGCCTTGAAATCATACACGATTTCAAGGGTGGGGTTTAGACACACCTGGACGTGCATCATAGCTGGTTGCGCATTCTTTAAAGCTGCAGATTAAATACCTCAATATCAAAGTACAGAGGTATTGTACCTCAATATCAAGGCATTTAATCTGCAGCTTTAAAGAATGCGCAACTGGCGATGATGCATGTCCAGGTGCATCTAAACCCCACCCATGGGACTTTTCAAAGGCACATGATTTCAAGGCATGAACACACGCTGCTTCTATAAAAGCGGCCTCGGTCACTTGGAAGAAGTACCCAACAGGTCACCATGGGGCGATCCATTCCCTGTTGTTCACTCACCACTCCCGACAGTAAGAGGTTACATTCCCCAAACCTACCTGGCTAATAGCTGCTAACAGACCTATCCTCCAGAAACTTGTCCAACCCTTTTTAAAACCCAGCTATACTACTGGCCTTGACTACATCTTCTGGCAAGAAATTCCACAACTTCATTGTGTGTTGAGTGAAAAAAACTTTTGTATGTGTTTTAAATCTGCTACTTGTAAGTTCCATGGAGTGTCCCCTAATTCTAGTGCTATTTGAGAGGGTAAATAACCGTTCCCTATTAACGTGTTCCATACTACTCATTTTATAAACTTCTATCATAGTCCCTCTCAGTCGTCTCTTCTCCAAGTTGAAGAGCCCCAGCCTATCCAGCCTCTCTTCACAGGGGAGCCATTCCATACCCCTTATCATTTTTGTTGCCCTCCTCTGTACCTTTTCTATTTCTACTATATCTTTTTTGAGATGGGGTGACCAAAACTGTACACAACATTCAACGTGCGGTCTCGCCATAGAATTATATAGTGGCATTATGATTTTTTCAGTTTTATTCTCTATCCTTTTATGAATAATTCCTAACATTCTGTTTGCTTTTTTGTTGGCCACCTCACACTGAGCTGAGGATTTTAATGTATTGTCCACAATGACTCCAAGGTGCTTTTCCTGAATGGTAACTCCTAATTTAGAACCCAGCATTGCGTACATAAAGTTTGGATTGTTTCCCCCATATGCATCACTTTGCACTTGTCCACATTAAATTTCATCTACATTTAGGTCACCCAGTCTTGCAAGTTCCCCCTGCAATTCTTCACAATCTGCTCGTGTTTTAAATACCTTGAATAATTTGGTGTTGTCTGAAAATGTAATTACCTCACTCCCCTTTCCAGATCATTAATGAACATAATAGGCAACACCAGTCCCAGTCCCAATCCCTGGGGCACTCCACTGTACTGCAAAAACTGACCATTTAGTCCTACTCTTTGCTTCCTATCCTTTAGCTGGTTACCAATCCACAAGAGGACACTGCCTCCTACCCCATGACTTTTAAATTCCCTCAAGAGTCTCTCATGAGGGATCTTATCAAATGTTTTCTGAAAATCCAGCTGCACTATATCAACCAGCTCTCACTTATCCATATGCTTGTTCACACATACACACTCAAAAAAATTGAATAGATTAGTGAAGCACGACTTCCCTTTGCTAAATCCATGTTGACTCTTCCCCATTAAGCCATGTTTATCAGTATGTCTCATGATACTGTTTTTAATAATAGTTTCCACCATTTTGCCTGGCACAGATGTCAGGTTCACCAGTCTGTAGTTTCTAGGATCGCCTCGGGAGCCCTTTAAAAATATCTGTGTTACGTTCGCTACTCTCCAGTCCTCACGTACAGTGGTAGATTTTGGCAATCGGTTACAAATTACCAGTAGTAGTTCTGTAATTTCATATTTGAGTTCCTTCAGTATTCTGGGTTGTATACCATCTGGTCCTGGTGATTTGCTACTATTTACTTTGTCAATTTGCTCTAGAACCTCCTCCAGAGTTATGTTGATCTGTGACAGCTCTTCCGAATTAATCACCTACAAAGAATAGTTCCGGTGTGCGTATCTCCCCACCATCCTCTGTGGTGAAGACTGCAGCAAAGAATTCATTCAGCTTCACTGCAGTGGCCTTATCCTCCCTGAGTATCCCTTTTACCTCCTGGCCATCTAATGGTGCAACTGACTTTCTAGCAGGCCTCTCGCTTCTGATGTACTTCAGAAGCGAAGTCTCTTTCAGAAAGGAGATTTTATTATTAGTTTTTGCCTCTTTAGCAAATTCCTCTTCAAATTCTCTCTCAATCTGCCTTATTAATGTTTTACATCTAATTTGCCAGTGCCTATATGCATTATGCTCTTTCCTATTTTCCTCATTAGAAATAGCTTCCCATTTTTTTAAAGGATGCCTTTTTGGCTCTAATAGCCTCCTTCACCTCACCATTTAGCCACACTGGCAGGTATCTGGTCCCCTTGCTACCTTTTTAAACCTGTGGAATACATTTAAACTGGCCTTCCAAGATGGCGTTTTAAGTAGTCGCTACACCTCTTGCAGATATTTTGTCCTTGCCACTGCTCCTTCTAGTTTCCTCATTTTAGCAGTCTCCCTTTTAAAAGTTAAATGTTACTGTGGTAGTTTTATTTATCATTCTCCCTCCAGTAATTATGTCAAATTTGATTATATTATGATCGCTATTGTCAAGTGGCTCCACCACCATTACTCCTTGCACCAGGTCCTCCACTCCTCTTAGGACTAGATCTAAAGTACTTCCTCCTCTTGTTGGTTCCAAGACCAGCTGCTCCACGAAGCAGTCATTTATGGCATCTAGAAACTTTACCTTCATATCATGCCCAGGGGAGACATTCACCCAGTCAGTATTAGGATAATTGAAATCACCCATTATTATTGTGTTACCAATTTTAGTAGCCTGTCTAATTTCCACTAGCATTTCATAGTCAATCTCAGTATCCAGGTAGGGGGGTGATAGTATAGCCTCACTGCTATTCACTTCCCTGTTAGGCATGGAATTTCTATCCATTGAGATTCCAGAGTACAGTTCCCTTCTTGTCAAATTTTAATCCTACTTGACTCAGTGCTGCCTTTAACATATAGAACCCACCCACCGCCCAGCTCGGTCTACTCTATCAGTTCAATATATTTTGTACGCTCCACACATTCACCTGTACCTTGCCCACATTGTACCTTGCCCACATTCACCTGTAAGGCAGGGGCAGTGCTTCTCACCATGCTAAACATTGTGTGTGTATGCATCCATAGGCTCTGAAACATCATACCAAACCAGGGTTGCACTTTGTATTAATGTTTGTTTATAAGGCATTGATGAATGATTAATAGACGTTTTAATAAGTGATTAATCAATTGTTATTGATTGTTTAGGAGTCCGACGGTTCACTTATAACCATGACTTATAACCGCCTGTGACACTTTGCTGATGTGCTAATAACATATGCTCCTCGTGTCTGTGATATATGTGACCCAGATCTGACAAAAATCTATCCACCCTTTTACCAGGTGATTCCAAGAACTGTTTAAAAGCCCCAGTTATGGGCATTATGCGGTAATCTTCCTGTACAGAACATTTCTTCCTAACCCTGGGCCAGTTAGGGCTTAGTTATGCCCTGAACCATGAAGGTCCCCCCCACCCCATCTTATACATTTTTCAATCTGTCTAATATAAGAGTGGATGTTCTTATTATCCATATCATTGTCTAATCCTTTTTGGAATCCTGGTAAGCTTTTGGCAGAGATGTGCACAGACTCTGATGGCGGTTCACAGATAATTATTTGTGGGTGGAGAATATAGTCAGGAAGCATTATTTGGGTGACCTTATGCTGGGGGATAATGGGTGTCAAATCTTGGCAGGAGAATAGGGGGTATTCTGCCTGTGATCAGTGGGTTGTTTAATAAAGAGAGGCATTACACATGCATATTATCTCCCTTCTACTGAAATCACATATCCAAGGCAGGATTAATCATTACACTGCCCCCAGAGGCCTGCTCCTCCTCTGCCTCCTTGTCCCAGCTTTGACCCTGGCCAGCTTCTCCCCCCCAACACCCCCCCCGACCATTCCATCTCAAAGTTGGGTGTGGTTGAGAGTGCAGGACCTTTCTGCCCAGAGGTGGCAACGAGGGAAGTCTGAGGGCTTTCCTTGATGGGGGTAACTGACACCGGGGAGCATGGCTGCAAGGCAAGCAACAGCTGAGCAGTGGCTGCTCCCAAATCCCAGCAACCATGATGAGCAACCTCCTCCCACCCACCCCCAGCTCACATTCTGATGACTGTGCGGGAAAGGTAAAGCCCCGCCCCCTTCCCCCTGTACCAGAGAACAACTTTGGGTGGGGAATGGTGTCTCCCATTTGGGATGGCCATCCACAGCTGCTCACCATATACAACCAGGTAACCCAACTTATATCTGAACATTTAGTGTGGGCTGGGGCTATTGCTGTTCTCCATGTCCCTGATTTTGTGGGGGATGGGTGCTTCATGCCTCCCATGGTACTAATTATGCCTATGATAGAGTGAAGGTAGCAGACAGGGTATAGAGGCAGTGCACTGGCATCATCATTGCACTGTATGTATGTATGTGGCTTGGATATGGGCCCCTAGACAATGTAGGGAGTGCCCTCCCAGCCTTTGGTCCTATGTGTGTTTGGTGGTTCTTGATGAGAGACCAGGATGCGGCACAGTCGTCAGAGAAGCAGAGGTCATGGTTGCTCAAAGCACACACAGCGGAAGGGTACAAACACAGATCCAGTGATGTAGCAGTGGTCCCCTCTTCAAGCTCCCTCTTCCAGGTGAGGGAAGGAGGGATTTGCAGGCTTGGCCACTGCCAAAGATGGTACAGGCAACAATCCCTTGTGAAAGTGCTAAATCCAAAAAAGGTTGGGGCCTCTAGCACAATGGTAGTGTGGGTCCCCTAACACAGGAATGTTTGTTGGACATACACTGCCAGGGCTCCAGGACATCTCTTCTGCAGATGTTACTATTTCTAGTTTATTCATGGGACCTGTGTCACCCCCCTCCCCCAATTCACTGCAGGATTTCTCTAGGCCAGAACTCCCTGCTTTTAAGGCCCAGTGAGCCTCTATGTTACACCAGGGCTTCTCAAGCTCATGTTGCCATTTCAAGTTTATTCATGGACCCAATGTATTGGGGCTGTGGTCACACAGGCCAGGCTGCACTATTTTGAATCTGGCCAGTCCTCATGTCCCCCTATGGCCCCTGTGGTGGAAGCCAAAGTGTAAAGCCTCAGTGAGTCAGGCTTAACTGGTTTACAAATCCTTCCCCAGAAACCCCAGTGCTAGTGCCAGCACAGAGCTGAAATCAGAGCATGGAGAAGCTGCCAAATGCCATACAGGCCTGGCTGGTAATTTACATGCCACGGTGCTGAGGCTGACACCTTCACAGAGGCTTGGCGGATTTAACTCTCTTTACTGCTTCTTATTCAGCCTTTGGCTCCTTCCATCCTCCCCCAGCCCCCCCTTCTCATTTCTCGTACTGTGGAAGGGTTCATTTTGAAAAATAAGAGGCAATAAGATCCCATCCACTGCATTTCTTATTTTTATAGCCTGCTTGATTAAATCAACTCAGCTACTGTGGGAAGCCCCAGTAATTAAATAATTTGGGTTACAGAATATTTAATTAATTGTAATTACACATGCCATCTTGCGAGCCTACCATCTTGCCCTCGCTACATCGCTGCACAAATGTACATTTTTATTCTTCTCTCCCTGTCTCGATGTCATGCTTGCAACAGAGGAAATGAAGGCGTCTTCCTAAATCACACAGCAGCAGAAGCAGAGCTCTGCCAGGACAGACTCCTGTATTCTGTCCCCTTTATAGAGAGAAGTGATGCCAGCACAGGACAAGACCGCTTTCACCGCAGCCTGGTGCCAAAGGGAGATTTAGATGGGGTGGCATAGGGCAATGTCCGCTCTATTTTCAACCAGAACCCAAATGAAGATAAATTGTGCAACATAGATTAAGTGATTTGCCCAAAGAAATTAAATTATTCAAAGATGGTCCCGTCTCCACCCCTTCCCCCCTCCCATTTCTCTTAAGCTGCAGTCATTCAGTAGGGCCAATTGAGGTCAACAGTCACTGCCACTAATAAATAAGCCTTTGGGATGTTCTGCCTGAGCAGGAAACAAGGACAGCTGACCCCCATCCACACCAACAGGGCAGTTACTCATAGCTGCACTCGAGGGATGATGGTGTTCCAATTATATGTTGCCCAGGCCTCTTCCAATTGGCTGTCAGGTGCTGAGAAGCTCCTCACTCCCCCAGAGTACGAGCAAGACAAATGGATCCACCGTGTATCAATTAAAGTTGGACTGGCCAGGCAGTGAACTGCCGTCTCTCTCTTCTCTCCCATTAAGCGAATGCCTGACCCAGGGTTAAACCTGTTGAAGAAAGAAGCTGTATTTGAGTTGAGGTTACGTGAGAGTCTGCTCTGTTTACTGTGTGCCATACTCCGCTGGGATATATAAAACCAAACTAAAGCAGATTGTTTAATGGACAGGAGTATTCAAGATGCTGGGAAGCACAAAGTAATGATGGTGGATTAGATAGGCGGGTCACGTAGGGTTGGATGTGAAATATATTCTTTGCACCCAAAATTACCCTGTCTCCTGCCAGCCACACAGTAAGTGCCGTACACACATTTTTAAACTGTCTAGAGCAGGGGTGAGAAACCTTATCCTCCTCAGGGACCACTTTGAAAATTAGTACAAGCTCCAAGGGCCACATAGAAGTTGGGTGCTTAAGGATTGCACTTAGGGAGAAGAGGATCCAAATCAAGGATCTGTGCCATGGATCTGACCCCTATCCTTGTGTGTATGCCCTGTCCTCATCTCTGCTCCCTTCCCTTGAGCTCTATCTTTCAGTGATTGGAGGTAAAAACTGATCTAGGGGTCAAATGCAGGGACTGGAAAGGGGACAAATAAAAACTAACTGCAGACCACATTAAGCCTAGGGGGCCAGAGATGCAAATTTTAGAAGACACTGTTAACGGGAGACCTCAGTCCACGCGTGATTATTGGGGGGGTGATCAGTACCCCAATATCCACTCATTTCTTTAATTTAGGGGAATTAGCCAAATTAGAGGTCCCCACGTGTCCCAGGGATCAATCTGAGGAACAACACGTGCTACAGTCAGTTTATGTTACCCTCCCCAAATTGTAAGGAAAGAGAGAGAGAAAGGTTCAATAAAACTGAAACAGGTGCCCACTTTTCTAATTTTTCTAACCCTCCTCCCTCCTTTCTGAGCATGGTGTCTACCTCGCTCGTGCTAGCTGCCATTCTGTAAACCAACCGTGTGTATTTCCCTCTTCTACCTTTCACCGCCCCAAAACCCACTACCACAATCCCAGAACTGTCTTTTTCTTACAGTCCCAGAATCCACTAAACTATAAATCCCAAAGCTGTCTTACTCTCTTACAGCTTTGAGATTAATTTCTCTAAAAATCTAAGAACTATAACCTTAGTTCCAAGATTACCAGTCCCAAGACCATCCACACAGCCCTAAGACAATACTTTTCTAAGGACCTCAAAACTAACACCTCAGTTCAAGATCCACAACCCCAAGACTGTCCTTACAGTCCCAAGATTAAAACTTCTCAAAATGTCCCAAACCTGACACTACAGGTTCAAGGCTTCCAAATCTCAGAGCTGCCAATGCAAACCCCAAGAACAAACTCTCTAAATGCCTCAAACTTGACACTACAGGTTCAAAACCAACAATTTCACAGACCCCTGGACTGCCTCTAGCAATCCCAAGTCTTAAATGCCCAAAATTGTTTCTACAAGTTCAGGACCAACAATTGCATAGATCCCTGGACTGCCTCTAGCACTCCCAAGATCACAACAACCCCACTCCCACAATATTTTCCCAACAACCCACTCCCCAAACTCTTAAATCCACAGGTCCAAAGAGGAAAGAAGAAGGTGCAAGAGGACACGGAGACAGGAAAGAGATAGAGTTTCGGGGGTTTCGGCTGGCTGTAGCTACGTGCACCTCTGTGGATTTTCCACCCGTGTTCTGAGTGGATTACCACGTGATTGCCCACATTCTGCACCAATCTGTTAACGGGAGACCTCAGTCCATGCGTGATTATTGAGGGGGTGTCGGTACCCCAATATCCACTCGTTTCTTTAATTTAGGGGAATTAGCCAAATTAGAGGTCCCCACGTGTCCCAGGGATCAATCTGAGGAATGACACATGCTACAGTCAGTTTATGTTACCCTCCCCAAATTGTAAGGCGAGAGAGAGAGAGAAAGGTTCAATAAAACTGAAACAGATTTATTGTTGTATAAAAACAGAAGTACAAAGGCAAAAATAAGGTACACATACACACACACACAAGCTAATGCTGAAACACAGCCCTGGTCTGGCTGGCAGGATACAAAAAGGGAAAACATAAAATGAGAGGGGTGGGTGTGTGTCCGGTGAAGGCACAGCAAGGGAAAGAGAGAGAGAGAGAGAGTCTGGACCTGTAGTTTACCTCTCCTAGCTGATTTCACAAGGGATCAGCATCCCGGGATCCAGCGCAGTTCAGGGGGGTGGGGGGTGGAAGAGAAAGAGAGGGGCAGACCGAAGTCTGGGAGAACCCTTAGCACAGACACGTACAGAGCGAACTGCACGTATCTGCGTTCCAAGATTTCTCAGAGGTTGAGGGGAAAATCAGGAGCAGTTATAGGGTACTGGACAAAGGATCTGAGAGACTAACTTCTACTTCCATCACAAAAAGGGCTATTGGAGATGCATAAGATACTTAGGGGGAAAGAGTAAACAACAGTGGCTGGAAGGTAGTTAAGGTGAGATGAGGGCTTAACGATCGACTCCCTGGGACACAAAAGGCACGCGAGAGAACACCTGGATTCCTTGGGGGGGGGGTTGCTGCTCCAAGTTCCAGTCGTCGGTGCTCTACTGAATAGGAAGAATGCCTCTTAATGACCACATACTTTACTCTAGGCGTTTTCCTTTTTCCTCTCTTCCCCCAGGTTCAGGCTGGTATTTCACATGAGCGACCTACTTTCCGCTGGGTTCCATGGTGGCTGGGCCCGATCCTTTTTTACAAGTCCCTCTTTGCTATGGGGGCTATCCTTTCAAGCTCCGCTTTTCCGCGTCTGCCGGCCCTTGTTCACCAGTGAGGCCTGTCCCTCTAAGCCCTCCTGGTCTAAGTTTACTGGCCCTTGATTATACAGCGAGGGGGGGGGGTTGTACCCATTTTAGGGAAGACTGAGGCCATCATCAACAACACTTTTGAGAAATACAGGCTGCAGGGCTGCATTGGAGCCAATGCAGCCCTGCAACCTGTGTTTCTCAAAGGTTTCCTCTAAAATTTGCATATCTGGCCACCCTGTTTGGCCCCTGGGCCTAAGGTTCCCCATGTCTGGTCTACTGTGGTGTTTTCCAAATGTCCTGGACCAGGGATGGCTTGTTTAGTTATGGCCAACTTTGACCAAATGCTATTTGCCCCTTGTTGCCAAGAGCTCTGAAATAGATTACTTTTTCATCCCTCCCGCAACATCTCAAGCCTTGGATATAGGAGCCATTGGACAAAGCTAGAGCCCTCCCTCCCATCCCTGCTTTACTGGGGGTGCTGTGCTGTTAGGCTGGCTAGTAGCTGAGATAAGTAATAGTGGAGTTATAAACTGTGGATATTCTTTGCTTCTTCAGGTAGCCAGGGGTGCAACTAAGGCCGCATTCCCATATGCGGCAGTGGTGGTGGCAGAGAGAGCGGCAAGGGAAGACGCGGCAGCGCGGAGGAGCCGGATGACAGAAAATAGCTGATGCGAACGGGGATCTGCCGCGGATTCTCTTGTGCATGTCAGGGCAGGATTTTGCACCCTGACATGTGCAAGAGAAGCCGCGGCAGATTCCTGTTCGCACCGGCTCTTTTTCTGTCATCTGGTTCATCCCCGCTGCAGCATCTTCCCTCACCGCTCTCTGCCGCCACCGCCGCTGCAGATGGGAATGCGGTCTAGGTTGCAATAGTGCCTTGTACAGAAGATGGCTTACTGTGGGATGTGGGCCCCCCAGGCTCATGAGCCCCAGTGGAGATGCACCACCTGTCCCTATTATAGCTATGTTTTTGCAGGTAGAACTTTGAGTACCCAAATAATATCTGTGATTTATTTATTTATAATAAAATTTGTATGCCACCCCCTCCTGCTAAAAGCATCTCGGGGCGGCTAACAACATATTCAAACAATTCAAAATAACAATAATACGATTTAAAACACTATCAAAACACAATATAAAACACAATATACCCCCCACCCTAACCCACCCCCTCTCCCTCAGGGAAAGAACGGCAGAACAGCTAGGCCTTACATTGTCTACGGAAAGAGGGGAGGTCGGTAATCAGGCGGACCTCCAGTGGGGGCAGTTCCACAACCGCGGTGCAGCCACTGAGAACGCCCTCTGCAAGGTCGACACCTGAGAAACCCGGGGAACTTCAAGGAGGGCGCCCCCAGCTGACCACAGGGGTCGATCCAGGGCCCAAAGGGTGAGGGCTGGGAGCCAGGCGAGCTTCCTCTATGAGGGAGTTCCACAGCCGTGGTGCAGCCACTGAGAACTCCCTCTCCATTGTGGCCACCCGGTTCACCCAGAGGACCTCCAAGAAGACACCCCTGGTAGATCGCAGAGGTTGCTCTACGGCCCGGGGAGTGAGGTGGTCTCTCAGATAGGAGGAGTTTTTTACTCAATATTCCATGTGAAGTATGTGGAACTNGGAAGGCAGGGCCCAGGCTGTTCAGGGCTTTAAAGGTCAACACCAACACCTTGAACTGGGCCCGGAAGACTATAGGCAGCCAGTGCAGAGAGCGAAGCACTGGTGTAATATGCTCACGTCGGCCCGTCCCTGTTAGGCGACGAGTCGCCGCATTCTGCACCAACTGCAGCCTCCGAACCAGCACCAAGGGTAGCCCCACGTAGGGCAGGATGGACCCCATCAATGATGGGAGCCACCACTCCCCCGGCCTTCCCCACGACCATCACCTCCGTCTTGTCGGGATTTAACTTCAGACGGCTCGTCCTCATCCAGTCCCCCAGAGCTGCCAAGCACCGGGTAAGCCCCAGGACTGCCGGGATTTAAACAGGTACTCATCTATCCATTTGTGGAGGCATTCAGTCTGAAGAGGGTTATGGTATTTTCAGTTTTTTGGTTCAGTTATTTTGTTTTTTCAGTCATTAGGGTTATTTTGGTTATGTCCTTCTTGACAATTGTGCATGCTCAATAGTGCCAAAATGATCTAACTAAACAATCAAAATGACCAAAATAACTGACCCCCCCACCTTCCACCAAAAGAAAAACCCATTTGGAAGAGCTGAAATGGATACCTGACAGAGCATAAACATTCAGTCATTAACTGAACCACCATTTTTAGGTTGGTTCAGGTATATTTGATGGGTTTCTCCGTTTTTGGGGGTACACGTTTCAACTCTCCTGGACACGGAGTGGCACAGCAAGGCTGGCTCCGCTTTCTGAGTGGAGCTCTGGAGTGGTTTGCTAACCCAGCAGGGTATTTCAGAGAGAGTTAGCATCACAGGTAAATCCAGTGTGAAATAGCCCTGACAGCACTGTGGGTCGTATTTTATTTATGAAAAGAAGGGCTGACAGTGAAGCTAAACACAACAGGAGAAATGGGAGGCTTGGAAGCACCAAGGAGGTGTAAGTAAAACAGAGCTGGAAACTGAGCTCTCCCCACAGAGGGAAATACAGCTGTACTCAGAGCAGGAGCCAGAGGAGGCATATGGCTCTAGGCAGGACCCTTGCTGAGACATCCCCAGTTTCCTCTCCTGCCAAAACCAACCAGCATCCCTCATCAGGGACTTTAGGGGGAAGCAGTTTCTGCTTTAAGGTTGTGCCTTCTGTAGGTTTGGGAGAGAATGAAGGAGAGGGTTGTCTTTCCCAAGCAAACTCCAAGGCTGCTTTTAGATGAGCAGGGCGTGCTCGCGCAATCTGCTCACATGACTTTTAAAAACACCATGGGCAGAGATTAGACAAGACTTCTCACGCATTAAAGCCGTTCACATGTTTTTTGAAAACCGTGAACGAAATACCTCGTTATGGAGGTATTTCGTTCGCGGTTTTAAAAGAATGCGTGACTGGCTTTAATGTGCGAAATGCCTCATCTAATCGCCGCCCACAGTATTTTTAAAAGTCATGTGAGCAGATAGTGTGAGTGCGCCCCGCTTGTCTAAAAGAAGCCTCCTTATTCAGAGCTGCTACATGTTTTCCCTACGTAAGAGCTGACACACTAGGTCAGAACCATGCTCCAATGAGCCCAGTATCCTGTCTCCAACAGTGGTCAGGAACAGATTGCTGCTTCAGAGGAAGAGAATAAGGACACCTGGACAATCCAAGGCCATCATGGGGTGGGCAGGTGGGGTCCACTGGAATGGGGAGGGAGTGGCGTGTGTTGCATCATTCATGGGCCTACCTGGGCAGGAGGGGCAGGGGGTGCTCTGGCAGGCATACCAGATCCTGCTGCTTTGCATCTCAGTGTGCCCTGCTCTATGAACGTGAACGTCCCAGTGAGCCCCACAACTCCATTTTGGCAACCCACCTGTCTACCCTGTGTCCCCAGAGTGCTTCCTGCTGTCCCGCTGACCTCCTTGTCTCCCCGCTCAGGCCAGAATGAAAGGTGATGGTCTAGAGGCAGTCCACAGACTGGGAGTTTCCCAACAGTGAACTTTATCCTTTCTTGAGGTGGTGTGACCATAACTACACACAATATTCAAGGTGCGGCCACACCCTGGATTTAACTGATGGCAATTCTGGTATTGTCTGTCCTCTAATAGCACCTAACATCCTGCTCAACAATCTGACTGCTGGGTTGATATTTCAGTAAACTAACCACAATAATAAGCAGGGCATACATAACATGATGAATCAGCAGCACATTCCTCTGATTGATTCGTGGCTTCCTTGACCTGATTCTGAGGTGCTGGAAAGCCCACTTTTTATCATGCTGTTTTGGGGAACCTTCTCCCGCAAGTGTCTTATTGTCACTTATTGTCACTTGGAAAAGTCAGCCTTCAGGTCCAACATCTCCTAGAAGACTCAGCACCCTCCTCCTAAGGCCGCCAGCCATCCGGCTTTCATCTGGACAATTGGGATTGTGGGTCTTTGTCAAGTGACTGGGTTGGAATGCCAAATGTCTAGAAAGCAAAGCTCTGGGGGTGGAGGCATTAACCAAGCAACTCACCCTGTGGCCCCAAAGTGGGGGGCAGGGCATTAACTGGCTAGGCAGTAGCACTGCAGAGAAGGAGCTGCGCATTATGGTGTATTATAAAGTGAACACAAGTCAACAATGTGACACATGCAAAAAAGGCAAATGCAGTTTTGGTCCATATTAACAGGTGCTTCGTATCCAAGACATGGGAGGTAACAGTGCACTTGACTCAGTGCTGCTGAGACCTCACCTAGAATACTGTGTTAAGTTTGGGGCACCAATTCAATAAGGATGGTGACAAATTGGAGATGATTTGGAGGAGAGAAACCGAGATGATAAAGGGCCTAGAATGCAAAACCAGTGAGGAAAGGCTAAAAGAATTAAGACTAAGGGGGACATGATCACTGTTTTTGAATATCTAAAGGTTATTTGAAGGCCGGGGTGGAGGCCCATTTGTCCCCAGATCTCCCCTCCTCCCACCGCTGTTGTAAACCCTGGCTGTTCCACCAGGTGTTTGGTGGGGGAGAAGGGTAGTGGGAGGAGGGGGGTTGGGTGGGTTTTAGTTTTTTAGCCCCAGATTTAGTTGTTTTATTAGGTATGTATATGTTTTTATGTTCTTTTATTTTTATTGTTGTTGTTAGCTGCCGCGAGGTGTCTGAGGCACGAAGGGGGTAGGATATTAAATGTTATTAAATAAAAATAAATAAATAAATAAATGGATGACACAAAAAAGATGGTGAATATTTGTTCTCTGCTGTCACAGAAGATAGAATGGGCTTGGAAGAGGGAATGGGCTTAAATTACAGCAAGGTAGATTTTGGTTCAATATTATCAATCAATCAATTTTTATTAAGGCCAAGCTTTCGCTATAGCCACACATACAAAAAGAATTTGTCAGTTCAGACTATAAAATAAAAAGGAAACATTTAGATGAGATACATCAATCAACAACGTTATCCAAAAAATAAAACTACAAAACCCTCTGTCCTTTAAAACTCGACACAATACACATTTAAATAACCCATGCCACAAGACAGGTACAAAACCACACTTCCATTATAACATTACCTAATACCTACTGCATAAGGAAGAACCGAATGGGAATCAACTTGCCCGAAATCATCCACCTCTTATCTGCAAAGTAGCCCAATCTCAGTCTATGGAATTACCTACTCTAAGTTGTTGATAGGCAGTTCCAATGACTATAACAATAAACGTATATATTTAACATCCAAAACTAAAATAAGTACAATATACAGAGATATTCGCATTTTCTTTTAATGGGCCATCTCGCCAGCTAATTATGATTATTTATTTCCAAGGATGAATTTTGAAGTTTTTGTCTCGTTTTGATAATCATATGCAAATATGTTGCAGCAATCTCCAAATCTCATGGGGGGTTCAATATTAGGAAAAGCTTATTAACGGTAAGAACTGTTGGGAAATGAAATAGGCTGCTCAGGGTGCTGTGTAATGTTTAAAAAAACAACCAAAAAGCCATCTGGACAGGCATCTGGTTATGATGCCAGGTAGACAGTATTTTGCCTTCCAAGAGGTTGGACTAGATGACCCTTGATGTATCTTCCTACCCTACAGTTCTATGATCGGTGACTGATGCCTGCAGTCTTAGGCACCCAGTGGAGGGGAAGCAGCTCCAGGATGGGCAGGAGGACAAGGCATTCTGCAGCTAGTTTGTGTTTCTTATCAGCCATGGTACATTGTATGCCCAATTCTCCTGACTTCTGGCTCCAGCAGGGCAGGGAGGAGGATGGCAGTGACAGTGGTGTTTGGCCAGCTCCTGGGCCCAAGCCAAGGTGGGCCTGGGGCACAGACACTGCCTAGGCTGGGCTAGGGGGAGCAATAACAAGACAGGCAAGAGACCCTGCTGACTAAACGGAACAGTATCCAGTGTCTGACCCTGCCCAATCTCCCCCACAGGCCTCTGTATCTCACCCAACCTACCCTACAACGCCCTCTCCCCACCCCCAGCTCTTGCCCCACCCCTTTAGCCTAGCCTCAATTTTAAGCAATGGACTGCTTGAAATGGGCATACATTTAAATGAATTATCCATGCAAATCACACTAATTTTGCCCCAGGACACACAGTAATTCTGCAGCTAGCCCTGAACCTAGATACCACCATCTGAGCATGATCAGCATCTCAATTTTGTAGCCTGCGTGTGCTACAGCTGAGTCCTGGCATGATCATCCAGTCAAGACAGGGAATGCGCTATCAGCACCATCTCCCCTGGTGTCAGAGCCTCGTAGCTGACTGCAGACAGTGCCACCGAGCACCTGCCTGCATCACTTGCAAAGGGAAAGAAGCACTATCAAAAATCTAATCTGATCCACTCAGGCTGGACTATTACGTTTGTGGTCCTGATACCATCGCGTCTTCTCAACAAGGCAAAAAATTAAATTGCAGAGAAAATGAGCTTGCTTTTGTTTTCTCCTGAGTCCCAGATAGATAGATCTATATATTCATTCTTGATGGCTTGACCTTGATAAAAGCAGGGAGCCAGGCAACAGTACCCAAATGTGATCAGATGCACAAATGGAATAAATTGGGACTCTCCCTGCATTTCTGTCAGGCGCCAATGTGACTTCTCTGCAGAGCTGGCTCCTGCTGTGGCAAACAGGATCTAGAATGCAGTGAGCATTCCCCCAGTCAATGTTACCATGCCACCCCCCATAGCGACATCGCAGAATGTGAGTAAGCAGAAGCACTAGCAAAGTGCCTCTTTCTGGAACAATCTGGGACTGCAGACCTTCAACCAGCACTCACCCCATTTCTTATAGTTTCTTACTTTGAGAGAGAGTGTGGCCAATCACATTCTCTCTTTTATTTTTATATAGCGCCCCCCTGCTGTGGCACTCCGAGCACTTTACATATAATAAATAAACACAACTTTTAATCCTCACAACAATCCTGTGAGGTAGGTTAGACAGAGAATATTGTGACTGGCCCAAGGTCACCCAGTGAGTTTCTGGCTAAGGTGAGACTTGAACTAGGGTCTCGCCCTACCTCCCAGTCCAAGCACTGCACACTTAGCTACTTACCCCATTTCTTATAGTTTCTTGCTTTGAGGGAATGTGGCAATAACTGCAATAAGTGGAAACTCCCACTACAGTCAGCACCCCTGCATTCTGTATGGTCACACTGCCTGGGTCTGCTCTGCTATGAGCTTCCCTGCAGAAAGCACTTCCATGTCATTGCCCCCTGCTGGAAGAAGCTGGGACAACAAAAGTTGGTAGTATACCCATAGTGACCAGAATTCTTCTTGTGTTCCCCAAGCACGCCCTGCTAGAAGAAACTGGGACTATAGGTACTGGTAGCACTGCCAATCCTCACAGATAGCACTGCATTGCTCTTGTGTCCCCCTTAGCATCCTCTGTTTGAAGAGGCTGGACTGCAGGAGCTCCGGGTGCCGCCAATCCTCTTTCATAGTAGTTAGCATTCTTCTTGCATTCTCCATAGGACCTCCTGCTGGAAGAGGCAGCGACTAGGGGCGGGAAACCGGTAAAATCCGGTATCTGATAATGCCGGTACCGGGCGTACCGGCATTATCGGATTCGACCCGGTAATCCGGACCGGGTACCGGATTCCGGGGTACCGGATTTTTTTTACATTGCAGCCATTTAAAAATGGCTGCAATGTAAAAAA
>QEPC01001462.1:696928-711367 GCA_003113815.1 Sphenodon punctatus | reverse complement strand
TGAGATTTTAAAGGACGTCAAAAAGCGGCCTAGGAACTGGAAAAAGGCCACATAAATGCACATCTGCATTTGGCCCACGGGCCTGAGGAGAAGCCCCAGGACTGTGCTGTCACATCCAGTGAGTTGGGGGTAAAGTGTGTCTATGTCTGGCCAAGGGTGAAGCTGCCATGGTGCTTGCTTGGCAGGGGGCGGGGCTACAGGTGGGGCTGGAGGCGGGGCCTAATCATCTGGGTGGGGTAATTATTAATTCTTATTATTATAAGCATTGCTAACTTTGGACTTCAGCCCCCCCCCCCCCTCCACATCACTTCTGGATCCGTCCGTGTCGTTATTACAATAATGAGAATGAAAATTGTTGTTTTCATTATTTTTATTGTAAAAATGAAAATAACAAATGATAATAATGAAAATAGAAATGAAAACAACATTTTGTTTTTGAAATAAAGGGACAAAACTGAAAAACATATATCTGGCTATAACATTTTTGTTTCTTATTCAATTCTGATGAAACTGGAAAGGTTGTGTCCCCAATGAAGGGCATTATGTGTACCAATTTTCAAAACAATTAGATAAAGGGAACCGATTGTAGAAGCAATTGAATGTTGTGATTTTAAGAAAAGCTCCATACACATTCATGGCTACATCCTCTTTATCATCCATCCAATTTGCATGAGGCCTGTGAATATTATGTCCCTCCATAAGCTTAACACTCCTACGAAGTTTCAGAAAGATTGGATAAAGGGTCCTGATGGTGTAAGACATTAACTTGAAATTACATTTCCAGCTGTAACATTTAGATACTCCATCCTATTTACAGGACACTTGGCAGGAATATATCACATACCTTCTCTGTTATCTCTGCCAAACTACAGGACAATTTGATAAAGGGACTCAGTTTTATAAGCAATTGAGTTGTCCCCTTGAAGACCATTATTCAGATAACTAGCAGCACATGCAGTACCAATCAGAGGCAGGCACCTGGCATGGCAGGGGGAAGGAGGCTGTAGGAGGGAGGATGTGGAGCAACCCCAAAGACTGACCCATTTGCTGGCCAATCACTGCATGCTTCCAGCTTTACAGGATCAATCGGTAGTGGCTTCGAGGCGGGCATAGGGGGCGGCCCTCTGGCGGGCATAGAAGGGACATAATTGGGCTGGAAGAGCTCTTTTGCTTTTCGCTGTTCGTTCTTTATGTCTATAGTATTGATTTTAAGTTTTATTTATATTAATCTGTGTTTTCTTTAGAATATGTTTGATGAGGTTTTTGAAATTGTACCGTTTTTATTATTGTACTTTTGTATCTGTCTTGGTCATGGCGAAAGCCCGTGCCACTAAATAAATTTTTTTTTTTAAAAAACTGGGAATTTGGGGATAGCATCCCAGCAATCAGGAGACATAGTTTACACATCCAGGCTGGCCAATTATCATCACAATCATATCCTGCAGCACTGTGACAGAGAACATAAGAGAATCTCTATTGGCTCTTTCCTAAACAGATGTTTCCGGCTTCCCAGTAACAACTGGGGGAGAGATGTTGGGATGATCACAGCACAGAATGAGGATATTTGATTGACATTTCTGCTGGCCAATTGGCAGCACAAACCAATGTTATACCACAGTGGGTGTTTTTACACACGTTTCTCCTGCATGTTTGTGTCAGGCCCTGGGGTCTGAGGAGATGGGGATTGCGGCGGCAGCAGGGCAGGCAGGGCGCCAGTAGACCACGGTGACATTGCCTGCCCCCTCGCAACTTCGGGGAGAACAGGGAGGCCTGACCCGGCCGCCTAGGACCCCCAGTGCTCCAACCACCAGATCCACTCCCCCCAGTAACACCACAGGAGGTTTCTCAGCCAGCCTCACCACCGCTGCGCATAGCCACAAGACAGACCCCTCTCCCCGTACCAGCACGGACGTTGCTCCACGTGGCTCCGCCCCCGGAATCACCACAACACAATACGGGGGAAACCGCGGGGCCAGCCATGCCCCCTCCCGACGTGCATCAATCAGCCACACTCTCCCAGCTGCAGCTGCGCCGCTCGGCGTGCCTGCGAGGTCAGACGCAGGCACAGCCTTCATAAGGAAGGAGCACACAAACCTCCCTCGCTGGTGATCAGAGCTTTGCCCTTGTGAAACCGGCCCTTGTGTGTCTATACGACTGGATTGTTCCCCCCTGCCTGAGTCTGAGAGTGACACCAAGTGTGAGAGAGTGAGACTGTGCGAGTGCATGAGCGAGCCCCATGGATAATTGTAAGTGTTTGCATCTGTTCCCCTTCTGTCTTCACGTGGTGCCCTAGGAGTCTCGGTGTGCAAAGAGTCCCCTCCTCGTTGTTCCCCCCCTCTGGGGTGCCCAGCACGGGTGACCCCCACATTCCCCGCCACTTCCTCCAGGTCCCCGTGTTCCGGGGGTGTGTGGCTCCTGCGATAGAGGGGCATTTCCTGGTTGGGAATTGGCTTGGCCTGTATCCCTATGATGAGCTTGGCGGGGAGCAACTAGTTCCTCCATACCGCCGCATAAGACCCTGAGGGATCCTTTTTCAGGCAACGCCTTTTTCCTCCAGGGCAGGCCTCGGGCTGGGGCTGGGTGGACCTCCCTTTTCCTCCCCATCCCTTCCTTCCTCCCCGTGGGGTTCGCAGCTCCACCCCCCTTGAACCCTACAGTTTGCTGTAACATCCTGAACTTCCTGTGTGTCTAAATCACTCACCCAGATCTGAAACATCTGGCTCTTTGAACTTCTGCGTAGATCTTCTCCCAGAACTTGTGTGTGTAAAAAGTTCTCCTGGTAAACTGATTTGCTCCAGGCAGCTGTGGTCACTTGGTTTCCATGGCAGCCTGTCACGTTTACAGCTGCAGCTACTTTAGGCTACCTCAGGGCAGTGTTTGTGTGAAGAATGCATCCAGGAACTGCCTCAGGGCAGCGTGTGTGTGAAAAATGCATCTGGAACTTACTTCTGGACTTATAAACCCAGAAGATTGAAAAATCCGAAACTTTAAGGTGTGTGTAAAAATGCTCAGTGACACGTAAGAGAATCCCTGGCATATGCGCCTTCTCTACATATGCTGTTCAGGCATCTAAAATTGGGACCCTTTATTACATGTTTCTGATATTTGGCAGAGATGAGCATGAAAGTGTGATCTATAGCCCTTTCAACTTTCATGTACACTGGTTGGACTACAAAGCTGTTACAGTCAGATATACATTTATAAGTTAATTGCTTATACCACCAGGACCCTTTATTCAATCCTTCTGAAAGTTGGAAGTGATAATAAATATGGGAAGGGGTGTAAACTTTCCAAGTTTCATCTACATTAAATGTGAGGCAAAGAAGTTACCACTAAGAATGTATATGAAGATTTTTGCAAAATAATATAATGCAACTGCTTATAAAATTGGATTCCTTTATCCAATATTTTTGGAATTTGGTACACTTAATGCCTTCCATTGGAGGTACAGTCCCTCCAGGTTTAAGCCAGCTATAATGAAAAATAAAGAAGTTAAAGCCAAAAATGTGTTTTCCATTGAAACCGATGGAAAACAAAAATAAAAATGAAAATTTGATGAAAACGAAAATGACATATTTAAATAATGAAAATGAAAAACAAAAACTACATGGGCCCCTGGTGCACACCTCTAACGTATGGGTGGAGCTGCCTCACCAGATGAAACTGGTGAAAGGCACTCCTGGCCACAGCCGACACCTGGAGATCCAGATGCAACTGCTGATCCAGGAGCAGCCCCAGACTCCACACAGATGGAACCAATGGATGATGGATACCCCCAATAATGGGGACAGCCACCTCCCTCAGACCATCAAACCCCCCCCCCCACCACCACCACCACCAGCATCACTCGCATCTTATCAGGATTGAGCTTCAACTGACTTTGCCTTATCCAATCCCACACAACTGCCATACCCCGTGACAGCAGGAGACAGCAGGACCTGGGTCCGATGAAAAGGATAAATACAACTGGGTGTTGTCAGCGTATTGGTGACAATGAACCTCCCAGCTGTGTACGACCTCTGCAAACGGCTTCATATACACATTGAACAAGAGAGGGGACAAGATGGAACCCTGCAGCACCCCACACGGGAGGCGCCCCAGGGCAGATATACCACCTGCTGGGATCTACCCGTAAGGTAAGAACAGAGCCACTGCAAAACGGCTCCATCTACCCTGGCCAAGTCTCGCAGGTGAGTCAACAACATCTCATGGTTCACAGTATAAAAGGCCACTGACAGATCTAGTAGAACCATAAGGGTCATACAACCACTATCCAGTTCTACAAGAAGGTCATCCACCAAGGCTACCACTAGTGCCATCACCATGCCATACCCTGGACAAAAGCCGGACTGCGTGGGATCCAGAAACAGATGCAATCCAGATGCACCTGTAGCTGATGGGCTACCACCCATTCAATAACCTTCCCTTAAAGGGAAGGTTAGAGACAGGTTGGTGGAGGTGGAGTCAAAAGAGGTGGAGCCAAAGTCATGCTCAATGCGAGTGATTTTATCTGCAAAGTACACCAAAAACATGTCACAGCGGGCTGTGGAAAAATCCAGATCCAGATGGAGAGAGGCTGGACTGACCAATCCTCTCACCACCCAGAACAGCTCTGCTGGACGCGACTGAGCGGATACTATAAGGGAAGCAAAGAACCCCTTCTTTGCTGCCCGTACAGACATGGTATAGGCTTTCAACCACGCTCTATACTCCAACTGATCGGACCTGGGCTGGGCATGAGTATAATACCACCAGTGCTCCAGCCACTGACCCTCTCTCTTCAGCCACTGCAGGTCCTCTGTAAACCATGGAGCCCTGCAGTGCCGAAGTGTTGGAAGCAGATGTCTAGGAGCCACCTGGTCAATGACCTCTGCCAACCAGCTGTTCCAAAATGTCACAAGGTCATTGATAGAGCGGCCATCAAGATCTCCAGATATCTCCCCAAGAGCATTCTAGAAACTTATCGGATCCATAAGTCTCTGGGGGAGGGCCATCAGAACTGGCCCTGCACCCCTATGGTCAGGTAGATGCCAGCAAGTGATTATTGCTTTATTGAGCTAAGTCCCACACTGCCACTTGAGACCAGCATCCCCTTGTGTTGACCACTGCATAAACACACACTGGGAGGCACTACATATTATATTAATCATGGGGAGAAATCAACCCTCTGGTATTTACTACAATATCATCCAATGGTGGAGCAACATGAATAAATGTTCATACTGCCACTGCAAGGCCCCTGGAAGTAGATAAAATAGCGGGGCCCAGAGCAGTCGCCCCAGGTTGCCCTGTGCTAAGGCCAGCCCTGGCTTCATCGATTTATGCTACCACCCGATGGGCTCCCCCTGTTCATCACAGTCCATGGGGTGACAGAAGAAAGGCAGGGAGCACTGCTGTTCTTCCACCGATCAGCCATTCGGCAGACTGTGCTGCACCTGCAATCAAAGCCTTGAGCTGGGGCTTGCAAAGCAAGCAGTAGGGTGGGAAGACCAGCAGGGAGCTGGAGCTCTTGGGAGGAGCTTCAGGGAGCAGCTAGGAGGGGAGGACCTTTCAGTGCTGCCCAAGAAGACTGCCACCCTGGAGAAGGTGTCCAGTGGGTGGGTCAGCCCTGATCAAGGTCCACTTACTGGGTATCTCATCACATGACATTTGTCCCCCTCCCAACCATCTAACATAGGGTCCTTATTATGTTTGGTCATTCCAATACTGGGTTGTGCCATGAACTGAACATATATTTGCAGACTAAAACATATCTGGGAAGATATTCTGAGGAGATCCATGGGACAACCAATAACATGGCACACAATTGTTTGCTCAACGCTCCACCCTGCCATGTGAGTTTGGTCAGCTAGGCCATCATTCACTGCACTGAATTGCTTGATGAAACTGATCAAGCTCCCATTACCCTGGTCAATATCACCCTTGGCTGGAGTGAAGTCCTTGGAGTGAAATTGACTAGGGGTAAGGGGCGTGCAGTCAATGCAGAGCCGGAGCCACTGACTCCAATGAGGGCAGGATTGCACCCTGTGATTCAGTACAGACAGGCTTGCATTCTTTCACTTTGAGCTTGTATGAGATTGGGTATACGTAGCCTAGTGAACAATGTGTTGGGGTAAGATCTAGAAGACCAGGGTTCAAATCCACTCTCTATCAGAAACTTTCGGGGTGTTCATGAGCACGCTATTTTCTTTCAGCCTCAGTTCTCCATCTGTAAAATAGGAATAATTATTAGTGACTTACCTCACAGGAGGGTTGTTGTTGTGAGGGTGAACTAGATAAGGGTTGTAAAGCACCTTGAACACTGAAATCAGTACATAAATGATAATAATAAAACCCTATTTCTTCTGCTAGGCTTTTCCCTTCTCCTCAAACCCCACAGATGCCTTGCTTGTGACTGTCTATCATCAGGATCCCCCCATTCTCCCCTGTAACTAAGCTACACGCATGCACCTGCAACTTCTCAGCTTTGTGTATGTCTCTTTCAATACGTTCAGTCTCTCTCTTTGTCTCCCCTTCCTTTGTCCATTCTAAATTGTAAGCTCTACGGGGCAGGGACCTGTCTCTTATCACAATTGTTCAGCACCAGGCACATTGCTTGTGCTATATAAATCATCATCATCATAATTAATAATAGTAATGAGTTTAAATTAATGTGTAAAGTCCCTCACTGAGAAGTCCCTCAGCTAGGCACTAGAATGGCACTGCAGTGAGCATGTCTTCCTAACAGGAGGCAGCTTTGAATGCTATTGCTTTAAATTACAGGGCCAAAGATCTCATCCTTTCTCATTACTCTTGAATTACATAGTAACTACAAGGCTATTACTCCCCAAGCCCCTCCAAACTGCATTCTAATTGCAGGCTCCTCCCAATTACCCAGGAACAATCTGAGTCCGAAAGCAATTGCCATGTAATTTGCGCTGCAGCATGGAAGAGGGAGCTCAAACCATGCTGGCTTTGTTATTGCTAGGATAGTTACCCTGTAATTATTCCGAGGCCTCTCCAGTAGGAAAGACTCATCTCTTAATTAAGTAGTAAACAGTTACCTGGCAAAGGCAAGAGTTCTCCTCAAATAGCAGCATCCTGTAATTGAAGCGGTGGCACTGGCTACAAAGTAAGGTCATCTGCTAGCAACACGGGAGGTGGCACCGGAGTGACTGTCCCTGAGCCTCAGCCTGCAGATGTCATTATCAATAATAAAAAAGGGCCTCCTGCACAGACTGCAGCCCAAATCTGCTTCCCGTGTGTTTGTCTGCAGCCGCATCACATCTGCTTAGCTTCCCGACAGGAACAGGTTAGTTAGTCCTGTCGGCACCATGCATGCAGCCAGAAACAGCTGAAGAAGAACAGAGAGCTGTGTTCTGCTCTCTTGATTCCAAGATAGTGTCAGGGTTGATATGTGAAGCAGACAGAATGCAGCTTGATTTCCAGATATTGGAGCTCAGCCCCTGTAGAAAGCACACAAACACTAAAGTAAGTCTCCCTTGTAAGCTGAGCAAATGTGACATGGAAAAGAGCCGTGGTTTAGGGCTGTAGTGGAATGTCGCAGCGGTAGCTATTTCCACCGGAAACAGTGTTTCCGCAATTAGTGGTATGGCATGGCAGAGGCTTTCATTCCGCTAGATTCAGTCCGCTACTTCCGCAGTTCCGCTAATTTCATTCCGCTACTTCCACAGGTTTCGCAAAATAGCGGAAACATGACATTTCCACTACTTCCGCCATTCCGCCAGCGCCACAAAATAGCGGAACAGTGGTTTTTCTGACAGTTTTTGAAAATTCCGCAATTTTTCAGATAGTTTCCGAATTTGCAGAATGCTGGCGGAATTAGTGGAATGTCAGCAGAAAAGCCGCGGTGTGGCGCGGGCAATTCTGAAATGGCGGAATGGAATCGCAGTGCGGTAACAACTGCTGTCGCATCAGCCCTACCGTGGTTTGCTGAGATGTCATCTTTACAACAGGAAGGCCAATTTAGGATAGGATGGATACAGACAGGCAGAGGGGGAGCCACTATGTTAGAACTTCCCTCCAGGCTTTCACCAGGGGCAAGGCAAAGGGGTTGTCACACCCCTTGCCAATTTAAACCGCCCCTTACAGAATATTGTGACATCTCAATACACTGTAGGAGGCAGAGCCCTGTCAGAAAAGGGCTGTCACGCCTCTTCTCTAAGGCAATAGGGATGTGCGAACAGAACATGGTTCGAATGTTCAGACGTTCAGTCATTCGGTTCGAAACCCGAGCTCGGGTTCGGCTGTTCGGATCGGCGGAGTTCGGTTCGGCCGAAGTCGGCTGAACATCTGAAAATAGCGCTATCAATACCAATATCGATACTGAATTCAAAGATTTTTTTCGGTATCGGTATCATTTCGCCCTGGGACCAACCCTGGTCTCCACCCCTGATGCCAGAAAGTCTGCTCCTCAGCTGCCTTCCCCTTCCAGTCAAGTTTTTCCCACCCGAAATCACGTTTTACCCACCCCTGAACTCATCTGAACTCACCCAAACAGGACTGAACTGTTCAGCCGTTTTCAAGTTTGGTTCGGACGTTCAGTTTGGACGTCTGAACAGACAGAGTTCGGGCCGAACTCTGAACATCCGAACCGCGTTCGCACAGCCCTATAAAGCAGCCAGCCCCTTAGGGTATGTCATGACACTCCATGAACATGGAAAGGGGATGCGAAAGTCATTATTGCCTTTAATACACGGATGGGGGTGGGGGCGGGGGCGGGGTGTTTGGCGCGGTGGGTGGAAGTGTGTGTGTGTCCGTTTACACAGACACACATGCACCTCCACCCACCAACACCCATCTCCACCCATGGAGTTTCCTCCTTTTTACTGGTGGGCTCCGTGGGTGGAGGCGGATGTGCAGTGGGTGGAGGCGGGTGTGCAGTGGGTGGAGGCGGGTGTGCAGTGGGTGGAGGCAGGTGTGCAGTGGGAGCGCACATGCACAGACACCCACTGCCTGTGGTGTTTACCCGCCGCGCACCCATCCCCCCCTGCTGGCCGTGTACACAGACACCTCCCCCCCACACCGCACACCCACCCGAACACTGAACAGCAAGGGGAGGGGGTGTCTGTGTAAAAACGGCCTATGACCCACTTCCTTCCCTGATTTCTTTGGGTTACTGTGTGGCTCTGGCTGACCCAGAGAAACTAGGGATTCACCCAGAGACCAGGAACTCTGGGTCAAAACCCAGAGTCTCCAAATGGATCCCAGAGAGATGGCAACCGTAGCAGCAGCCCCCGTGCCTTCCTTCCTCACACCAACCTGAAAGTCCTCCCCCCGCTCCCCTCAGATAAGGATTCTGACCTGCAGGGGCTAGCTACATTAGGGCTGCACACAGGGTTTCATTGTGGTTACTCGGGACTAATTGATTGATTTACGCAAGGACTTTAGCATCTAGGTTATGGCTAATACACTGGCAAAATCGTGCCTCTGTTCCATTCCGGTAAATCAATGAGGTTGTACAGGCCTAACTAAGAATGCAATCAGGCTGTTGAGATTATTACACTGTTTTGAGGAAATGCATTTGAATGGACATGAAGGAATCCTGACCTCTTGGACTCTGAGTGATAAAGGCGAAGACTGTAGTGGTGGGTACAATTTGAACTGGTTTTGTCTATTTTTTTCAGCAATATAGGATTTTTTAGAGACACTTGCTGAAAGATTAAGGAGGCTTACAAGGGCCATGACACTTTGAATGCCTTTGCAAAACTCAGTGTAATTATTTATCTCAGAAGGGAGTCCTCTAAGATGAGGGGGGTGGGTGGGGGGAAAGAGATGCCAGTTGTTAAACAGAAAAAGGGATATAGGGGTTCATTTTGAACCTTCAAAATGGAAACAATTTCAGATTTTCCTATAAAATTGCTATCCCTTTTTTCAGTCAGCTTCAGATCAGAGATGTTGCTATATCAGACTTAGCTAGCACCGGGATGCAAAGGGCTAGAGCAGGCTTGCCCAATCCACGGGGGTCTTCCTCTCACTGGCCCATAGTCCCCCAAAACATTAATTCATTTTTAAAGGCTGAAGGGGATCTTAGGATTACTTGCTCAGGGGCGTAGCTACCATGGAGTGAGGGGGTTCAGTTAATCTCGAGCCCTAGAGTCTAGAGGAGCCCTCTGCCGGCAGCTTGAGTGTGATACGAGACTGGGTGGAGGGGGAGAGCGCGGGAGTGGAAAGATACAGTTGTGTGTCATCAGCATACAGGTGGTCCTGGAAGCCGTGGGATTCAGTGAGTTTACCTAGAGAAAGAGTGTACAGGGAGAAGATAAAAGGGCCCAGGACAGAGCCTTGGGGAACTCCCACAGAGAGGGGAAGCAACATAGTGGAGGTACCAGCAAGAGAAACGTTGAAGGATTGGTTTGAGAGATACAAAGAGAACCAGCCAAGAACAGAATTCCAGAAACCAAGGGAGTGTAGTGAATCCAGGATGAGGCCATGGCTGACAGTGTCAAAGGTGGCAGAGAGATCAAGGAGCACAAGAACAGAGTAGAGGCCCTTAGACTTAGCTAAGAGAAGGCCATTGGTGATTTTGGAAAGGGCAGACTTGGTCAAGTGGAGAGGGTGGATAACGCGTGTAGCTTGGAAGCTAAGGGTAGGAGAGAAATGGGGCGCTAGCTGGAAGGGTTGGAGGGGTCAAGAGTGGCCTTCTTAAGGATAGGGCGGGCAGTGGCATGTTTCAAAGCCAATGGATATGACCTAGTAGAGAGGGAGAGATTGATGATGGGCAGCAGAGAAGACGCAGTGGTGGTGGAAATCACCATTAGGAGGTGAGAGGGGATGGGATCAAAGCACAGGTGGAGGGGTTAGATGAAGAGAGGAGGGAGGTGACCTCGTTAAGGGATGCTGGGGGGAAAGGGAAGAGGTGAGAGGGGGAATGGTAGGGAAGGAAATGGAGGAAGGAGAGGGTTGAGAAGTAGTAGCAAATAATCTTGTTGCTGAAAAAGGAGAGAAGATTCTGTGCAGAGAGAGAGGACGGTGAGGGAGGACAGGGAGGCTTCAGAAGGGAAGCAAATGTTGAGAAGAGTCAGCGGGGGTTGTGGGAATGAGATTCGATTAATGTGGAGTAATATTTATTTATTTAACTTTTTACCCCACCCTTCCCTAAAAGTCTCAGGGTGACTAACAACATATATAAAACATAAAAATCCATAAAAACAATCAAATAAAACCACCCCCAAAACACCCCAACCATCCCACAGCCCCCTACAAAACCACCCAATACCACCTGCCCCTGTCCCATTCCAAGCTACCCCAACATACCCACCAAACCTCCCATTCCCTATCCCCACCTACCAAATGCTTTTACAAAGAGAAAGCTTACACCGCCTCTGGAAGATGCACAGGCTCGGACTCAAATGAACCTCTGAGGAAAGGGAGTTCCATAACATTGAGGCAGCAACCAAGAACTCCCCCCAGCAAGCCCTCATCATATGAACAAGACTAACCGATGGTACCCACAGGGAAGCACTCCCGGCCGATCGCAGGGCCCGCAATGGGGCATGGAAGGACAGGTGGTCTCTCAGATATGTGAGGCCCAGACCATTTAGGGCTTTAAGAATCAAAAACAGTACCTTGAATTGTGCTCGGAAAGCTATAGGGAGCCAGTGCAGACTATGGCGCGCTGGTGTAATGTACTCCCGGCACCTTGCCCCCGAAAGGTGAGTTGCTGCATTCTGCACCAGCTGCAGCTTCTGAATAGTGGTCTTTGGCCAGGGAAGGGCCAGGGCATCACTAAATGCAGATAGAGCAAACTTATAGTGGATTACGTTGGCAAGCTCCGTCAGAGGCGCTCAGTGGCTCAAGAGCATGATCGGTAGTGGCAGTTAGTAGGGGTGAGCCAAGGTTGAGGGTTTATACGACAGATGCGATGGCATGAGAGGGGAGCAAGTGAGTCAAGGGTGGAAGAAGGGCATGAGTTTAAGGTGGAGACAGCAGAGTCTCAGTGGGTTATGTGGTTACCAGTCGGTTGACAAATTAGCTATCTGTAATTTCAGTTATTAGCTGTGGTTACAGAATTAGCTATCCATTTTGGCTCTAGGCATGAAGGCCAGTAGTGTAACTGAGTTGTGAAAAAGCTTGGGGAAGTTCTGAGGGAAAGGCTCTTCACTGGCGATTAACCAAGATGGTCAGGAGACAAACCCTGTGACTTCCAGGAGTGAATGATAGGGAATGTATCCATCTATATATGCCTTGTTTCTTGTACACTTTCTCTGAAGCATCCAGTGCTAAAAGGGTACTGGGTTAAAGGGGACGTTGGTCTGACCCAGTCTGGCAGTGATAATGTTCATATGATCTTAGTTGAGCTGGAGAATAGCTCTCTCATTCACATTACACCATTTGTGCTAAATTAACCCATTTGGTGTGTAGGTAACGCCATGATTATCTCTCTGGAAATGTGGCTGGAAGAGCCTAATGCAGCAGGCAAGCCAGAGCAGCCTGACACCTGAAGCAGTTACTCAGAATATAACATGTCTTTGACAAATTAATACATGAGCTCTCCAGCCCCCTGAGCTATGAACTAAATTGCAGCTTCCATCAAATAAAGGATCATCTATTTAAAAGCTAAATATTCCAAAGGTGGTAAAACCAATCTGGGAAAGAGAATGTTCTTTCTCCTTTGTCTCTCTGAACTCCTGGCTTCAACCAATCCTGACTGATGCAGCAACTGGTCCAGACAAAAAGGAACTGCTGCTGTTGTGGGGGATGGCTCTTCTCACACCTGAAAATGGGCTGCAGTTGACTCTTAAGCATCATGGCAGCATTGTTTCTGTAGGAGGGTGAGAAATGGACTTTGCTGTTTATTGGCAGAGGAAGATTGACAGGGATTACTATGGCAACAAGGAATTATCAGGACACAAAACCCAATTAATCCATCAAATCAGATGAAAAATTCTTTAAGAAGTATGTACAGTAAAACTCGTTTTTAGTGACCACTCCTGGGGCCAGCAAAAATCCATCGCCTTGTGCAGGAAGTTGAAGAAAACCGTACTATGTAAACCTTGGGGATATGTTTAATTGGTCACTTAAGACAGAGGGTAGGAGCTGAGGTGTCCACCATCTCTGGATGTGTGTGTGTGTGTGCTCACAGCTCTCTTTCTGTGTCTTTCAAAACCAATTGCAGAAAGGTCAAATAAAAAAATCTGCACATGCTTTTTGTGCTCACTGATCCTGCCGTACCATATAGAATTGGCCATTTATATGATCAAATTGGGCGATTGTGCTCATAGGTGGTTAAGTGGAAATGTAACTGAAGCTACAATGCTCAGACTAGGGCTGAAACAAGCAGCTAAATTTCTGCTCATGAGAAATGTTACCATATTGGGAACTGGAGTTGATTTCTCAACCATTTCTCAATACTGATGTGATTTCTCGATTCTTGCAATACCACAAGATACCATCCTGATTTACTGGCTTTCCACTTACCGTTTACGGCATGTACCATTAATTTACTGCTTACCACATTGTTAAGGGTTCTGTTTTACTTCCAGGTTTGTTGTTTCTGAACTTCTGAGCCAATCACTGTGCAAGGAGCCCACCCTTAACCTCCCCCCAGTGCCCCTTAACTGCCATTCCAGTGCCTCCAGTCAGAATTGTTGTTCTATGTTGTTTCTTTTGCTTTGACCAATCAGCAACTGGATTGCAGATCAGTAAAGGAATCTGCATACAAGCAAATGAGTGACAGAGAAGTACATGGGAAAATGGAGTGCAAGAAATGTGGTATTTCAAAGTCTCTCAGGATTTGAAATGGACAGCAAAGTGGTAAATGGCAAAAAGTGGAAAACAGGATCCTGGTAAGCGGAAAGTTAGTAAATAGAGAAACAAAATGTTGGTTGAGACATTACAGAGTACCGAGAGGTTCTATATTTGACCAAGACAGTATCGGGAACCAGGATTTAAACATCCATTTTGGTGAAATCTCATTTCAGCTGTAGTTCAGACCCCTTCAAAGTTTAGGACAATGTAAAGCTGGAGTTTCTGCACATCTCAGTATGGAGATAATAGTTGGGTGTGGAATCCCTCCCCATTCTCTGGGGACCAGATCCTCTTTGTGTCTAAGGCTGTGGCAGGGTTCTGTGGGTGAGTCATTCCAGGATCAAGTCTATGGCTAGCCAGCATGCTCCCACTAGTTGCCTGGGGAACAGTTAGGTAGGTTTAATTGACCAAGTGCATGTCAATGAACACATGGGACGGCAATTGTGGATTGCTCTGTGGATGAGCTGGTTCAGCATTGGAACAACTTGCTAGAGGAGGCCATCGACAGGGTGGCTCCGAGACGCCTTCTGCCTTGGGCTCGTCACCGCAGGGCCCCTTGGTTTACTGAGGGACTGCGGTGTATGAAGCGTGTAGGCAGGAGGCTAGAGCGATGCTGGCGTCGGACTCGATCTGACTCCGACCGTCTTCTCCATAGGGCCCATTTGCGGTCCTATGTTGAGGCTGTGAGGA
>QEPC01001462.1:649834-695196 GCA_003113815.1 Sphenodon punctatus | reverse complement strand
GTGAGTAGGGTGGGTTTTAATTCCCCCACCTACTTTTGGATTTTTAGTGTTTTGTTTTGCCCTGTATATTAATTATGTATAATGTTTATGGTTGTTTTAAATTGTTTTTACATTGTTTTAAAGATTGTTGGAAGCCGCCCCGAGCTGCGTGCAGGAGGGGCGGGGTAGAAGTTTTATAAATAAATAAATAAATAAATTGGAGCAGAGTTTGGAGGATAGATATAAATGGCTGTTAGTCAAGAAGGTCAGGGAATGCAACCACATTCGGGAGCTGGAAGTAAATAGCACGGAATGGATCACTCCATTGTGACCTATTTTTCTAACCCCGTATGGTACTTCATACGTTTTTGTGTTCTTAGAGTTAGTCAGATGTCTGGAAGTGAGCCCAGCCAGGGGACCAGAAGCCCAGGGCTTAAAAGCAGGGAACCCCAGATGAGACTAGACCACCAAGGAGGCAGCAGGCTGGAGAGACGTTCCACCCAGGAACCAGCTCTGAATGGGGCTGTGGCAGGACTAGACCACAAGATGGCGCCTGCCATGAGGTGAAACCAAAGATGGCCACCAACAGGAAGAGGAAGGTGGTGGGTGTGACTTGCAGCATATAACAGAGACAGCCAGAAAGAAGAGGGCAGTCTGCTGTGATTGCTGGAGAGGAGAATGCATCTCTTGAGAGGCTGCCTGGATGGATGCTAACCTGGAGGGACTGAAAGGAAGGAGACTGATGTGAAGAGCTCTGAGTGCATGATGACAGCTAGCCTCAGCCTGGGGACTGTGCTGGGCTAGACTATATCTGAAGTAATGGGCTTTATGCTTGACTAAGACTGGCCAGAGGTTAGTGCCTGGCCTGAGAACTGACAGCCTGTGAATAAACTGATATTGAGACATTTAACCCTTGAGGGTCTGTCCTGGGGCTTTGATCCTGCAAAACACTCACCTCATGGTAAAGTGGGGGCCCTGCCACAGGGGCTCCCCAGTACAGCTAGCAACTAGGGGTGTGCATTTGTAATGTTTTAATTACAAAACTGAATGGAGCCCCGTTTGTTTTCTTAACTAATGCTATGAAACAGATGAATAAGCAAATGAGTGTCATTTGCTTTCATCCATTTACATTAACAAAAAATTAAATGGGGGGAAACTTTTTTTAAAAAAACCTGCACATGCGCAGATGGCTGCTGGGCCATTGTGCATGTGTGCCCCTTTCCAAAATGGCACTGGCAACATTGGCACCTTTTGGGGAAAGGGTGTGTATGCTCACAATGGCCCAGCCACCCTCTTAGTCAGTTAGCTGGACCTAACTGGGTCCCAGGGGACTGGTGTCAGTGTGCTGGCAAGCCACGGAATTAGTCCTAAAGGACTCACTCACAGCACCCTTCCCCAGGGACAGACAACACCTGTGAGCCCTAGGGGACACTGAAGGCTGAATAGGCCATTCAAGTTGGTCAGATCTCCCCCCTCCCCAGGCCTCCAACTGCAGAAAAAGCCACAAAACGCTGAGAAGCAAATGGAAAACCCTTCCTTTCCCGAGTAGCTATTCCCAGCCCCGCACCTGAGCAGCAGCTGCCTAAGTACTCATCGATCCCGGCTCCTCCAAAGGGAGCAGCCCGAATGGCTGGCTGGTGGCTCTGGGAGAGACTCTGCCACATTTGACTCCTGCTACCTTCGGAGGGGGGGGGGGGGAGACTTACTGCTGCCCTGGCTTTCCCCAGCTGCTGCAGAGAAAGATAACAGCAATGTGAATCCAATATTCACTCTCAGTGGGAGTGAGAGATAATCACCACAGACGCACAGCTCCAGAGTGCAGCCTGCTAGCTGTTGTGTCACAGAGCAAAGGAGAGCACTGTCTCATCCTTCCTCAGACTCTTAGGTTGCAAATACACAGGTTTCTTGCTTTTCCCTACAATTTATCCATGGCTCCTGAGCTACCCAGAAAGGGCTCTGAGGAGCAGGTATCCACTGATGCTTGTTTATTGGGTGCCTTGGTGCCCTTCCTGGGGGAGAGCAGCATGTCCACTTCTCATTCCAGAGCTCTCTATCAGCCAGTTAGTTTGCTTGACTGGAGCCCATATATGCTTCTATCTCAGGAGGGTGCTTTGTGGGATAGGATTCCATTCTGCTTATTGAAATAACTCTAGTGGGGATGAGAAATAGGCTGTGGAGATGAGCTCCAGCATGGGCTTGGGGCTGGGAAGCAACTACTGCTAGGATAGCATGCTCAGAATACAGAGCAGGGGGTTATTTTGTCCTATGAAGGTCACTGTTTTTAAGTGAGTGAATCATTTTTCCTTTGACCAACGGGGGAGCCCATCAGGTGGCGGCAAAAATAGGTGAAACCTGAAAGGTCTGCTGATGAAATTGACAAGGCAAACTTCCCAGGTAAAGCTCCCTACTGCAAGGCAAAGCCTCCATCGGCGAAACTGACAAACCTCCCAGGTAAAGCTCCCCACTGCAAGGCAAAGCTCCCATCCGTGAAACTGACAAGCCAAAGCTCTTTTGGTGAAATTGATAAAGGAAATCTTCCCATTGGTGAAATTGATACAGCAACATTCCCCTCTGCAAGGCAAAGCTCCTTGCTGGTGAAATTGACAAGGCAAAACTCTCCACTGTTTAAAATGACTCAGCTGGTGAAACTAGTTGAGCATAAGCCTGCTGAGGTGGCAGTAAACAGACATTTATTGTGTACCATGCTTTAGGCTTCTCCCTGGGTCTCTTGATGAGTTCCCCAGATTTGTTCTGGGCAGAAAACCCCCACAAACCCTTGTTACCTCCATGCCTAGCTCCTGGGTTTGCTTAAACAAATGTAACACTTGCCCCTGTTTTAGGAACAGTTGCTGCTGTTGCTGTTTGCCAGCACATGCATCTTACGGCCTTCCTCTGGTCCTCTTCCCACCAGCTGGGACCAGCTTCCAACTTGTGCCATTCTGAATCAGAAAAAAAGGGCTGAGGCCTCCTCACCAGTTGGAGGTGTTGAAAAGTGCTCCTAGCCACCTCTGCAACCTGATGTTCCAGACACAGCAAGGGGTCGAGAAGCACTCCAAGGCTGCAATCCTGGGTAACCAATGGGGGCCAGACCCCATTGACAAGAGTCTCAATCCCTTCCAAGTCACAAGATCGGACAACCATCATCACTTTAGTCTTCTCTGGATTCAGCTTCAATCATCTCACCCTCATCGAGTCCCCAACAGCAGGCAGACATTGGGTAAGTCCCGAAACTGCAGGATCTGGGTTGGATGAAAAAAGGAAGTAGAGCTGGGTGTCATCAGCATACTGATGGCACTTCACTCCACCTCCAAATGATCTTGCCAAGTGGCCTCAGATACGCATTAAACAAGAGAGGAAACAAGATGGAACCTTGCAGGAAACCATATGGAAGGTCCTGAGGAGTTGGCGAGCAATCTCCCATCACCACCTGCTGAGACCTTCCTGACAGGAACAAACAGAATCACTCAAGATCTGTCCAACACCCCTGCCAGGTCCCACAGACATGTCAACAAAACATCATGATTAACTGTATCAAAGGCCACTGAGACGTCTAAGAAGATCAACAGGGCACAGTTTCCTTTGTCAATCTCCAGGCATAGATCATTGACCAAGGCCACAAGTGCAGTCTCCATGTTATTACCCTGGACAAAAATCTGACGGAAATGGATCCATGAATCTGATAGCATGAAGATAAGCCTGAAGCTGCTGGGTAACCACCATTCAGTAACCTGCCCTAAAAAGGGAAGCTTAGAAATCGAGCAATAGTGTCAGCATCCAAAGATGGTTTCTAAGTAGGGGCCAGACGACCGCAGTTTTAAGGGTGTCCAACAATCTACCCTCCCAGAGGGAGGCCTTGACAACCCTAGCCAGCAATGGCCCAAATGTCTCCCAATTTGTTATGGCAGCCCATAAGCCCCCTCCCTGCCTTCCCACCCTCAAATTGCAGAAGCTCCATCAACTCTTCCAGCATGCAGGAAATTCAAATATCAATGGGAAGCAGAGCAGTGTGAGGGACAGTCACCTTCTTCATTTTGCCTCCATGCCAACCTTGCAGCAGCAACTGGGATTTCCACCTCTCCCAGGGAATATGCATAAATTTAAATAAATTAGTTTGTGCAGATTTATGCAAATTTGAGCGTGTGTAGGTTGGACTAATAAAATAGATAGGGGCTAGCAGGTAGAAGCAGGGTAAATGGGGAAGGGGCTGAGTTTAGAGCTGTGGAGGCAGGGACTGGGTACATAGGCAGGGGGTGCAAGGGATAGATGGGCAACCTCATAGACGGGCAATCCATCATGAACAGATCATTATCTCCTCCGGACCGATCTCCTGGCGCATGTCTACCCCTGGAGAGGTGTAGGACCAGTTCGGTTGGTCCGCCCCAGAGACTTATGGAACCAGGGAGGTTCCAGAATGCCCATGGGGAATTACCTCCTGATCTCGATGACCATTCACTCAATGACCTCATTGTCTTCTGGAACAACTTGTTGACTGAGGCCATTGACCGAAAAGCTCCCAGGTGTTCGCTTCCGGAATGCTGACGACGCAGGTCACCTTGGTTTACAGAGGACCTGCGCCAGATGAAGCAGGAAGGACGGCGGTTGGAGTGACGGTGGCGCTGGACTCGTGCTGAAGCCGACCGATTGCGACATAAAGCTAGTTTAAAAGCTTATGCTGTGGCAGTGTGGGCAGCAAAGGAAGAGTTCTTTGCTGCCCTCCTAGCATCCGCAAAGTCACGTCCAATGGAGCTTTTCCAGATGATGCAGTGGCTGGTCATTCTGGCCTCTCTCCACCTGGAACTGGAATCTTCCCTTTCCTGCTGTGACATGTTTGTTGACTTTTTTGTGGATAAAATCGCTCAGATTCACCATGACTTCGATGCTGCACTTATAACCATAGGTGAACCAGAGGAAGTGGAGGATCCGCCTTGTCTGATTTCATGGGATCAATTTCAGTGGGTGTCGCCCACTGATGCAACAGATGTCCTTGGGACTGTAAGGGCCACCTGTTGCGAATTAGATCTGTGCCCATCCTGGCTGGTTAAGGCCTGGCGGGAGACAGTAGGGCTGTTGCTGGTGGGGGTTGTCAATGCCTCCCTTAGGGAGGGCAGGGTGCTGAGCGGCCTCAAAGAGGCGGTGGTGCAGCCCCTGCTTAAGAAACCATTTCTTGACATTGACTCCCCAACCAGTTATCGGCCTGTCTCTAACCTTCCCATTTTAGGGAAGGTTATTGAACGGGTGGTGGCTCGGCAGCTTCGGGGGCATCTAGATGGGGTCAGTTTTCTTGATCACTTGCAGTCTGGTTTTCGCCCTGGGTTTGGCATGGAGACTGCGCTTGTGACTTTGGTTGACGACCTGCACCAGGGCAGATCTTCTATTTTAATTCTGTTTGATCTACTGACTGCATTTGATACCCTTGACCACGAGATGTTGGTGGCTTGGCTGCGGGACCAGGCCGGGGTGCACGGAATTGTTCTTGAATGGTTCTGCTTGTTCCTGGCCGGGATAACTCAGTGCGTGGTTTTGGGGAATGTACTTCATCTCCCCGGGACCTCATGTGTGGAGTCCTGCAGGCTTCCATTCTGTCCCCCCCCCTCCTGTTCAACATGTATATGCAGCCTTTGGGTGAGGTCGTGAGAGGGTTCTGAGTGCGTTGTCATCAGTATGATTACGCTGATGACACACAACTCTACCTCTCTTTTTCTGCAGACCCAGACCCAGCAGTTTCAGTGCTTACCCAGTGCTTGGCAGCTGTGGGACTGGATGAGGGCAAACCATCTGAAGTTGAATCCCGACAAGACAGAGGTGATGTTGGTGGATAGGGCTGGGGTGGTGGTGGCCCCCCATCATCGATGGGGTCTGCCCCCCTTTGGTCACACAGGTCTGTAGTCTGGGGGTGCTCCTCAACTCACAGCTCCACCTGGATCTCCAGATGGAGACTGTGGCGAGGGGAGCATTTCACCAGTTACATCTGGTACAACGGCTGCAGCCGTATGCTTCAGACTCGGATCTGACCATCATTATCCATGCCTTTATTACCTCTAGACTAGACCACTGCAATGCACTCTACATGGGCTGTCCTTGGGGACGGTCTGGAGGTTGCAGCTGGTGCAGAATATGGCAGTCTGTCTCTTAACGGGGACGGGTCACTGCGAGCACATTACACCAGTGCTCCGTTCTCTGCACTCGCTTCCTATTCTCTTCCAGGCCCGGGCCTGGGCAGTGGCACTGCAGCTCCAGGCGCATTTGGATAACATTGGTTTCCTTAACCCTTTTCAATCTGGGTTCCACCCTGGCTATGGTACTGAGATGGCGTTGGTGGCCTTGGTGGACGATCTCCGCTGGGAGATGGATGCAGGATGTTTGACATTTTTGATCCTGCTAGATCGCTCGGTCGCTTTTGATACCGTGGACCATGGACTGCTGTTGAGACGGTTGCGAGACCTGGGGGGTCTAGACGGGACTGTCCTTGGGTGGTTCCACTCATTCCTCTCAGGGAGAAGCCAGCAGGTGGTGCTGGGGGCTGTGGTCTCATTGCTTTCTCAATGTTTGGGGGCCGTGGCGGATTGGATGAGGCAGAGCATACTGAAGCTAAATCTCAATAAGATGGAGGTGATGGTGGTGGTGGTGGGGAGGGCGGGGGAGGTTCTGGCCCCCCTTGGGGGGGGTCCTATTGCTCAGCACGTTCGGAGTCTGGGGGTGGTGTTGGACTCGGGTCTTCGTCTGGATCGGCAGGTGGAGGTGGTGGCTAAGACTGCCTTCCGCCAGCTGTATGTGGTACGGAGGCTGTGCCCATACACTTCCAGGCCTGATGTGGCCACCCTTATCCATGCCTTCATCACCTCAAGGCTGGACTACTGCAATGCACTCTACGTGGGGCTTCCCTTGTTTCTGGTTCGGAGGCTGCAGCTGGTGCAGAATGCGGTGGCCCGTCTCCTTATGGGGACTGGGCGACGGGAGCACATAACACCAGTGCTCCATGCTCTGCACTGGCTGCCTATAGCATACCGAGCCAGATTTATGGTGTTGGTATTGATCTATAATGCCCTGCATGGTCTGGGCCCCTCATATCTCGGGGGCCGCCTCGCCCTCCGTGCCTCAGAGCAATCCCTTCAGTCCACTGGGGGTGCCTTCAGTGGCCGCTCCCCGGCTGTGGAACTTCCTCTCGATGGAGGCCCACCTGGCCCCAGACCTCCTCTCTTTCTGAAGACTGTGTAAGACCTGGCTGTTCTGCTGGGCCTCTGGAGAGGGAGATGGGTAGGGTGGGTTGGGTTGGGTTGGGGAGGGGGAGTTCTGCCCTTTTAGTTTTAGTATTTTAATGTTTTAATGATATTTTATGTGTGTGTTTTTATGTGTGCATCTTGTAAGCTGCCCCGAGCTGCTCTGTGAGCAGGAGAAGGTGGGGTAGAAAAACGGTAGATAAATAAATAAATAAATAGCCCATGCATAGGAGGGCAAGGAGATTCTCAGAGTAAAAGTTCTCAGCCTGATCCCATTCAGCTATCTTACAAGGACTTGAGATGCTGACTCTTCTGAATATTTTCCTTCTGCCTTTTTATCCTGCCCCTCCAGCCACCGAGACCTGCCTGCCTGCCTGCCAGGGAGTTGTGCGGGCTCCTGTATCTCTTGTGGTTGCTCCTCATCTCCTCTCTCCCTTTGTGGGACATGGGAACCCAATGCTAGGGTACCAACAGGGTAAAAAAGGAGCAGAGCTGGGCAGTGCTATGGTGATAGTCAGCTAACCTTGAGAATGATCAGCTTAACCTGAAGCCTGGAGATGATGTTTGAAAACCCTGCGAGGGTCAAACCCAAAGCAGAGATAACCCTAGTAGCAGCCATGCCTTTTCCCTGCATTCCAACTTGGGAGGACATGTCTCCTTTGCTCCTCCCCCCTTCAGCTTTTGCATCCATGGTGACCATCCATGAAAGAAAAGCAAGGAACTTCTACTGTAATACCCAAGCACTGGGCAGCATCCCCCAGAGGAAAACAGAGGCTGGACTTGACTGCCGCTGATCTAAAGGGGATTTAATTGAGGCTGCTGGAAAACCGACAAGAGCACATGTACAGCCTGTCCCCAACCGCCACCAGCTGGAATTAGTGTTTGCATCATCTCTGCTCAGGTGATGATCGATTCAGGAGCCAGTATCAATTTTCTGGATGAACTGCAAGTCTGAATCACCTTGTATTCCTGGCAACTAAGTCTTGTCTCTTGTCTGCTGCAAGGGACGTGTGGGCACTGAGGGGATAAATTTAACTGTCTCAGATCCAGGCACTTCTTGCCTGAAATTTGTCATAATCTCAGATTTATCCTCTGCGGAGTCATCTGCGCAACTGGAGTCATCAAAAGGGGGTATTAACCCCTTTGTATCTCTGGCTTGTGTCATGTGGCGAAGGCAAAGAATTGATCATTTTTCACCCATTTATCACACCTTCCACCTGACCTGACTATTGACCAGCTAGGAAGCAGTACCGTAGTGCCAAACTATTTTAGGTCATCTGATCCTGTCTCAGCCAACTGGACCAGCTGTCTTTATTATATAGATCCTTCCCAGAAGCCTTATCTGGTTTGGATTTTCACACAATTCTAGCCACCAGAATAAATTGCTTTGTCATTCTGACATCTCGTGTGTTATAAATGGTTGTGCATTCTTTTAAAACCACGGACTAAATACCTCGATATTGAGGTATTTAGTCCACGGTTTTAAAAGAACGTGCGACCGCTTATAACGCACAAAATGTTGTGTCTAAACCCCGCCTGCGGGATTTGTACATACCGCGTGTGCGCCCTACACATCTAAAAGTGGCCATGGTGAATTTCATCCTACACCTGTGGTGTAATCAGGAACCAAGTACTGTGTGCTCCCATGACCCTTGGAGATACATACAGCACATGTACAGGAGGAAAGAATCATGTAACTGAACTTGAGGCGCCAATGCCATCACACAGTTTAAGCCCCTGCGTTTCTACTGTTTGCCACAGGGTGGCACTCTGGCTCCACTCACGGTTCAGCTGGGCAGCCGTTCCATGGGGTAGGAAAACAGCACTTCTAAAGGAACTGGTGGTGTTGGGAGGGCTCTGTGACCTTCCAGAAGGAAAAGCATTCTCAAAAGTCAGTTGGTGAAGCTGTTAGTGATGCTCCCAGATCTGCAGACCCCTTATATGGAGGTGACTCTGGTCTCAGTTGTACAAGTTGCAGACACACACCTTTGTTGTCTAGTGCCCATTCTCCATCTCCTGAGTGAATAGTGCTAGTGTAGTATGGTGGCTAAGGTCTTGGCCTGGGAAACCAGGGTTCAAAATGTCCTCATATGCTGACTGGGTGGTTCTTGGAAAACGCATTCTCTCTCAGTTCCCCATGTGTATGATTGGGATAACAATGACCTCCCCTCACAAGCCTGTTGTATGACTGAGCTCGATAAGGATGGTTAAAATGTTTGAACACTGAAAGGGTTATAGAAATGACAGATATTTCTTTGCTTATCATGTTTTTATATTATGGAATTATGTTAAGTTTATTTTTGGGATGTATGAAGTGTTAAATTTATTAATAATATAAAGAAATGACAGATAATATAGTGTCCAGATTCTCTGTCTTCCTAGCATCAACAGGATGAGTGTGGCATGTAACACATAGGCCCCAAAAGGAGAGATGATTGCTTTCAAGAGAAGGTCAGTCAAGTCCGGCCATTGACTGGCTAAGTATACCATAACCTGGAGTCTCTGCTTTGGGATTCTCTGGATGATCCAGAGATGCCTGGAGAAATGAGGGGCCATGTCAGAAAAGGGGCAAAGAAAAGAGTTGTGTGCCCCCCCCCACCCCGGCCCCAATTGCCTGCATGGGAGCATCATGGCATCACAGTGCTCCAAGTAGGGTGGCCAGATATGCAAATTTTAGAGGACACTTATGAGAAATACAGGTTGCAGGGCTGCACTGAAGCCAGTGCAGCCCTGCAACCTGTATTTCTCATAAGTGCCCTCTAAAATTTGCATATCTAGCCTCCCTAGCTCCAAGGGTATGTATGTGGCAGAGCGTGCTGTGATGTCACATTGTTCCCAAGGGGGCATGGTCATGTTGAAAGGTGGCAGGAGAGTCCTTTTTAGGGATGTGCGAACGCGGTTCGGAAGTTCGGACTGAACTCAAATAGTTCAGTTGACCGAACCAAACTTTCGAACTGAACCCGAATTCGACCGAACTGTTCAGTTGAATCCGAACCAGTTCCAAAGGCCACCCCCCACCCCCAAAACCCGGTTTTGAATGTACGAACTCGGTTTGGAATATGACCGAACTCGAATAGTTCAGTCGACCAAACCGAACTTTTGAACCGAACTCGATTTTCGAACTGAACCGAATTTCCAAACTCGGTTCTATTCACACATCCCTAGTCCTTTTGTTTACACCCTTTAGGATGAAAAACCTAAGGGAGGGTAGTGGCATCTGTAGCCATGAGTGGATTTTTTAAGGAGACCTAAGCAAGGTGGGATTCCATCTCCCATTGACTTTCACCTAGTCCAGACACCCTCCACATCTCCCTTGAAAAATCCAGTCCTTATAGTATCTCTAAGTGACTCATTGCATTGGGGACTGAGCTCTTGTGAATATCTGTCCATAGGAGTCACAGGGTGATTTCAGACGTTACGCGGTCCCGAGTCACCACAGTGAATTCCCAGCGGTGGCGAGCCGCCCAACCACCCCGCGTGGTCAAAGAAGCCACCGAACAGATGTGATGGGATCGGGACCACAGCAGGGAATCGGCCCGGCAGATCATGGGCCGGGGCAGCGCAACAGACGTGACGTCAATTCCCGGCCGTGGTCAAAACACCCTGAAGACACCAGGGAGGGGCGGGACACAGACATGGCCGGCTGAGGGCAAACGAAGCCAAAAGCACCAAAAGGGAATGCCCACACCAGGGAAACGGGAACGAAGGGGGAAGAGGGAGGAGAGCCGCCGGGGCAGCGCACACAACAGGCACAGGGAAAACGAGCACACAGGTGAACATACAGCACAAACACACGCCTGGGCGCACATACACCGGAAGGGAAAGGAAGGGAAGGGGGCACACAGCAGGACAGACAACACACATGGCACATCGGGCACAGGGGGGAGGAAGGGGGGCGGGGACAGGGATCGGGGGGAAGCCGGCCCAGGGACCGGGGCAGGACAAGGGGAACAGCAAACAGAACCCCCACAACAGCACAGACTGCACAGGCACCCCCACAGCAACACAGGCAGTCCTGGAATTGGGGGAACCCCAGGGACACAGCACAGTCACAGGGGGAGGCCCCATGGACCGGGGAGTGGACTGGAAATGGTCCAGGAGGCCGACAGGGATCCCACGCGCCGGCCAGGGTGCGATGAATGGGATGGAGGCATGACGGAGATGAGGAGCAGGGCAGCCGGTCCAGCAACAGACACATCCACCAGGAGGGTGCCCGGAGCCCCAGTCCTGGGGCCCCCAGAACCCCACAGTCACACAGGCACCTGGGGGAGGCAGGCACAGGAGGGAGCGAGGCTGGAGCAGGAAGGACAGCGGCACCCGGGCCACCAGGTGCCGGTACACAGTTCAGGACACAGCTGCAGAAGGCAGTCACAGAGGAGAACACCTGTTGCAGAGGCGGATGGGGGGGCCCTGCGGACGGGGCCCATAGTCACAGACAGGGGCAGCGGAAGCCCAAGACACAGCCAGCACAGCAGCGAGCCAGGAACATCAGGGAGGGAAGGGGCTGTGACGGCACAAGAGCGGAGGTGGGAGCGCACACCAGGGCCAGTATCCAGGGCCAGGAAGGCACAGGGGGCCTCACAGCCAGCTGCAGAGGGCCACGAAGGGGGCCGGGGCCGGGTGGCCTGCCAGGTGCACAAAGTGGGGCCACTGAAGCATGCCCCGACAGTACCCCAGCGCAGACATGTGGTGGGCGACCAGGTAGTACTCCTCGAAGGGATCCTGGGCGGAGAGCTCCACCTGCACATCGGATCGGGACCACACACCAGCCAGTGCCGCCACCTCTACTTCAGAGGGCTCTGACAGGTCATAGTCTGCAGGTGGGGACCACGGAAGGTGACCCAGCTCCAAGAGGCGGTGATAGATCGCCCCGCAGGACCGCTGGTAACCTTGGGCCCCGTGAACACAGCCAAAGAAGGACACAGCCAGGGCAGGGGCCCCCTCCGACAGGCAGGCCGTGTAGCCAGACAGGCTGCACATAGAGACGGACACGGTCTCCACAGCCGACCACCCCACATGCGAGCACCTCCTCTCCAGGATACGCCCATCAGGAAAGAGACAAAGGCCCAGCACCTCCGCATGCAGCCAGCAATCACAGGCGCTCACCACATGGCCATAGTACTGAAGCCCGGAGCTCATACTCTCGTAGGCACCTATGAGGCTGTCCGGGCAGCTCAGGAGCAATTGCATGGCCAGAAAATGTCACAGGTCACACAGGGCCATGGTCTCGCAGAAGGTCCAGCTACGCGGGTTGCCTGGGGTGCTGGGGCCTGCAAGCCCGGGGGAAGCACGGCCAGCCATGGTCCAGCAAGCGCCTGAGACTAAACACAATGAAAGGGGGCCCCTACCATCCCTGGAGGAATGGGAGAGGAAGCTGGGGAGCTCCAAGGTCAAGCGATAAGGGCACAGGCTGCAACATTGTACGGATATAGAGCGAGGTGTGGGGTGCAGACCCAGCCCAGCTTCTGGAACAGAGCACACAGACAGGGAAGCCTACACACCAATCAGGGCACCCAGGACAGCAGGCAGCCGATACAGAGAAATGGGAGATGATGACAGCAGGAATGCAGCTACTGCTCGCACACGCCCGTCCGAGGGCAGGACCCAGTGTGATGCCCCCTGCCAGGAAGGCATGTATGGGCAGTGGTCCCCCGTGGCCTCCCCAGCCTGCTGACCCTGCAGGAGGTGGGCCTGCTGGTCTGGAGGGCATCCAGGGCAACCCGGGGCCCCAAGGCCGGTTGGCTGGGTGCGACCGGGGGGCGGGGCTACACTGGTCCCAACCTACAACAGGTGCGGCCCCAACCCACCTGGGTCACCCGTCACCATGGAGCTGGGCTGGTTGGGCACCTGTGGGATGCACCTAGCCACGTGTGCGGAGTGGTACCGCTCCCACACAGACCTTCTGCACATCCAGACCGCAGAGGTGCATCTGGCCACCCGGTTGTGCGTGTGTATGGCCAGGAGTGCTGCAAGGGCCTGGAGAGCCCACCACGGGTGCAGACTCTCCCTGGCCCACCTTAGGACCCAGCAGGTGTCCGGGGCCTGACTGGGCCTCCTCCGTGCCTGGAGCTGGGCTGCGGTGCTCCATGAGGCGGCCGGCCAGCTCCAGTGGTGGAGGGAGACCATGGGGCAAGCATCCCTGCTTGCAATGCCCATAGGCTGGCGGGTATGGGTCACGGAGCGGGCACAGGGGTGGTGGGCCAGGGCCCTTGCCCAATGTGACAAGGCCACCTGGATATCGCACTTTCAGATGGATATGCGTGTCCTGTGGCTCACGGAGCTGCTAACGCCCTGGCTGGAGCAGCAGGCAACGCCCATGAGGGCCCCTATACCCATGATCCAGCGGGTGGCCATTGGGGTCTGGGCCCTTGCGACACCTGACTCCTGCTGCTCCGTCTCGTAGCACTTCGGCGTTGGGGTGAGCACCATCACCGGGATCCTACGGGACATCTGTGAGGCGGTGGAGGGCATGCTCCTGGACCGAGTGATCCAGCTGGTGGACCAGGAGGCCATGGTGGCCGGCTTTGCGGCTGGGGGGTTCCCCAACTGCATGGGCACCGTGGGGGGCACCCACATAGAGATCCTGTGCCCATCCACTGGGGAGGCCTCGGAATATGTCAACAGACACGGGTACCATTCCCTGCAGCTGCAGGCGGTCATGGACCACCGGGGTCGGTTCATAGACATTTTCATGAGCCACTCTGGTCGCAATCACGATGCCCGGATCATGACCATCTCCCCCTTCTATGCCCGGATGTACCACGGAGACTTCGCAGACATGGGGATGACCCAGATTGAGGGGGTGATGATGCCCCCCTGCATCCTGGGAGAGCCAGCCTACCCACTTACCCACTGGCTGATGAAGGCGTATCCGGTCGCCAGGAACCCAGTGGAGGCACTCTACAATATTCTCCTGTGTGCAAGCAGGACCGTGGTCAAGAGGGCCTTCGGGGCCCTCAAGCAGTGCTGGAGGAGCCTCGTGGGCCAGCTTGACTACACGGTGGAGACCTCCTCCCTTGCGATTGGAGCCTGCTGTGTGCTGCACAACGTGTGTGAGACCAAGGGGGCTGCCCTCGACTACCCCATGCCCCGGAGCCCTCCAGGCCCCGCGCCTCTCTATGTGAATGCTGAGAACCCACGGGAGTACAGATATGCAAAGCGCATCCGTGCCACCCTAGTGAGGCAGATCAGCCAGGAGGCCGAGGCGTGAGGTGCACACCCCCATCTCCACCTCCCTGGGGCCCCCGCCAGCACCCTGGGTGCACCCTTGTACAGCCAACCGCCCGCCCGCCCACTGGCCCAGGAAATGACCAAAAGAGGCAATGGTTATGCCCATACCTTTATTTCTGCACACAGGTACATGTGTCCCCACCACCACCCACCTCCCTGTGCCGTGCTCCTGGGGCTGCTCGCCTCCATTTCCCTTGCCAGACTGTTGTGGGTGCCTGGGTGTGCTGTGTCCTGTGCAAAAGTGTTTTAGTCTCAGACCAAGAGAGTTATAATTTTCTCCAGAAGATAATTCTGTAACACAAAAGGTGCGATAATGACTAGAAGCATTAATCTGGAAAATGAATACCAAACAAGTCGCTATTGCACTTGATCGTGAAATGGAAAAGTGCAACAACAACAAAAATCTATGTAGAAAAATATTTAAAGCGAAAGATCAGTCATCCACTCTACCTTCTCCCAAGTCCCTTTTCAAGATCACTTTAAAATATCTGAGAAAGTTAAACACAAGTTCTATTTTGCTTTTTCTGGTGCTATGTCAGTTTGGAAGGACTATGGTAAAAATATGTGGTGGACGTTGACAAATTCTCACCGGTTTCATTTTTGAGAGAGAAAATATTCACAAGGAAGTGAAGTATGTGTTGACATTAAGCGCGTGTAAAGCTAGGTTACACTGACCTCTTGTGGCTATTGTGGCTCTAGGAATCCCAGAGACACATTACATCGGTGCCCCAGAGTTGGCACTGGCTACCTATAGCTTTCTGGGCACAATTCATGGTGCTGGTTTTGACCTTGAAAGCCCTAAACACCAACGGTCTGGGACCCATGTATCTGAAAGGCCGCCGATCCTACCATGCTCCGTCACGGCCCCTGAGGTCAGCCGGAGGCGCCCTCCGGTGGATTCCCCATTACTCTTGTTCATTCGGTGGTGGAGTTGCAGGAGAGCGTTCTCAGTTGCTGCCCCCAATGCTGTGGAGCTCCCTCCCCCTGGAAGGGGGCCTGTCTGAGTCGGGGCCTGAGCATCTTTCAAAGGCAGTGCAAAACCTTTCTTTTTGTTAATGCATTTGGCAGTTGGGGATAGGGATAAGGATTAGGTGGGAGATTGTTCGATTTGGTGGGGGCGGGGGGATTATTTAAAATGTTTTAAAATTGTATTTTATGTCTTTTGTAAGCTTCCCGGAGCCTTTGGGGAAGGGTGGGGTCTAAAATAAAATAAACAAATAAAATGGGCATAGGCCGCTACTTCATTAGCATACCAGGTGTGCCTGGGGAGGGGCCACCTGTTATCACTATCGGGCACCTTGGAAGGCATGTGCAATTGATGCTTCAAAGTAATACCCCTCAAAAGGCATCCCCTGTGCAAATGTCAGTCAGGGAAGCACAAACATCTGTCAGTCCAGAAGAGGCAGTCAGCCTGCTTCCACTTCAGGGAAGTACCACAGGCACTGGCAATAGTGCTCTGTTCCCTAAAAATTGGGATGAGGGCAGGGGGCAGCACTAGCAGCTCAGCTGTGCATAGCTGCCTCCTCGGTGCCTGACTCCTGTCCATTTAATCATTTTAATAGGTCAAATTAACTTTCAATTCACTCATGTTACTGGTTCCTAGGCTGACATACAGCTTACGGTTGCGACAGTAGAACCACAGCTTGGCATCCCAATTGCCCTATTGAGAACACACAACATCAGCTACAGAGAAGGCAAAAACCACACCCTTACCTTGCCAATCTCAGAGGTGTGTAAAATTCCTTCTCAGTAATGAATACAGCGACTAGCAACAGATTTTAGCAAGATAGACCAAATGTACATAACTGTTTGTAGTGGCAGGTTGGATTTTCTTGACCTGGGCAGACGCTGAAGGAAAAGAGGGCTTGCAAAGGTGTGAAGGCTATTTTAAAAGGGAGGGGGTTGAGATGTCAACCCCCTCCCCAGGTGGGTAGGGCGTCTCACAGGCTCAAATGAGTAGGTGGTCCCAGGGAGTTGCGACCAGATACCTGAGCCAAGGCCAACCTCTTTCTTAAATTCACCTGATTCCTTGGCCAGACCCGCAAACACACCACCTGCTGACTGGCGTTTCCATGGGCAGTCAGGACTGGCCTTACCACAGGAAGACATGGGGCATCCTACCTGGACCCCTCTCATTTCAGGGCCTCCGTTTTCATTAGGGCAGAGTGCAGGACCCCAAACATGACCACCTTTAGGGCCCTGCAGACAGTGCCCCCAAGGGGGTAAGGCCATGGGAGAGGGTCTGCCAGGGGCCTCACATTTTATTTTCACCTTAGGCCACACAAATTTTAAGACTGGTCCTGTGGGCAGTTATAGTCCCTCTTGCTATTTGAACCCAGCATCCTAATTTTTTCCTACTCCAAATAGCAATGTATCCTAAATTGTAGTCAGGTACGTACAGTACCCAAGAGCCTATCTGAAAAATGTCCACGTGTGAGCGTTCCTGTAGAAAGAAGGTTATTCCACATACACATGTGTGATGGGTTAAGCCTGAAATAGGCAACTGTGCATACCAGACAAAAACTTTGCCTGCCTTGCACAATACCACTGGAATTGCATAAGAATTGCCTAAAATAAGCCCTTTTGTTGCTATGTTTAAGCTAGAGCTGAAACCAAGTATCCACAAAAATGGGTAATCCCCTTTGGAATTGTGGTACTTGACCTGATGTGGTAACATTGGGTACTAATTGGTACCTGATTTGTTCTCAACAGGCTAGCCAAGTTACCGACTTTTCCTTTTTTCATCCTGTGTCTCCCCCCCCCCAATTTCTGGTACCAGTTTCCAATTTATAAATCAGTAAAGTGGTAAACTGATAACTCAATAACGGTAATACCTAGTATTTGGGGTAAATGGATACCCAACTCGATACTCGGGTACTGATCAGGCACCCAACAGATTACTTGAAAAAGAAAGTTTATACCTGAAGGATATAAAATGTGCCACCAGTTTTGGCACTAGCTAGACCTGAAACCTGTATTTGAAGCGAAAACCGAATTTGATGAATTTCAATATATTTGAATCTGTTTTAGCAAAGCAGGTATTGAGCAATAGTGGCCTTCAGCTTCACTTACCATTTCAATATTCTTTTTCTTTTCTCCCTCCACCCTATCCAACGGGCTCAGGGCAAGTTACAACCCACAAAATCCCCTATCCGTGCTTGTCAAATAGGGGCGTGCGCTTTGTTTTCGTTCTATAGTATGTATGCAATATATATGTTGTTAGGTTTAGGATAGAGTCTGTACGTACATATTGTGCACTACTGCATCATAATGAGAAAGGAGTTCAGATAAGCCGGGGGCAGGTGGCTGACGAAAACAGAAATGAAACTGAAAAATTGTTGTTGCCCGATACTGATACTAATAACGAGACAGATAACAAAAACCGAATTTTCGTTAGTAACAAAAATGAATAATGACATGGATCCCTGGTGCACACCGCTATTACTGAATGCCTGGCCAAACATAACGATCTTGCGTTGCTTCTGGAAGATGAACAGGCGTGGGCTCGGACAACCCCCAGGTTTCCCGTCCCAGGAGAAGGGAGTTCCATACTTGTATGGGCAGCCACTGTGAATGCTTCTTGCTATGTGAATTTGATGGGCAGATGGTGTGTGAAAGCCGGCTCTCCCAGCGGATCTCAGAGACCATAGGAGGCGCTCTTTCATATATGTAGGCCGCAGGCAGTTTAGGATTTTGTAGGTTTTTGTTAAGTATTGCTACTTGGGTACTTGTGTGGTAATATCTAGCAGACTTTTTGAATTTGTGAATGCAATTGTGTTATGTTTCTCGGACAAACCAATCTCATTTACGTTCAATTTTTTTTTTAAAAACCTGCCAAATTGTGCTGCTGAAGTGAAATACTTCAGCAGCACTTCACCCAGGCCTTTGGGGGGTGGGGGGAGATAAGGTTTTGTTTATCGCCCCTACCCTACTCTGTATATTGTTTTAATGTTTTAAGTTGTATTCTCGGGGCCCTGTTTTAAAGTATTTAAATTGTTAATGTTCTTCAGGGGCCGGAGTTTTAGGGGGGTTGCTGAGGGTGGCCCCATGGCCCGTGTCCCCTCCCCCCCCTCCGGCCGTTCCCCCCCCCCCGGTCCAGGTCCCGTTCCACTCACCAGCTTACCCTCGATGTTGGTCTCTGAGCCCTCCAAGACCGGCCCCTCGGTGTGGCTGAGGTCCCCCAGTGTCCATTGACTGATGATTACCAGGGTGCCAGCCTCGGATCCTCCTGCTAGGGACCGCGGCTGGGGGCTCTGGGGGCTGGCACGCGAAGGGGGCCTGCTTGTCCCTGAGGTCCCGGGGTGTTCCTCTTGGGGGGTGGGGCTCCTGGAGCTGGGGTCTTCTCCGGTGGCGGCAAGGGGAGGGGGTACCTCGGCCCATTCCCTGCCCTGGACTACGGTGCTCCCCACAAGGTGCAGGGCAACTATGGACCACTTCATGTGAAGGATGCGGTCCAGGGCATTGTAGTAGGGGGCGGTCCAGGCTCCATGCCCGGACAGCCGGTTGTTGTCCTTGATGGCCTTGTACCCCCTCTTGAGCTCCTTGACTTTCGACCTGCACTGGGCCACTGTCCTGCGATGCCCTGCCGCCTCCATTTCCCGCACGATCTCCCTGAAGACGTGCTCGTTGCGTTGGTTAACCGCCAGCTCCAGCTGGTGCTCCAGGGTCCCCCAGATCCGGATAAAGTCCTGGGTTTCCCTGTGCCCCCATTGCCCCCCTCGATGGTATGGTCTTCTCCCACGGGTGCCCTCTGGGTCACGGTCCTCCCCCTCCTCCTCCTCCTGCTCCTCCTCCGGCCCTCTGGCCCTCTCCTTCGGGGGCTCGGGCTCCCTGGCCCATTTCCGTGTCTGCAGATCGTAAGGGGGAGGGGGTTGGTTACCGTGTTGCTTCAGCCCCGGGTCCCTCCCCCTTTTTCCCCTCCCCCGCCGGCCCATGGTGCCCCTGTGCCGCTGTCCCCCCCTTTGGTCCCCCTTACCTGTTTCCAGGGTGCCTCATCCCCCGGGCCGGCAGCAGGTGCCGGGTTGGCCTGTCCCAGCTGCTGCTGCAGCTGCTGCTGTCCCTCCACCACCTCCAGGTGCAGCACGACCACCTCCTCCGCTGCCTGCACCTCCACTTCCTCCTCCTCCTCCTCCTCCACCTCCTCCTCCTCCTCCCTTGCTCTCTCTCCCACCGCTCTCCTCTCCCTTCCGCCTCGCTCCATCCCGCCATGTTCCCCTGCTGCCGGGTACCCTTTAAATCTCCCTCCCCAGCCTGTGTTGTTGCTGGTTGCCTGGCAGCGACGCTGCATGCTTTGTCCCCATCTGGGAATCATTTTGCTTGATTCCGGCTGGTGGTTGTCGTTCAGAAGTTCCTTTTTTTTGTTTCCCATTGGGAATTGCATTGACCACGCTTTCGGAGATGGTCCGGGCCGGAGCTCCGGAAGCGTGGTTATTTTTTACCCCTGGTGGGGATTGACTGTGGTGAACATCTGGCACCCGCGAAACAGACATTCAGGGCACTTTGGCCCCGCCGCGGGATTGAGTGTGGTTCACTGTGGTTGACTGTGATCTCGTAACGTCTGAAAATACCCACAGTGAGAGCTGCCAGGTGCCAGTAGCTCTGAAAATCTGCCTCTTAGGGCGCTTGCACACATTACACTATGTCACGTGGTTTTCTATCTTACAGATTTAATAATGCGTTCATGCGCCTCTTCTCATTCATCATAAAAATGTCCATGTTTTTCATCATGAATGTCAGGGTAATGAAATCCTTCTCTGACAGTAACATGAGTTCTGTATTACTTTAAATTGGAATGTGTGCATGCAGTGAATTTAACGTTAATTTAACTTACGCTAAAATTAGAACATGTAGAGGCTTGTGTTATTTGTGATGCCCAGTTAGTCCTCCCACAGCCATGTTTATCATAGAGGGGGACCTAAAAGAGGGAAAGGCAAGAGGAATTTCCTTACCACTCCGGACGCTCCCAGCTCGCTGGCACAGCTTCCTCTCCAATTGCAAAACACACATGGATACTTTGGGCGGGGTGGGGAGGGTGCACATTATGAATTTCCCCAGGAAATTTAGTAATGTGTATGGGTCCGTTGAATTTAATAACGGATCCCTTAAGGTCACGTGACTTTGCGCTCGCCCCCCCCAAACGGAAAGAAAATAACATGGGCATGCAGCCCAGCAAGAATCTTCCATGATTGCTGCCTTTGTGTGAGATATTATCTCACACAAAAATCAGCACGTGTGCACGCGGTCTTAGTTAAGAGTCTAGATACCCTTTCCCAGGCCCTGTTTTTGGAAGAGGAATGCTTGGAAATCCATGCAAGAGCTCTGGAGAAAACCTGAGTGCATGTTGCAGACCAGCTCTTTCCTGGGCTCCACATCCAGAGAGGGGAAGGGCTAACTGGGTGTACCATGAGTGGTGGTGGCAAGGCTTTGATGCAAGGGGCAGGAATACAGGCACGCTTCGGTAAGGGCAGTGACTCAGGCATGACTGGCAGAGCTCAGAGAAAATAGAACACAGGACTGGAGATGATGGGGGGCGGGGGCGGGTGGAGCCTTCCACCTGTCCCATTCTGTGCACCAGTGGGTAAGAAACCTAAGGCAAGAGACAAGGCTGCCATATGAGGTTGCCAGAGCTCCAGGACTGGACTGGAGTCTCCATGCTGCTGCTGCTGCTGCTGCTGCAGGAGGCAACCAGGGAGAGAAATCATAGGGAAATGTCTAAATGAATACTGAAGGGTGAATCAGGCTGATTTTGTTAACAGCTTCTCATTATTCTCATACATTCCTGGAGACCCAGAGATTACAGCAGTAACACTCAGACTGCAGCTACTGAGCCACGAGCAGTCTTCCATTTAGGACCTCCTGCTTCTCATAGGCCTGTCAACTCGAACCAGAGATAGTTGCATGCGGATGGTTACCACCTCCCTCTGGGCTTTCACCCAAGGGGGAGCAAGGCCACATCAGTGAGGCAAAAGTTCTGTCACGCCCCTTTGTAATGCAACCCCACCCCTTATGGAGTGTTGTGATATGGTAATGCTCTGTGGGGGTGCGGCTGCATTGGAAAGGAGGTGAGCTAAAAGGGCCATCATGCCCTTTTCTGACATAACCTCACCCTTTATGGAGTGTCATGACATCATAATACTCCATGGGGCAGGGCCATATCCGAATGTGAGGGGAAATCCCAATGGCCCACCTGCTTTTAGACGTGGTGCCCCTTGCAACAGTCCCACCCCCTTGAAGCTCTGATTTCCCTGGGTTATTGGAAGTGCTTCTTCCTGACCTGGAGAAGTCGGGGCTTACCTCAGAGCCCAGAGATTCTAGATCAAATTTTGGAGTCTCCAGATGAAATTCAGGAACCAGGGGAAGAACTGGGGTCAGAATGGGGCAAGAAGCAGAAACAGGAGCAGGAGAATCCAAAGACTTCAGCTATCACCAACACCTGAATCAAGATCATCAACAAGGGTTCAGGAGGCTAGTACCACAGCTAGGCAGGCATTCCTTCAGGATTGTGAAGTAGCATAGCTCAAAGGCATAAGCTGATGATCATCACAGGAAAACTGCAGAGGAGGGCAATCCTCCAGGGCACACAATATCTCCCAGAGAGTCAGGTAGAGGAATAGGCAAAGGCAGGGAATCTCCAACATAAGGCACAAAGAAGGAGGGATCAAGAAAGGGAACAACAGCTAGAAGTGGAAGGCACAATATAGGGGAAGCCAAGGCCACTGAGACACTGGAGAAACTCCCCCAAATGTTAAGGACAGGACAAAAGGACACAGACACAAGGCAGGTAGGGTATCCAAGGGCTCAGAGCTATCAGTAACTTAAGAGCATAAGAACATAAGTAGCACCGTACTGGGTCAGACCAACAGTCCATCAAGCCCAGCATCCTTTCTCCGACAGTGGCCAAACTCTTTCTCTTGGGAGAAGTACCCAACAAGTTACAGTTGACAATCCATTCCCTGTTGTTCCAGCCCTCAACAGTAAGAGGTTATGTCCCCAAAATATACTTAGCTAATAGCCATTAATGGACCTATCATCCAAGAACTTATCCAATCCCCTTTAAAACTAGCTACACTACTACTGGTCTTGGCCATTTCTTCTGACAGCAAATTCCACAAGTTAATCATGCACTGAGTGAAAAAATGTTTCCTCTTATTTTTAAATCTGTTGCCAGTTAATTTCATGGAGTGTCCCTAGTACTCTTAGAGAGGGTAAATAACTGCTCCCTTTTTATGTGTTCCACACATGGCTCATGATTTTATAAACGTCTATCATATCCCTTCTCAGACAGTCTCATCTCTTCACCAAGCTGAAGAGTCCCAACCTCTTCTGAGCCCCAATCTCAACAAGTTGAAGAGCCTCAACCTGATAACTCTGAAGTTCAGCACTCCATGTCCCACTAGGGGCTCTTAAAGCTAGACAAACAGGCCCTAGGTCTAAGGACCTGAGTAAGCTTAGGTCGCAGCACATCAACTAGCTGAGACCATGCAGCCAAGGCCACCGCCAGCTTATTCGCGGACCGTATTTGGGAACCAAGATTCGAAGCCTCAGGACTGGCAAGAATGTCAAGAACATCGGCTTCAACTGAGGGTGACCAACGGACAATACGCTCTATGGGCATCTGGACCCCAGAGTTGAGGAAGCTCTCGTTATCAAAAGGGAAGGCTACATTGAGAGCAATCTGGATGGGAAAATGGTCACTCGCCACCAATTCCCCCATCCTGAAGGACCCCAGAAAATTAGCCAAAGAGGGGGAAACAATGGCATAGTCCAGGACACTGCCCTCAACCCCACTCAAGAAGGTCAAATTTCCCCCTATGTCTCCTGGGCAGTTACTGTTAAGTATCCACAAGGATATATCCAAAGTCAATCTGTATAATTAATGGCCAGCCAAATTAATTTTCTGGTCCCGTGAGGTTCTAAACTGATTGGGGTCTACCCAGGGATCATCCGAAAGACTGCATCCCATACTAGCTAAGATAGCAGGGGTATTAGCCCCAATGCGCGCATTAAGGTCTCCCATAATCATCAGGCCGTCATTAGGAAATTGGGCCTGATGATCAAGTAGGACCTCTCTCAACTGTGGCAGAAGGATGGTACTTGGTTGGCAGGGGGATTATAGGCATTAATCAGGAGTACTGGAGGGTGACGCGATGGAAAAGTCAGACGCAGGGCCAAAAGATTACTTCCAAGGCCTTCCAAAATTTTGCCCTGTATATTGGTCTCCTAGGAGAGCATAATCAGCAGACTCCCCTTAGGGAGACCTTTAGCTGCCACCCGACATGCAGGGGAAGACCATGTAACAAATTCCTCCACCAGAATATCATCCAATTCACACCAAGTCTCCTGGAGGCAGATGACATCATACTGGCCAAGATAATGCCTAACTTCCGGATCCCTGGATTTAGCAGCCCAGCCAGCAATATTCCAGGACACCAAATTCAGAACTTTGCCCCTGGGGTCCCCTAAAAGTCAGTCCACCCTGGCCAGTGACCCCATAACTGATTTGTCCGCTGCACAAGGTGGCAGCATCGGGGGAGGGCAGAGAGCTAGTGTAAACTGCCTGTCCACTAGAACCGGGCTTTCCAAAGCAGGCATATTGTCAAACTGAGAACCCACAATTATATTATTAGTATCTTGTGTACCTTCCAAATCTATAGGAGTACAAGTCAGCAAAAGCTCTGGCGGGGGACTCGCAGCATGGCAGAGCAATGGGGCAGCTTTAGGAGGACCAAAGCCGACCCCAGGGGAAGGGACCAGCTGACGCACTCCATCGCCCTTCAACCCTGGGTCGGCTGTGCCACCTCCACGTTTGTCTCCCTGGACAAAGGACTTGTGAATACTATGGTATAGGGAAGAGAGCCTGTTAAGAAGGAGTTTTGAATTAATGGTAGGTACCATATCTCTAGAGGCCCCTTCCTGTTCCTCAATTCCAGATTGGGGCATTACCTGATGCTGAGAACCCAACTGGACCTCCATTTTCTCCACCTGATTGAGGAGGATTGAGGAGGACCCAGGTCTATAAGAGATGGTGAGGGGGTAGGTGGTGGTAAATGCTGGTTAGCCTTCAGATCCCCCAGCTCAAGAACCAATGGGCAACAGCTTAACTGTTGGGACAGAGCCAACACCCTAACCCCCCCTCCCCCCCAAAGGCCTGGGGGAACAGCCAGGTTTTACAAGCCCGCCGGAATGTCAAAAGGCTTGGGGCCAGGTGAGCTTTCTCCCGGGAGGGAATTCCAGAGATGCAGCCCGGCCACCGAGAATGCCTGCTCCATTGTAGTCACCCGCTTAACACGGGGAACCTCCAAGAAAGCACCCCTGGCGAACCGAAGGAGCCGCTCTGGGGCACGGAGGGCGAGGCGGTCCCTGAGGTACGAGGGGCCCAGACCATGCAGGGCCTTATAGATTAAGACCAATACCTTGAACCTGGCTCGACACGCTATTGGCAGCCAGTGCAGAGTCCAGAGCACAGGTGTTATATGCACTAGCTGCAGCCTCCGAACCAGGAACAAGGGAAGCCCCACGTAGAGCGCGTTGCAGTAGTCCAGCCTCGAGGTGACGAAGGCATGGATGAGGGAGGCCAGGTCCGGACCGGAGATGTAAGGACGCAGCCTCCACACAAGATAAAACTGGCAGAAGGCAGCCTTAACAACAACATACACCTGAAGATCCAAGAGGAGATCTGAGTCCAAAAACACCCCCAGACTCCGAACCTGCTGAGCTATAGGAGGGTGAACACCCACAATCAGGGGAGGCAACACCTCCCTCGCCCTCCCCACCACCATCACCTCTGTCTTATCAGGGTTGAGTTTCAGTCTGCTCTGCCACATCCACTCCGCCACGGCCGCCAGACACTGGGATAGCAACAAGACAGCAGGGTCTGGGTCAGCTGAAAAAGAGAGGTACAGCTGAGTATCATCAGCATATTGGTGACATCGCACCCCGAACCCTCTCACAACCTCCCCCAAGGGCTGCATATATACATTAAATAATAAAGGAGACAGGATAGAACCCTGCGGAATGCCACAGGACAAGGCGCAGGGCAAGATGTTTCAGCTCCCAGCACCACCCGTTGGCTTCTCCCTGAGAGGAATGAGCAGAACCATTCAAGAACAGTTCCGTCCAGACCCCCCAGGTCTCGCAGCTGTCTCAACAGTAGCCCATGGTCCACTGTATCAAAAGCGGCCAAGAGATCTAGCAGGATAAGAAATGTAGAACATCCTGCATCCATCTCCCAGCGGAGATCGTCGACCAAGGCCACCAACGCCATCTCCGTGCCATAGCCGGGACGGAACCCAGATTGAAAAGAGTCCAGGAAACCGATGCCATCCAGATGCACCTGGAGCTGGATCGCCACCGCCCGCTCAATAACCTTCCCTAAAAAGGGAAGGTTAGAGACAGGTCGGTAGCTGGTGAGTGCATCCACATGTAAAGGTGTTTTTTTCAGCAGGGGGCGCACCACAGCCTCCTTGAGGCAGGGCGACAACCTCTCCTGCTGCAAGGACGCGTTAACCACTCTCGCCAGCACCGTCCCCAATGTCTCCCTGGAGGCTTTCACCATCCAGGATGGGCAAGGATCAAGTTCACAACTGGTGGCTCTCACAGACCGCAGAACATCCACCACATCAGCTGGCGTCACTTCCCGACTCCCCCCACAAAGTTGGACCAGACCAGAGCACTCTGTGACCTTGTGCTCTCCACCTACTGCCCCCAACCCAGCGTCAAAGTCGCTCTGAATTCAAGCGATCTTGTCTTCTCTAATCTGATGCACACACTACGTCTGTTTTGCTTACGCCTTAGGAAGCACGTTTGGGAGCAGGCTAGTCCTTGAAGTTGTTACCTGATGTAATGAAATACCCAGCAGAAAGAAACACAATCTTACGGCCCTACCCAAATGCTGTTCTCTCAAAACCTGATACCAAATGGTTTGACATCGAGCTGAAACAAATAGATTTTTTTGTAGTCATGAGTATTATTCACATTTCTCGTTAGTCCTGTGAATATCCAAATCATTATTTGCCATGGAAATTATATTCACGTAACTGTTTATTTTGATATTTTGGCTTGATTATTTCAGTTATTTCAGCATTTCAGTTATTTTGTTTGGTTGTTAAGACTCTTTTAGTATTTGGGTATTTTGTTTTGGCACAGTTAGTGCTAATAACCCCCAGATGAAATCATCAAAATAGTGGAATAACCTAAATGGATTTGAGAAACAAAGTAGGAACTGAATAACAGTTTGTATCTGTTTTGCGGTCCAGATTCAAAGCAGGCAAAATTGCTGGATCCGATATTATTATTCAGTACAAAGATTCATTTCAGTTTGAGTTTCACATCTGGGTAACTATCAACCCACCTAAAGATTCTTCTCCTCAAGACATGGCTCTTATTCGCCCCCCCCCCCCCTTCTCTGTGGGACAGCAATGCGTCTACCACAAAACCTCTTCGTTCTCATCTATCTCATACCCCCATTTAAATGTTCGTCACACTTTGTGTTTAATCAGAAATAGATGAAGAGGAGGCAGGCCAGATTGCATGAACAAGCCGGGCTGGATCCAGGCAAGTGTAGATTATATAGCTGCACAGAGCCATATATGTTGAGGTGCCCCCCAGAGGCCCCCAATACCTGGGTTCTATGAATAAACCTGAAGTGACGTGAGTGTGAGAAGCTCTGGAGTAAAATACAAGCCCAAAGGGTCTCAAATGCAGGGAGCCCCAGCCTGTGAAGGGCCCACGGAGATTCAGGAAGGGCATCCCAAAACCTGAGGCCCATGAGTAAACTAGAAATAACAACATATAGATAACATGAACCTACAATGAAGGGACCCCCGGCCTCTGAAGAAGATGTTAAGTTTAATTGAACATCAAAAATTAATTACAGTGACACTTTCCTTTTTCTAACAGGTCAGTGTGTGTCCATCAAACATTCCTATCTTAAGGGGGCCCACACCACCATTTCCCCTGCAGTCCCAACTTCCCTCGTTCCAGCAGTGTTATTAAGCACATTGAGGGGTCTGTGTTACATGTTGTGATGCCAGCATCAGAACACTAGAAGTTCCTCAATGGCTTCCTTTGTGAGCCTTCAGCATCACATTCAGCTAAGGTCCTCTGGTACCTGTCTCTCTTTCCACACATTACACATCAGGTCAGAGGTTCCTAAACATGGGAGGTGGGGCAATGGAGCACTGACAACTGTTATTTTCTTTCACGGGTCGCAGTGCACCTGCCAGGGATGGCTGTGGCCTGGGTACATGCCTGTTGCAGCTTGACTCCAGCTATGCAAGGAAAGAAACTTCAGTCCCCAGCAGCACCTCTGGGGTAGGGGATACCGACAGTGTGCTTGCAGTGGTTTGGCCTTCCCTCCCCCAAAGATGGCCACAGCTGGGTGGGGATCAAGGCCTGTAAAAGCTGCAACCATGGCTAGTTCTGAAAACTGGCTATTGCCCACTGATCAGACCTCATGGACCAGGGTTTGGAAATCACAAATCACTGTAGTATGCAAATGGCAGATTAAAGGCTGTGTAAATCCTCCAGATCCCTGCAGTAGCAGGAGAAAAGCTCAGTTAATCCAGATAATCTACTCAACCCAGCACATTTCAGGCCCAAGGGGAATGGTTGCATAAACTCTCAGGGAGGCCTGCTCGACCCAGCTGGGATAAGCAACTTCCACTGCAGTTAAAGGAAGTGAGTCTTGTCTGCCAAATTCTCCTTCAATCCTTATACTAGTTGCTGTTGTCACTTGGGCAGATTATCCAATCACACTCAGCCAACCATTCAAGTTTTCCTGTCTCATGCAAAGGGCTTGATTCTGTTACTATGGCAACCATCGACACCCTCTCCCCCTTTAGTACCTGAGGAGAAATGTAGTCCGTGAGGAACCTGATTTAAGACAGGTGTTAATGCTGCTGATCTTAAGTAGCTGTAACAAGCGGGCCATCGTGTTGACATGGAAACCTCCATCCTGTCACTGGGTCTCGATTCTGCTAGGAAAGTGAAGAACTCTGCTAACTCATGGGCACCATGATCCTTCATTTGTTTAGCATCAAAGCTTACTTCTTTATGCTGATGCGAGTGCTTCCATAGGGCCCGGCTCGGCTCACACCAATGCTAATGACTAGCACCAGCACTAAACAGTTTAAGATTATGGCTGTTATGTTTGAGTATATAGAGACACAGGCTGTATTGATTACTTGATTACTGAGATTACTTGCCATGCCGAAGTGCTGTCTAACTGTACCACCTCTAGATAATGTGAATAGCCATCTAATACTACTAAGTAATCTTTGTGTCCATATGTGAATAGATCCACACCCAGTTTGTACCATGGTTTTGGGACCTCCTGTTCCAGTTCCACTGGCTCTTTTTGTTGTCTGGCCTGGTGGACCTGGCAGGTAGTACATGACTTTACTTTTCTTTCTATGGCCTCATTCATCCATGGCCAGTACAGCACCTCTCTGGCCCTCCGTTTACATTTTTCAATACCGAGATGTCCTTCATGTATTTTAGAGAGCATCCCCGTTTGTAACACTTGAGGTACCACTATGCGGTGGCCTCTAAACAAAACCCCTTAAATCACTGTGAGCTCAGCTTTGTGCTGTCCATATGAGATGGGTATTCTGTCTGCTGGCCATCCCGCTGAAATGGCTCTAATTACTGTCTGAAGGGTCTTGTCCTTACTGGTGGCATCCTTTAAGGCTCCCAAGCTCTTGATGCATTAACATGTACCATGTCCTCTTCTGTTTCACTATCCTGCCTGGTCTTATCAGCTGCTCTAGACAAAGTATCAGCCACCACGAGATCTTTTCCCAGGGTGTACTGTAATGAGATGTCATATCTCTGCATTGAAAAAACAGTCTCTGTATTCTGGGGGGAGCATCTTCTAAGCCTTTGTTTGCTATTGTTATCAGTGGTTTGTGGTCCGTTTCGGCCATAATGGATCTCCCATACATAAAGATATGAAATTTCTTACACCCATATACCAAGGTGAGGGCTTCTTTTTCAATCTGAGCATAGTTTTGTTCTGTTTTGGTTAGTACCCTGGAGGAATAAGCCACCGGTCTCCAATGATCCCTATACCTTTGTAGTAAGGTTGCTTCTATGTCTGTTTTAGAGGCATCTGAGGACACTTTGATGGGCCTTTCGCTGTGAAAATATCTCAGCACAGGAGCTTCCTTGATGAGAGATTTTAAGTCTTCAAACTCTTTAGTCAGATTAGCATCCCAGTACCACTGTGTGTGCTTTTTAAGTAAGGCTCTCATATTAGTTGTATGTGCTGCCATGTTTGGTATGTACTTGCCTACAAAGTTCACCATTCCTATAAACCTTTGTACTCCCTCTTTATCTGTAGGGGGAGGCATATGTGTAATGGCTTGGACCCTTTCGGGGTCAATTTGCACTCCCACTGGAGTCAAACTTTCTCCCAGATAAGTTAACTCACTCAATCTAAATTTGCATTTTTGCCTGTTTAGTTTCAACCCAGTAAACTGAGCCCTTTCTAGGCTGTTGTAACCTCCCATCATGTTCTTCCCTAGTGCGTCCCCAAATGAGAATGTCATCTATATACAGCTTGATACTTGGGATTCCCTCAAAAATGTGTTGCATCATCCTGTGGAAGATCTCAGGAGCCGATTTGATCCCAAACGGTAATCTAAGGAAGCAATAATGCCCAAATGGTGTGTTGAAGGTGCACAATCTGGAGCTACCTTTGTCTAAGGGAATCTGCTAAAACTCTTTGGCTGCATCTAGAGTGGAAAAATACTTTGCCCCAGTCATGTCCCCAAAAATCTCTTCCCTGGTGAGTAACGGAAAGTGCTCTCTTTTGATGTACCTGCTCAGTTCTTTTGAGTCCAGACACAATCTTAGGGAACCATCCTTCTTTTCTATAACTAGTGAATGAACCCATTCTGTTGGTTCTTCAATTTTCTCTATTATCCCTAAAGTCTCTAAGCGATCCAGTTCCTCCCCTAATTGTTTCCTCAGTGTCTGTGGAACTTTACGGGGAGTATGGATAACTGGGTTGTTTGGTTCCACTAATTGTATTTTATGTTCTACTTCTATTTTGCCAATGCCCTGAAAGACCTCTTGGTACTTGTCTTCAATGGGTGTGTCATGTGTCTGATTTACCACATTTACTCTTTTAATGAGCTCGAGAGCCTTACAAGTTCTCAACCCCAAAAGTGGCTCCTTGTTCCCACAGACTACTAGAAATGTGATCTTCTCTGGGTGATTTTGACATATTACCTCTAACTCGCATTTACCTTGGTGAAGTATTAATTCCCCACTATAAGCCCTCAGTCTTGTCAAACTTTTAACAACGTTGATTGGTTTTTTCTTAAGCTTTTGGAGTATAACCTCAGGGATTACATTTACGTGGGCCCCAGCAGCTAACTTATATGTGACACTAGTTCCATTCGTTTGTAAAGATATGGTCCATTCCTTTGTACCTGAGTCTGCTTCTGTCATGATGTCTATGAAGAGATCGTCTTCGGCACTATCCTGAGAGCTGTACTCTGCTTGCAATTGTTGTAGTGTCTTCTGGTCAAACTGAGCCTGTCGGCATACCTTTGCAAAATGATTAAATTTTCTGCAAATATTGCACCGCTTTCCCATTGCTGGACACTGATATCTGTGTCTGCCTCCGCACCTTGAACATTTCTCTGTCCCTGTTGCAGCTCCCTCTTGTTGTTCACAGAATGCTCTCTACATCTCACTGGCTCTGGCTCTTTGTCCTGTGGCTGAATATTTTTCCTCATAGGCCCCTGATTTCTCATGGGCCCCTGATTTCTGATAGGACCTTTCCCCATTATTTTTCACAGGCTTCCTAATGTTTCTGGCCTCTTTCACTGCATCAACAGCTGCATGAGCCGTTCCCTTCCAGTACCTGCATTCGAGCTTCCATCACTGCTGCTGCTTGGGCCATGCAAATTGCTTTGGCCAATGTTAGCTCACAGTCTTCAAGGAGTCTCTTTTGAAGTTTGCTGTCTCTTATCAAAGACTCTGTTAGGGAACCAAAATTACAAGACTGACTCATTATTTTAAGGTCAATCAAAAACTCTTCTATGCATTCCCCCTCCTGTTGCACTCGTATGCGAAATTTATATCGTTCATAAGGCTCATTGTTTCTGGGCATGCAGTACTGTTCAAATTTATCCAGATAAGAGGAAAGAGACTTGTAAGACTGTCTCTTTCCTCTTGGCTTACTTGCATGGCCTGGAAAACATTCACTGCCTCGTGCCCAGCTACATGCAAGAAAATGGCTACCTTTGGGGGTCCTTTCTTGGCATCCAGTCTTGTAGCTTGCATATAGATCTGGAAGTCCTGTTTGAAGCGTTCCCAGGCCTCTGCCATGTTCCCTGTGAGTCTCAATTTCTCAGGTGCCTTGAGTGCCTCCATTTTCTCTGCTCTGCTTTCTTTCAACAGTTCCCTCATTCTCTATGATCAGCCCCTTAGTCTGGTCTCTCTTCGCAGTACCCCACTCCTGGTACCATGTTATGTTTGGGTATATAGAGACACAGGTTGTATTCGAGTCTTGATGTAAGGTTTATTAATTGTCTTTCTACAGACACTGTTCTGAGCTATTGGTAGCAGGCCTCCATGCCAGACTCTGCTCAGCGCCTAGCCTGGACTTCCACCCCCCTGTCTTAAAGTCATAGTACATATCCTTACAATGGCCCCTAGGCAGGCAGAGGTGGAAGTGGCTCTTAGGGAGGAGGAGGATCAAAGGTGGGCTGAGAAGTCCCAAGGGAAAAGCAGCCAAATGAAGGAGTAAGGCTGAACTGATTTTTATCACTGTTAATAAAGCCAGGGTAGGAGAGAGTTTGGACTTTGACAATATGTGTAGGTTGCATTTCAGAGCAAGCAAGGGAAAATGCTTGCTTCCAGAGGCCACGAATCCTGCCTTGACAGGTGAAATAGGATGGTGCACAGTTTATTCATTTTTATTTATTTTATTTATTTAAAATTTATATCCCGCCCCTCCTGCCCACAGGGTAGCCCAGGGTGGCGAACAACATTCAATACATTTTTTTTAAAAAACAACAATGTAAACAATTTAAAATACAATACAATGTGGGGAAACCCCCCACCCCCACTCCTACCCCTCGCCAAAAGCCTGACAGAACAGCCAGGTCTTACATACACGCTGAAACAGCAGGAGAGTGGGAGCCAACCGAGTCTCCTCCGGGACCGGATTCCACAGCACAGGGGTGGCCACCGAAAAAGATCTAACATCGGTGGCCACCCGCCTCACCTGGGGAACCTCCAAAAAGGCTCCCATGGATGATCTCAGGGGTCGCCCAGGCACATGGGGAGTGAGGCGGTCCCACAGATAAGCAGGACCCAGGTCGTGAAGGGCTTTAAAGGTTAAAACCAGCACCTTGAACTTGGCCTGGTGCTTTATAGGCAGCCAGTGCAGAGCCCGGAGCACTGGTGTCACGTGCTCCCTGTGACCCGCCCCCGCCAGGAGACGGGCCGCGGCATTCTGCACCAGCTGCAACCTCCGGACCAGCTTCTTGGGCAGCCCCACTTGCACCCCTGCCTCAACCATGGCCCAGCCTAACCAGACAAGAATGGCCTTTTGCCTTTCTGATACTGCCATTTGAAATCCAGAGGATGGATTGCAGTGGGGGTCAGGAGAGGTCCATGTGCTATCAAAAGTTGAGATTACTTGTCTATGGCATTCCCACAACCCAGAGTCTGGGAGGACTTTTCCTCTTCTCCTTTCTTGCCTCTCACTAATATTATGCCCCTACTGCTGCTATCCCAGTTCTGGGTTATGCAATGCTTGTGGTTCATTACCCAACCATGTAACTGTTCCATGAGTCAGCCAAATTCTCCTCTGTGTCCACCGTTCTTCACTTCATAACCCTGTCTCGTCCTTGCCAGAGTCTGAGGAGTTTTTCAACTGAATAGAACTAGCCTTAAGACACAGAGAAAGCTACAGCATCATTTCTAAGGAAGAGGAGAGTCCCGCAGAGTAACAGGGTGGATGCGGTGCTAAAGGAATATATACAACCTGCCACAGCACTGGTCCCTCCTGAGCGCTATTGAGCGGCTTTGTGGAGGGTAATTACAAGGGAAAACAGAGAGTCCAATAAAAAAAATTCAGTACTGGTGTCAGCACTGCCATCAGTGTGAAATATCCCATCTCTCTATGGTGCTGGCTGAGGAGGGGACATGCCACCATGGAGGAGCGATGCCTTCTTTACTGTGTGGGACAGGACTGGGTGGGCATGCTCATCTGACAATCAAGCGACCCGCTCACATGAATACGCCTACTGCCTCTGCTCCCACTGTAACATTTGGGCTTGTGCCACAGCTCTTGGATTTATTAGAGACGGGGTGTCTTTAGACATAATGCTGTTCAGTGTTCTGTAACACAGTGTCCTACCGTTACAGTGCTTAGACCTACTGTCAACACAGTGTTCACCCCAAACACGGGAAGTGAACCCTGCCAGGTTTTGACAGTTTAATCGGTGTTTGGGGTGAACACTGTGTTGACGGTATGTCTAAACACCGTAATGGTAGGACACTGTGTTACAGAACACTGAACAGCATTATGTCTAAAGACACCCAGGGTCAGATCTGCTCCTTCAACCCTATTCCTTTCCAGCCTCTGTCTCATTTTCCCACCCTCGGTTCTCTCCGGTCATTATTTATATTCCCATGCACTCCCAGTTTTCTCAGAGCAGAGTAACTACGATGGGTGCCATGACAGGAGTCAAAGGAGGCTAAACACACAGAGTGACAGATGCCAATCCTAAGGTTACAGTCCCACGGGACTTAAGCCCTCCCCTGCTCCTACTTCACCAGCCTTCAGCATCATGCTGGGAATGTTGGGATCTACAGGGGATGCTGTGAAGCAAGGTGGAGCCTCCCACCTGGATGTCAGTAGGACATTCAGCAGTCAGACTAGCTAATGACATTTGGCACCAAGGCTCATGTCCCAACTGTCGGACACAGATTAGTGGCACTTGACTGATTTCACCGGGCTTTTGAATTGAATTTGAATTTTGATTCCACCCTTTTGAATTGCAGACCTCCTACCGTACTGGGGCTCGTTCTCCCCTCCCAACCCCTCCCCTCCCTTTGCCATTGTTTTCAATCACTGTATATACCTCACTGCTTTGCTCAGTCTCCAGTTCTAACTCCTGACTGGCCGGATAAAGGACTCTGTGAGGTCCAAAAACTTGCATACCTCCACCAACAGGAATTGCTCCAATAAAGGATATCACTGTACTACGTTGTCTCACTGGGCTTACATCAGAGTGGGGGCACTCCCAGGCCGGACCAAGCCTTTTGGGATGGGGGGTGGGTGGACAGTTGCCTAAACCCTGTCCCTTTTCTGATATAGTCTTGCCTCCTAATGGCACATTGTGATGACATGATGCTCTGTGACATCATGGCCACATTGAAAAGGGCAGGGCTAAGGCATTGCCTCACCCCTTTTCTGATGTGGCCCCACCTCCTTCAGGGGACAGTGATATTATGGCACTCCATGGGGGTGGGGTCACCTGAACACGTCAGGCCAGACTATGGCTCTAGTTTTCATAATGGAACTAGGGAACTCCCACTGTAATTATTAGGCAGCAGATTTAAAACAAGCTAAAGGAAGTACTTTCCAAGCAAAACACAATTAACTAGCGTTGGGACCCCGGGGTAAATACCGGATACCGGATTTACCGGTTTCCGGTTCTCAAAGAACCGGATTCCCAGATTAAATCCGGTATACCGGTACCGGTTTTATTTCATTGAGTTCAATGGGGCACTGTGTCCCCATTGAAATCAATGAAATAAATACAATTAATTCCTCCCCCCCCCCCCTCCCAGGCTGCGCGGGTGGAAGGGGGGACACCCCCCACCCACCCTGCCCAGCCTGGATTTTTGTTTAAAAAAAGAGCCCACCCCCCAGCACCAGCGGCCGCGGCGTCCCCGCAGCCGCCGGTAAGTATAGACCCGATCCCTGGGGGGGGGGTTTAACACCCCCCCAACCCCCCAGGGATCACCCCTACTAAAGTTGAGTGCTTTGCTTACCTTTGCGGAGCTCCGGGTGCGGCGGCGGCGGGCGGTCCGGCGGCCTCAGCGCCGGCTGTGGCTGCCGGCGTCAGAGACGCTCTAGGCCTTCCGGGGAACTTCCGGGTTTCCCCGGAAGGCCTAGAGCGTCTCTGACGCCGGCAGCCACAGCCGGCGCTGAGGCCGCCGGACCGCCCGCCGCCGCCGCACCCGGAGCTCCGCAAAGGTAAGCAAAGCACTCAACTTTAGTAGGGGTGATCCCTGGGGGGTTGGGGGGGTGTTAAACACCCCCCCCAGGGATCGGGTCTATACTTACCGGCGGCTGCGGGGACGCCGCGGCCGCTGGTGCTGGGGGGTGGGCTCTTTTTTTAAACAAAAATCCAGGCTGGGCAGGGTGGGTGGGGGGTGTCCCCCCTTCCACCCGCGCAGCCTGGACTCGGGGAGGGTTTGTTGGTTTTTTTACTTTTTGGTGGGGCTTTCATTGCTTACATTGCAGCCATTCATTTAAATGGCTGCAATGTAAAAAAATCCGGTATCGGGTAACCGGACCGGATTACCGGATTCCGGATTTACCGGTTTTCCCACCCCTACAATTAACCCATGGAATTAATTGCCAGGAGCTGCAGCGGACATCAGTCATATAACTGGGTTCAAGAAAGGACTGGATAAGTGACCAGGTGGATAAGTGATAAGGATTGGAGGTAGGACTTCGAACTGACTTTGAACTCTATTTCTGGATGCCTCAGCCCTGCCTTTCAAACCTGCTGAGCAACCTCAGCTCTCTTTGAACTCTGCCAAAGCTTGGCTGCCCAGCCATTTTGAAAATCAGGCTTGAACTAAGCAGGGGACACCAGAACTGAGGCCCTGAGAGACCACTTTCGGAATAGTTAGCTTAAATATTTATTGAAGTGAGTTACTGGGATAAATCAATGGAGATTTCCTCTGAATAAACAACCCCGACCTTGGGATTTTCCTGTGGCTCATAATAACAAGTGTATCCATAATTCACTGAATTGTTTAAAGAGCTCTGGCCGCAGTGAACAGGCTCTGTGGGCATTGCTGGCTGATCAATTTATTCATTTAACAGCTCCATCTTTCCTCGGGCAGAGAAACTCATTAGCAAGTTACAGAAGGTGCTAAAAACTAACTACCTTTATGTCTGTCTGTCTCCTTCTACAATTCCAGCTGGGTTTGTTTTCTAGCTTGACCTGTCTCAGTAAAACTGTTTACCTGTGTGGTTTAAATTCTCCATATGGGAACCCTGCATTACAGCAGATACCTGCTCTGCCAGTGCCTAGTTCCTTCTTCTGTGCCTGCTAACTTGTACGCAGATCAAAAAGGGAATCCCGAGGAAGGAGGTTTTTGATTCCTTTCAACCAGTCTCAGTGGAATATGCCATGCCAGAAAGAGCAAGGTGCAAAGGGCTGAAGTCAGATTCAGTTCTTTCTCAGGACTTAAGAATCGTCTCAGAAGGTTAAAAGACTTGAAAGGGGATGAAAAGCCAAGCAAAATCACTTCTCTGACAAGCATGCAGGCCTGCTACAGGGGGTTGCCTTCCCTTTCATCGGAGAGCTTTCAATTAAAACAACTCCAAGCCTTCCCCTCTCCCTGCTCATTTACTTATTTTGTTAACAAGCCTCTTGAAGTCTGGTAGTGGGATTGCTCAGGGGCTGTCACCAAGGGATGCAGAGGCGCTGGCAACATGAGGGAGTGTAAGCCTGTGCTGAAGGATCCAAGTAAGAAAAGCAAGAACATGTAGATGAAATGTGTTAATGGAGGTTTGGGGCTTTGTGACTGATGCAGTTCGACAGAAAAGGATGGGGGGGAAAAGGGTCATAAGAATTGCCATACTGGGTGAAACCAATGCCCTGTCCATCCCAGAAGACTTGTCTCCAACAGTGGCCAATTTCAGTTGCTCCAGGGAAGTGCACAACAGGTCATAATGGAGAGACCCATTTCCTGCTATCCACTCTCCTAGCCTCCAACAGCCAGAGATCTCATTCCTTAACCAAGTTGACATAAGTGTGTGGCTTCAGTGTCTTGACAAACATTATGACATCCTGAAGACCATTCTCCTCTGTGTTGGCTGACTAAGAGTCATTCGTGACCTGCAGCTATTACATATCGACACTACCACATAAGGTGTTTCTAGATGTAATGTGAGCCACCTGTTTCAGCCACCTAGCATGCATTTCTCCATTATGTCTGTTTATGAAAAGATGCATCTTGCCACTCATTTAACACGAGTTTATGGAACCTGACTCATCTGCGTGCACCCTATGCGTTAGAAGCTAACATGTATCACCTGCTATGTCTGGTCAAGCTCACCACTCTTCCATGTCCTGTTGGTCATCTGGGGCACCATAGAAATGTGGGCAATGTTCCACAAACCACTTACTCAAGAGTAACTCCATTGGAGTCTGTAGAGCTTCAGTGGAGCTACTCTGAAGTAAGTGGTTTGTGGATGGTGGCCATGGAGTTTTGAGAAGTGATATTGTAGAGACACTCTACTTCTTGTGTGATTCCATGGTATGTCTTGAGCAGTCAAAGAAAGTCACAGGTGGCTGAAAAAATGTATAACGGCATAAATGTCTGTTCAACCAGCTATGTACTTCCAATGATGTCACAGACTTTGACGCCCAATGGATTAGCCCATATTTAGCATTACATGTAGATACCCACACTCCCCTGCCAATGCATCTAATCTAGGTCTTTAGTAATCTCTGTTACCCCATTCCAGAGCATGTACTCAGCAGAGTGTATTGTCTGAACCATTGTTCTCTGATGTGGATACTATAAATGCCTCCCAGGCTTCAGCAGGAGACTGAAGATGGCTTTGGAAGAATCAAAATTAAGAGCCCAAAATCTCATTGGAAAATTGCCACTGAGTTTATTTACAATCCAACTGAATGGCACATGGTAGAGAGAGACCAAGAGCTCCTTGGTAGGGCTGTAGCGGAATATCGCAGCGGTAGCTATTTCCGGCGGAAACAGTGTTTCCGCAATTAGTGGAATGGCATGGCAGAGGCTTTCATTCCGCGGTTTCATTCCGCGGTTCCNCATGACATTTTCGCTATTTCCGCAATTCCGCTAGCGCCAAAAAATCGCGGAATAGTGGTTTTCCGCAATTTCCGCAATTTTTCCGCAATTCCGCGATTTGCAGAATTCCGGCGGAATTAGCGGAATATCCGCAGAAATGTCGCGGTGTGGCGCGGGCAATTCCGAAATAGCGGAATGGAATCGCGGCGCGGTAAAATCTGCTGCCGCATCAGCCCTACTCCTTGGTCACTTTTCCAGGTTAATATTACTATCTAAAAAACCACCTTTCTTCCTATATGGAACTGAACCCGTGCCCATCCTGGCTGGTCATGGCCAGCCGGGAGACACTGAGGCCGTTGCTGGCGGGGGTGGTCAGTGCCTCCCTTTAGAAGGGCAGAGTGCCGAGCTGCCTCAAGGAGACAGTGGTGCAGCCTCGGCTCAAGAAACCATCACTTGACATTGACTTCCTTGCCGTTACTGGCCTGTCTCTAACCTTCCCTTTTTAGGGAAGGTTATTGAACAGATTGTGGCTCAGCAGCTGCAGGGGCACCTGGACCACATTAGTTTTCTAGATCCCTCGCAGTCCGGCTTTCATCTGTATTATGGCACTGAGACTGCGTTTGTGGCTTTGGTCGATGACCTCTGCTGCGAATTGGATCAGGGTCGATTGACCCTTCTGATTCTGTTAGAGCTATCGGCTGTCTTTGATACGGTTGACCATGATGTTGGTGACTCATTTGCGGGACTGAGCTTGAGTTGGGCAAGACTGTTCTTGAATGGTTCCTTTCCTTCCTGGCTGATAGAACTTAGCAAGTGGTACTGGGGGACTGCTCAACATCACCCCAAGACCTCTTGTGTGGAGTCTCGCAAGGTTCTATTCTGTCCCCTCTTCTGTTCAACGTGTACATGCAGCTGCTTGGCGAGGTCGTGAGAGGCTCTGGTGTTTGGTGTCATCAATATGCTGATGACACCCAACTCTACCTCTCCTTTTCATCTGACCCAGGCCCGGCAGTCTTGATGCTTACTTGGTGTCTGGTGGCTGTGGGGGACTGGCTGAGGGTGAGCCAATGGCCATCTGAAGCTGAATCCCAACAAGACGGAGGAGACGCTAGTGGGGGTGGGCAGTGGGGTTGGCGTCCCCCATCATTGATAGGGTTCACCCTCCACTGTTCCCTCGGGTTTGTAATCTGGGAGTGCTCTTTGACTCTCGGGTCCACCTGGATGCTCAGGTGGGAGCTGTGGCGAGGAGCATGTTCCGCCAGTTACATCTAGTGTGGCGACTTCGGCCGTATGTCTCTGACTCTGACATGACCATGGTCATCCATGCTTTCATCACCTCAAGACTGGACTATTGTAATGCTGGCCTCCCTCGCTCCCACCTGTCCCCCCTTGTGGCGATCCAAAACTCTGCCGCCAAGATCATTCACTCTGCCCGTCGCTTCGACCATGTGACGCCTCTCCTCCTCTCCCTTCACTGGCTCCCCCTTCCGGAACGTATCCTGTTCAAACTCCTGGTTTTCACGTTCAAATCGCTCCATGACCAAGCTCCCCCTTACCTCTCGGACCTAATCGCCCTACGCGCTCCTGCGCGCGCTCTCCGCTCTTCCGCTGTCCCCTCCCTCGCTCTCCCTCGCTTCTCCTGCTCGCCCAACCGCCTTCGTCCCTTCTCCCTCGCTGCCCCGCATGCCTGGAACTCCCTCCCTGCCGACATCCGCCTTGCCTCCTCCCTCCGCTCCTTCAAATCCCTCCTCAAGACCCACCTTTTCCATGCTGCCTTTCCCAATGCCCTCTAGTCTTTCCCCTTGCTCTTACTGTCAGCCCTCCTCTGCTGACTGCTGCTACCGACCACCTTGTAACCAAGCCAAGTACACGCACCTGAGACTTCGCATCCGCCTGAATGTTTGTTTGTCTTCTCCCATGTCTCTCCCGCTGTCCCCTCTCCTTGTCTCCCCCTCCTTGTCTTTTAGATTGTAAGCCACAGGTAGGGACCGCAGCTGATTGTATGTTCTGTACAGCGCCAGGTTGTTACTGGCGCTTTATAAATGTTTAATAATAATAATAATAATAATAATGCGCTCTACGTGGGGCTACTCATGGTGACAGTTCGTAGGCTGAAGCTGCCACAGAACATGGTAGCCCGCCTCCTTACAGGGATGGGTCGCTGTGAGCACATTACACCAGTGCTCTGTTCTTTTCACGGTATAGTCTTCCAGGCCTGATTCAAGGTGTTGGTGCTTGCCTACAGAGTTCTATATGACCTGGGCCCTGCCTATCTGTGGGACTGCCTCACTCCCCGGGTTCTGGGATAGACCCCTGCGGACAACCAAAAGCACCTTTCTCAAAGTCCTACAAGTATCTTGGGAGCGACTATGGAGAGGGCATTCTCAGTAGCCGCACTATGGCTGTGGAACTGCCTCCCAGCAGAGGTCCATGCCGCCCCGAACCTCTCCTTTAGATGACAATGTAAGACCTGGCTGTTCTGCCAGGCTTTCAGTGAGGGAGATGGGTAAGGGGTGGGAGGTTGGGGGGTGGGGTTTGTTTACGTTTGGTACCCCACCATATGGTTTTATAGTGCTGTTTTGTATTCATTGTATATTTATTTTATTGTATTATTGTCTTCTATATTTTAAAATTTTTATTGTTAGGAATGGGCGAACAGAACCGAGTTTGGAAATTTGGTTTGGTTTGGTTCAGTTCGAAAATCAAGTTCGGTTCGGTCGACCGAACTATTCGAGTTTGGTCCAAACTCCGAACTTCCAAACAGAGTTCGGAAATTCAAACCCCACTGAACTAAATGGAATATTATCTTATAGGGATGGGTGAACAGAACCGAGTTCGGAAATTCGGTTCGGTTCGAAAATCAAGTTCGGTTCAGAAGTTCGGTTCGGTCAACCGAACTGGTCAAGTTCGGTCCGAACTCCAAACTGCATTTACCCATCCCTATTTATTGTTAGCCTCCCCAAACTGCTACTAGCAAGAGGGTGCGGGGTATAAGTTTGTAAAATAATAATAATTTTAAAATAATATATTCCATCGCGCTCCCTTAGGTCAGCTGGTGGTGCTCTCTTTCAAGTTCCGCCACTGCATCAGGTTCAGACAACACAGATGCACAAAGAGGTGTTCTCAGAGACTGATCCACAGCTGTGGAACTGACCCACAGCTTTGGAACTCCCTTCCCCTGTAGGTTCACCAAGCTGGAGCCTGAGCATCTTCAGCAGGCAATGTGAGACCTATTTATTTTGCTATGCTTTTAGTGAGCAGGGATAGGGCTTGGAGGGTAGGGATGGCAGTGGTTTTAATGGAAATTTTATATAGTTTTAACTGGGTTTTAATATTTTTGTATACTGTGAGCCACCCATAGCATGTAGGAAAGGGAAGGATATAAATCAAAAGAAATAAATAATAAAATATTCATAACGGGCTGCTAAACAGTCAAAGCTCTGACTATCGCAAATTGAGTTCAGGTCAGACAATTCTCGTTTCCTCCAGGATAATGGATTTCTGTATTTCATAAACTGCTGTAATTTGGATACCAATTTCCACAAGGTACCTTATAAAAAAGTTCTCAGGTATTAATTCAGTTACTGGCAGATCTGCTGGGATCATTTCAACTTCTGATTATTTGTGTGTATTTTTTATTTCATTTGCCAGTTGTTTGTACTGTATTTTAAATCCTTTTGATTTTTAGTGTTTATGATTTTCTGTCAGCTGTGACAGTACTATCTATTAATAATCTGATTTTCTGCCCCATATCAATCAGGGCTTTTTAATTAATAGGTATAAATTTATCTGTGATGATCCCTTGATCTGAGTATAGGAAGTTTTCAGACAAAACACTCCCTACCCACCGCCTACCCACTATGCATGTTGCATGGCGGCGGTGTTGCCCTGTGGGTGCCCTGTAACATGTATAGTGGGTGGATGGGCAGTGGGTAGGGAGTGTCTTGTCTGAAAAGGTCCATAGCCTGCATCCCTTATTTCCTAATACCTTTTTCAGATTATATCTGTAACAGAGCCCTCTCTCCAGTTCTTGATAAATTATTTTTTTGCTATTTGGTTATGATGGGTCAAATACTCGCTGTTTGAAAAATTCTGACATGCTGACTTAATGTGAAGCATGGTTTCAAGATTATTTAATTTTAATTATTATTATTTATATAGCACCAGCAATGTGCCTGGCACTGAACAATTATGAACTGGAGACAGATCCCTGCCCTGAACGACTTACATCTATTTTATTATTTGACAGGCTAGAGAGAGTATGTGGTTGCCATGTTGGTGCCAAATGAGTTGGTCCAATAAAAGAGATAATTTGTCTCCATCTCTTATTATTTTACAGTACAATCTATAGCCCTTGATAAAAACTAAAGCTGAAACTGATTGTTAATTCTTTAACCATGGTTAATAACTGAAAATCTAGATGCCTAATGGGCTAATCGGCAGGGGCGGTGCGCATTGCAGGGCACCAGGGGCATTACCCTGCCTGGCCTGATCCCCCTCCACACACTCTTCATGCATTTAAAAAGAAAGAAAGAAAAACCTCACCTGAGTCCCAAAGGCACTGAGAGAGGGGAGAAGCCAGCAACCTGCTCCAGACTTGCTCCAAGTCCTCCAGTTCAGCAATCAGCTGAGTGCTCAGTGTTGTTGTTGTGCCTCCCTGGACACATGTGCAGACAGGAGCTGAGGGGGTGGGGGCCAGTGCCTCCTGCTAAGCCTGCTCTAAGGAGTCCCTTTACAAAAGCGATTTTGGCTATTGGGCTTAAAGCTCATGCTGCCTGAATGGGGGAAAAGTATTTTGCTTTCCCCACCAGTGGGGGCAGTGTTCCACAGAGCCCTATGGGCTGCTTTGAACAACTCTGTTTGGACTGGAGACTCAAACGCCCAGGCAGTGTGTGGCAGTGTGCACAATTGCTGCTGTTGAGGGCTCAGGCTGCCTGCCTGTACCCCACCCCCTAGGGTGGGGTTAAAAGAGAGCTCTCCTCATTTGGCATGCTGGTGATCTGTGCCATTTTGGTGGAGAGAGAGTGCTGGCTGGCCTGGCTTGTTTGTGACTTTGTTACCTGAAGGCTGTTGCTGGACCTGCATCAGACACATCCTTATTGGTGAGTTATTTTTAGTTATTTTGCTGGAAAACACTGGTGAAAAAGGGGCCTGGGGTGCTGCAGGGTAGTGCCACAGCAGGATAAAAAAGTCCTGTTCACATATTTAAAACATACAAAACCTCAGGGCCACATCAAAATAGCTGCATGCTATTAAAAATACCTGATCACACAAGCACGTTCACGTTTAATAACAACAGCACAGATGTCAAAGACTTCCTGACTTAGTTTAAGAGACAGGTAATACCAGACAGACTTAAAAGGGACAAGCGCAGCACAGCAAAGGCAAGGAGCAAGTCTGTCTGCTAACACGGAAGCAAGAAGGATAACACATACCAATGACCACAGTCGCAAAAAGGAACATAGGATCACACACGACCAGAGAGGGATCAAACATGGACTGACATTTATAGAAATCAGTCTGTTACATGTACTGTTAATTTATAAACCGCTGTTTAACAAGGAGGTCATGCTGAGAAATGTTAAATCACAAGACAGGGCTGGTATTAGTCACAAGACTAACGGTTAAGTCTCAGAACTTCAAAACCTCAGTTATTAATTATTATTATTATTATTATTATTATAAACATTTATATAGCACCAGCCATGTGCCTGGCACTGTACAGAACACAGAAATAGATGCGGTCCCTGCCTGTGGCTTACAATCCAAAACACAAGGAGGGGGAGACAGGGAGAGGGGACAGTGGGAGAGACAGGGGAGAAGACAAACAAACATTCAGGCGGATGCGAAGTCTCAGGTACGTGTGTTTGGCTTAGTTACAATCAGGTTGGTTGCAGCAGTCGCAGTGCCATTGTTATCTCTAAAAACGTGTTGATTGAAGTAGTCAAAGAGCTTCTTTTCCAACTGTAGCATAACCTTTCGGTCATTATCAGACTCACGGAATATTAGCTTGACTACTTCATTAGTGTCAGCTGCCCGGATAGTCTGCATTGTAGCCTTGGTACAAAGTGTCTCTACTACTGCTTTTGCATCCAGCCGAAAGTTGAAATCTCAAAAGAGAAAATATGAAACTTTCTCAAACCGCTGATCAATAATTCTGTCAAGTAAATAATCAAGAGCCTTGTGTCGTATTCCTGAGTAAACTGATGGGCTTGTTTCCCAAGCTATTAAATTGGAAGCATCATGGAAAAGATGAATGTTTACCAAGTCAAAGGCACAGTCTGTAATATACCATCTTGTTCGTATGAAACCTTTTCTGGACCATTTACACTCAGGAAAATAATCCTGTGGAAACTTCTCTTTTTCCAGCATAGGCATGCTTTCTAATGTATCTGAGTAGATTTCTTTCCCAGTAACTTTTTTATACTTCTTAGCTTTAAAATCAAACTGGTAGATGTTTTTCAAAGATTCATGTAGAAAATAAAAACTTCCTAGTGCCGTAAAATGTTCCTGTGACTTGTAGTTCTCATCCAGGTAAACCCGGGCTCTGTTATAGTCTTTCATTGCATCACTTGATAACAATTCTTTAACAAACTTGTCCACATGAGACATGGAGGCTTCATAGTTTTTTCCGCCAAATTCTTGACAGTGTAAAGCCATAAAGTGTGGCTTATGTGTATGTACAACCTGATATGTACAACCTTTTCACAAGCATCACATTTTTAACACTTTGAAAATACCTAACAATTACAGGACTAACAGTTAAATCTCAGGATTTTATCACAAGCATCACATTTCTAACATTTTGAAAACACCAAAAATCTCCGTACTAGCAGTTAAATCTCAGGCTGGGGGCACTGGGTTTTTGGGCGGGGGGGGGAACAGGCTGGGGGC
>QEPC01001462.1:630460-643777 GCA_003113815.1 Sphenodon punctatus | reverse complement strand
TTTTTGTTAATGCACACCCCTACTCCCTCATACAATTCAACACCCCCACTCCTCCCCCATATATCCCTCACCTTTCCCCATGACACCTCCTCCTCCCTCCATGAATATCAGAACCCAGTCTCTCCCCTACATACATCCAAGCACCCTCACTTCTGCTCCTATACACTCCACCACTCCTTTGCATTTCTCTTCCATCACAGTAGAGGAACTAGCTTTGGTGCAGAAGATGAAATGAGGTCCCCCAAACTTCTACCAACAGCTGCACTAGGGAACATGCCCCCCTGGCCCATGGGCCCCAGTGCAGCTGCACAATGCGCACCTTTTAGAGCTATACCCTTGATTCACACATTCAGCCTCCATGGGGTGGAAACAGACATGTGGGCGGCATGGTGCCTCCCTGGCCCAGGGCGGGAAGCAGCAGCCATTACTCTCCAGGTCGGGAAAGGACACCAACCAAATGTGCCCACAGCCAGAGAGTCATCCCACTGCCTGCACTCCCAGGGTAGGAGTAGGGACACAACAGACATGCAGGCAGGCAGCCCACTACTTTCCTTCCCCCAGTGCCCTGCCCTCCCTGCCCCTGCTATAATGGGAAGCCTGGCCATGGTGGCCCCTGCCATGTGGTGGGGCTAGACAGATGCGTTGGCCCACATGGGCAGCCCTCAGCCCGCGATGTGCATCCAGGATCATCTGGGGAACGCATTCTGGGCTAACCACCCACCCAACCTGGGGCAGCCCCGAGCTAACATCTGGTAGCCTGGGAACAGACATACGGGTGGTTCCCTGGCCCAGGCAGGCCATAGCAGGCCAGCCATCCCAGCAGAACGAGACTGAGACTGCTGCTGGCTCCCTCAACACAGTACTCCAGATTTCCTTCTTGCCTGTAGGCAGTGGGTAGGCCGCACTGTGGCCTTTTAAAGAACCCAATCCAGCAACAGCTGCAGTGAGGCAGTTTTTCTGCACCTCCTGAGAACATAGTGGCATATTCTCCTGCCAGTGGTGCCACACACTAATGCTGACCCTGGTGGTAACACAGCGAGGGAGCAGCTGTTATTTTTCAAGCAAGGACGCTCTCTGATAGTCCTTGCCAAACCCCAGGACTTCATTAGGGTTTCGAGAGGCCTTTTTGACCAGCTGAGCTAGACAATCCCAGCTAAGGTGGACAACTTTGGTAGGGCAAAATGGGAGTCTCAGGGTCACACTGCAAAAGGTGGCAGCCCTAAACCCAGCCCATCTCTGTCCCTTCATGACTCTGTCAGGAGGCTGTTGGTGCAAATTCAACTGTGGCAAGATTTGTATGTGACACAAAAATGGGGTGGGGGTGGGGGGAACTTACAGGAGCTGGGACTGCAAAGCACCCTAGAGAAAACACAGAGGTTTAACCATAATAGGGACAGCTGTGCAGCTAAACTGGGGCCTATGAGCATGGGGGATGGTTCATGCTCCCTTTTGAAGCTGTGTTCCCTGCAGCTGGAAGGGTGGATGGTGGGGCATTTCATCTGCAGCATTCCAACCTAGCTACGCCCCCGGAGAAACCAGGATCCAAGGGGAATTTGGCACTAGCAAAGGTAAAGCCCTACCCTCAGAGAGAGATACAGCAGCCCAGAGTTTAAGAAGACAGGGAGGTGCAAGTAAACAGGTGGAACTGTATATCAGGAGCTCCCAGAAGTTTGTTTAACTCCATTTTAACCCCATATAATTCTGACACACACACACCAACAGCATCAAAGACAGATAAATGATATCAAATATCTGTCAGCTCAAGACTTCATCTACATATAGCATGACAGATGCAAGAAATTTAGGGCCCTCATTCATCCTGACAGTTCAGGACCCCTTCCATCCCATTCCCCCAGGATAAGTTTTGAAATGAATTCCTGTTTGCAATTATTATTTTACTCATCATATTTTAATGTATATTAAGAAAGATCATTCTTGGAGTTTTGAGGATGCTCCCTGCAGTTGGAGGCCCAGTAAAAATCCCATGATTTTTAAGTCACTTGTATTATTTTAGAGGCTGGGCATGGATCATGGTGGTTGGACTTTTCAGGTGGCCAAGACTGGGTGAGAAATTACAGCGTGAGCAGAGGCAAGAGTCTCTCTATGCTCAGGCAGAAAACTAGACTACAAGGAAGCCCTTCAAATTATATAATTCCTCTTTTAACACATCCCAGTCCTCTCTAGCCACTGGAGGACCAACAACTCTATGAGATTAATTTGTCTCTGCAGTGACAGACAGTAGCCTTTTTGTCAGGCAGAGTCAATCTGTTTGCGGCTCCTCAGCATTGCCTTTCATTCTCCTGCACTCCACTGAGGGGGCCACTGCTCCATCTTCACCTTTGGCCCCATATTGCAGTAAATACATTGTGTAGGCTGAAAATGACTGATTCTTGGAAAGAACGTATGTCTGGTCAGCAGGGCTGGAGATGAGGGGAGGATGGAGCACGTTAACTAATGAGATAACATATGCAAGATGAGCAGAGCGAGCAGCAAGAGTAAATGAGATTGAGAAATGGACCAAAGAGACAGAAGAATGTAGGCAAAGGTTAAGAATATAAACAGATAGATAGACACTAAACAGGAGCCATGGGTGGGAAATATCAGGCAGAACAGAAAGTATAAAAGGGATGAATAGCCAGAGGGAGAGAGAACTAGAATAGAAAAGTCTGTGTATACAGAGAGAAAACAAGATGGATAAACAAACAATAAGACAAAAAGCATGACTGTAGGCTTAGGTGTACAAGAGCATTGAAAGTAAGGGGGGCACAGCTAAGGGGCAGGAGCGCTGTGAGGTGGATATCCAGAGAAGGTTGTGAGATGCACAGGAAATCAGGTCAGCTGCGGGGTCTGAGGGAGCACTATCAGGTGCATGAGCAACCAGGCTAGCTCTGAGGGCTCTGAAGGAGTGCTGTGACGTGGACAAGCAATCAGCCCAGTCTGAGGGAGCACTGGGAGGTGGACTTACAACCAGTCCAGCTATGGGGCTCTGAGAGGTGGGACCTTCTCTACTGTCAATGTACTAGCATAGAAATGCAGCTAAGGAGGCCTGAGGGAGCCCTGGAACATGGCTGGAAGACCCACCCAACTAGCCATCCTCCTCACAGCACTCCCCTAGATGATCTTAGCTGCAAACCCACGTGCTGGCGTGTTGTTGATAGTTGGTGGCACAGCTGGGGGGTTTCTTGAAAATGCAGGGGGAGGAGTATATTTCCCCCCTCCACATCATGTGACTGCAGTGAGATTATAAACCAATGAGTAAAGTGGGTTGAGGTATAAGGAAGAGAGAGAGATGCAGAGCACTTGGAAGCTGCCAGCGTTTAGTTAGCAGTGCACCTTTTAAGTTAACAATTTCCAACTAAAGGAATCCAGGCCTATAATGATGAGATTCCTGGAGCAGAGCTAAACACAAAGGGACACCCTGTTGGGAGTTTGCTGTTCTTCCAGCTCTTGTTGTCAGAGGAATTTAAATTAGAACCCAGATAGCAATTAGCATGTCATCCAGCCAGTCCCTTAGAGGAATCCAAGACTCAGCATACTCAGCTGTAGCATCTGTAGTAGCAAATCCACACAGGCTTTGTGGCAGTGGGTCATGCGCAGACAGATGGTGGAGAAGGAGGAGGCAGTGCATGATATGGAGAGTGGTAAAAGGGTATTTGTGCCCCCCTCCCCCCGTTATTCCATAGCAAGGGGTATTTATTTATTTATATTTATATCCCACTCTATCTTGAAGTAAAAAAGTACTTCCTTTTGTTAGTTTTCAATGTGCAGCCAGTTAATTTCACAGTGTCCCCTACTTCTAGTATTATTGGAGGACACTCTGAAGCAAACTGGCAGCAGATTTCAAACTAGCAAAAGGAAGTACTTTTCCACTCAAAATACAGTTAACTTGTGGAAATTGTTGCCAGAAGATGCTTTTAAGGCCAATAGTGTAACTGAGTTTTAAAAAGGATTGGATACGTTCTTAAAGGATAGGCTGATAGATTACTATTAGTCAAGCTGGTCAGGGAACTGGGAGTAAACAGCAGGGAATGGATCAGTCCATCCATTGTGTCCTGTTGGGCATTTCTCTGAATCGACAGAAGGTAGCCGCTGTCAGAGACAGAATGCTGGGCTGGATGGACCATCCAGTATGGCACTTCTTATGTTCCCCGGGTGGGTGGTAACATTTTTTAAATAAGCTTATAAAAGAGGCATAAATAAATAAAGATGCATACAAATCCCCTAAAAACTCAATCCTCCCAAACTCTTTCTCTTCCTTCAGACACCTGGCCAAATAGAAAGCTCTGTTTTACAATGCCTGTGAAAAATTCTCAGGCCCAAGCTCTGACAAATGTCCTGGGGAAGGGAGTTCCATAGCTGTGGCTCAGTCACCAAGAACACCTCTCTGCTCTGCATGCCCTTGCTGAATGGTGTTGATGTACTGATGTAATTTGCAGGAGGAGGCTCCCAGCTAACCTCTCATAAGAGTAGAGATGGTCTTTCAGAAATGTGCATGTGCAAACCTCATCAACTCAGCCCAGTTCTTTCATATGCCTCATTATGCCACCAATAGAAAGCAGGACAATGATTTACAATTGGCTCTTTCTCAGTGCACTCCTTTGTCGAGTGATCAACTGGGCAGCTCAGCTAGGCCACCTGAAGCTTCTTTTCTTACCTTCAATTCATCACCCCTATGTCTTCCACAGCTGCTGTTCTGTGTCCCTTGGGAATGAAAGGAGATGTGAAAAGGAGATGTGAATAAAAGAAAAGAGAGAATTACATCTCAGGAAAAGGCCATCTCCTCCTACTCAAACTAGAGCTATCTGATCCTCACACTGTGCAATCAAAGGTGTTCTCATCTGTCTGTCTCTGTGCGTCCAGACTCTGTCCTGCAGATAAAGGATGCTTTTTTGGCATGCATATTGAAGGTTCTTATCAATGAAATTGTACTTCCCCATAGTCCTGTTCCAGGGAACGCTGTCTATCAGGATGCAGAATGGTGTCTTGACAATCAGAGAGATCAATTGAGTTATAAAGTATGGCAGTGGTGTCTGTTAGTCAGAGAAGCAGATGTGGAATAGAATTCTTGTTCTGGACTTTGTTGCTGACTTGAACAAGTTACTCTTTTCTGCCTCCATTTACCCAGCTGGAAAATGGGAATAATGAGAGAGCAATCCCCCCGCCAAGGCAATAGGGCTGCATATAGTGATGGCAAGATTTGTTAATTAGAATACTGTACACGTAGTACAGGAGTCAGACCCCAAGTTTCAGAGGAGAGTGGACTGCATTAGAATGCAAGCTTCCAACTTTTATGATTCAAGTCATAGAGGGCACAATAAAACCTTATTTATCTGGCTCCAGCGTATAAACCAAGGGTGGGGAGCCTCCGGCCTGAAATCCTTTTGTGGCCTGCAACCAGCTACCAAATGGCCCCTGGAGGTTTCCCTGTATCTTTACTAATCATGACCTGCTGGCAGCCTAACCACCACTTGAAGAGCTTCATGCCCCCTATGCAGAAGAGTCATTTTCCCCCACCCCCTTCCTGCAGGATACTCCAGCCCAGGAGAAAAACCCTTAGGGGGCTGAAGGGCTCTAGCCCCCTTCCCCTCTTGGATTCCCCGGGAGGGCTGAGCTCCCCTCAGGCAGCAGGCAGCACCCCTGGCCTAATTCAGTCCCACTGGCTTTTTCCCAGGCCCCCTTCCCCCGGGCACCTGCTGGACCACCAGCTTTCCTGACCCCACTTGCCCCACCCTCAGCCTGCACACATGAGCTACTGGTGCTGTGTGTACAGCCAGAGCCAATTCACCATGCACGCAATCTGCCGTTGATTCTGCTGTGTCTGAGTGAGAGAGACATGGGGCTTCCCTTCCAATCCCTGAGTTCGAAGACGATGACGAGGCTGCTGTCCACTCCTGCCTGCCTGCCTGTCTGCAGCAGCCCTGGTTACTGGGTCCAGCTAGGGTGAGCACACACTGGGGGTCTGGGGCCGGCTGGGGAGGGCAGCTGGTGGTGCCGGCCAGCCCGGTGTGGGTCTTAGTTCCATTATTTGGTCTCGTTGGCTTTGATGTTGGTCAGCCTGGTTTCCTGGTCTTTGGTGGCTTTCAGACGTGCTTAAAGGTGTACTTACAGGTGCCGGCAGCAGGACGCACATGCAAATTAGGCTTTGATTATATCTGAAAGGCGCCCTGTGCACGATTGAAGCTTTTCGGCACACTGACAAGTGCTCTTTACAGACCTGTTTTTTTCAGGTCGGTAAAACGCACTTATCAGTGCACTGAAAAGCTTAAATCATTCATCGGGGGGGGGCCTTTCAGGTGTCACTAAAGCCGCACCTAACTTGCATGCGCGTCCTGCCACTGGCACTTGTAAGCACACTTTTAAGCACATCTGAAAGCTGTCTTAGTTCCATTATTTGGTCTGGTCTGTTTAATGGATTTCTAGGGTTTTTCTTTGCTGTTGCTGCTATTCTTTGCTTTGTTCCTTTCCCCAAACAGGATTTTAATAAAATGTTTTGCAGTTTTTGTAAGTGTGTGTGGCTGGAATGAACCGTGAACATTTGCTGGTGATGCAGAGTCTGGGGAAATGAAGATGCATGTACCACCCCCTGTTGCATAGATGTTAGGTTTGGCCCCTTGGGAAACCTTGGGACACCGAGCCCCCCTTGGGAAATTGAAAACTCTACACCCTTGCTCTGGCCCACAGAGCCCTGCTGGGTTGGGGATCTGGCCCTGGAGTGAGTGGGAAGGTCTGTCACCCCATGTATAAACAGACATAATATTCAGATTCAAGTTTTACCCATAAAAATGATGAATGCATCTAGCATACCTCCCAAGTGGCCTGGATTTTCCAGGACATCCCTGCTTTAAAATCCCTGATTTGTCCTATTGATGACTTGCAAATTGGTGTCTTTCACACTTCCCTTCCTAGAGATTCTGCAGCCATTTTCCATGCCTGCCAGACAGATAACAAAAGACATGTTAACTCAGGGATTTCCTGGGAAATCCAGCACACGTGAGAGGTATGGCATCTAGCTTCCACCCATCACAATAGTTTCCATGGCCATGAGGAGTTGCACTACCCTGGATGACTCCCTGTAGGTGTGACTAGGCAGTTAAGAGTTTAGGGAGTTTCCTCATCCTGGGAGAGGCAGTTAACCTTTATTTATTTATTTATTTAACTGGATTTTTATTCCACTCTTCTCTGAAATCACTCAGTATCATAGCCCTCACTCTACTCTGCACGTTGGCAGCGCCTTCCATTCAATGAGCTCCAAGCTCTTTGGAGGCTGAAAGCTGCCCAATACCTGCACAAGGCAGACACCCATTGTATCTGTGATGAGGCCTGTACCCACCCACCCACACATATGTCACAAGCCCCTCATCCATATGCTCCATAAACAAGATAGTTGGGCCTGGCTAGGGAATGTAACACTTATCTGCTTGGCCAGGCATTTAACAGTCAGGATTAGGATTTACAGTGTATTTTAGGGATATTTAATATGTATTTTATATAGTTTTATCTCTGTATTTTACGTGTATGTTTTTATTATTATGTTAACTGCCCTGACATTTCAGACAAGTACTTCCCCAACCATTACTCACTGCTTACCAGTGGGGAATGGGTGGGGAGGTGCTTGTCTGAAAACACTCTTGGTCACAGCAATTTCGAATGAATTTACATGAGAGATGAAGCAGAAAAGCAAAAAAGAAAAGCAAAAAAGTCACAAAGGTAATCACATCCTGTAGTTTTTGCTACATCAGCATAAATGGGAGCTTTCAAAGAGTAAAAGTGTCTGTTTTTAACATGATGATCGATGCTAATATCTGTACAATTTAAATCAATAACAGGGAGATAGTAGCTTTCAATTGCTGATAAGTTTAAGTGTTGCTTTAGAGTACACAACATTGGTTGCACATGCAGCTAGAGCTAGCCATGCTTCTGAAACAGGATATTGTACCTCATGAGGTAGTCACCCTTGAGGTGTTGTAAGTCCCTGCAGAACCAGACCGTCAATGGGTCAGTATCCAACCCACATTTGGCCCGTTTTAACTGTATCTGAGCAAGAGGAACAGAAGGCTCCAACATGAAAGAGAAAGAGAAGAGCTGTCCTGAGAAGCCACAAACCAGGGTCTGCTAATTGCTGCTGGGAGCTCAGGAAAGGGCTCAGCTCAGAAAAGATGGCTGGGAAGGGAACCCAGAGAGGAACTTGCCCCAGAGAAGGGGTCTGCATAAAAGCAGTCACAGCTTAGAATTGTGGGAACTGGGCACAGTTCCCCATCCATTAAAGTTGTTGACTCACCTCTTATTGGGGGAATGTGCTCATGAGCCTGCAGTGGTTGAATAAAGAGTGCACAAGGAAGGTTCAGACTGGAGACTGCTCATAGAAGAAGAGGATGGCCTTGACCCTGAAAACACAGTGGCTGGAAGGCTCCTATACCACTTCTCTCATCTCACAAGACATCTTTGGGTGGAAGAGAATGCAACCTGCCCTGTTAACAGGCACAAAGTCATTGCAGCTGGGTTTGTGATCCACAAAGGGTTACAGAATTCTTGGGAATTCCTGACTTTTGTGACCTCATAGATCTAAGCAGTATGTTTTTGTACATCCAAAGGGTGTGAAGCTGCTCTCCCTTTCTGCCATGGCCCATCCCACCTAAAAAACATCTAACTGGGGAGTGGATAACCTCAAGAAATTGGAGCATCGCCCAGAGAGATGATGGAGGCTGCCCTTAGACGCAGCAGAAAGGGGTGGCTGAACATGTGCTGAATGCGTGTTTCCCCATGTTTAATACGTTGCAGTACTTAGATGCAACAGCTGCCTTTTCATGCCCAGGGGCTAATCGAATCCTGTCTGTTGCTCGCACCGGAAGCTCTTTTTGCAGAAGCACCCCCATGGAATTATAGGGGTTGTAGTCTGTGTGGGAGAGTGGTCGGGTCTGCCCCAACTAGTTTGCTTTGTGCTGCAGCTAAACAGCTCATTCGTCACTGCTCGCCCCTTGGGTGCTTTGGGAGAGCACAAAGACAGTGTGCAGCAAGGAACAAGTGGCCCAAAGTGGAGGGTTTGGGGCAGACAGGGAGGAACTGGGGAAGACAGACCAGAAAATTGCTGTGAATTGAACACACCACCCGATGTCTTTAGACACAACGTTAGCCACGTAGAGAGGAAAAACACTCAACTGCCGCCCCCAAGACATCCTGTAACCAACGAGGAGTTAATGGGAGGCAGACCAGTGGCCAAAAATAGTGATGGTGCTTAGGCACAATGCTGTCACATGGCAAATGTCTTAAGCACTCGATCGCCGTTTCATCTAAAGACACCCGATATGTGAAAACCCAGCGACTTTGGGTGTCTTTAGACGGACCACCCCTGGACCTGCTCCAGGGGGCCAGCCCTGCATCACCCTCACCTAGCCCTGACAGCACTGGGTTTAAATGGACCTGATGTTGCCGCAGCCCACAGTCCGCGCACATCCCCCACACCATAGAGCTGCGGTCGGATCAGCCACTGCTCTAGCCTGCCACCCACATCTCTATGGTGTTGCAGGGGCAACTCCTGGTCTGAAGCAGAGCTATAGCGGTCCATCTGCTGAGTAGACAGACTGCTGCTCCACTCCTGGCCGGGGTCCTGGGTTTGGGCAGCGACTCTGCTTGCAGGGCTCTGGGATGTTCTGGAGCACCACAAGCGGAGCTGGCCTGGAACAGGCAGTACCTTCTCTACCTCTGCTCTGCCCCACACCTGGGCAGCCTGCCTTTAAATGGATGGGACACCTGGGTATGAGGAGAAGTAGAAGGGTGGGTGCAGTCCATCTAAAATCACCCTTTGCATCACATCTGGAGGGGTGGTCACTGTACTTTAAGTCCCTGCAAGGAAGTGGTATGGTCTGCCCAGAATGGGATTACACACCGACTGGGGCTGCCGACATATCAGTAGCACTGCTTGAGTGAAATTGGATTTACTTAAGGGTGTGCATGTCATTTTCATTATTACAATAACGATAATAATTTTTTTTGATATAGTATATTGATTATTATTATCATTATTATTTAACATTTTTATAGTACTTTCAGAGTTCAAAGTTCTTTCCAATCCTTATCTAGCTGACGCTCATTGAAACCCTGCAAGGTATTACATAAGGCATTTTCATAAGAGCAAATTGACGGGGCAGGGGGTCCATGGCCACCACATGGCTATTCCATGGAGTACCCACACATGTGGAGGGCATGGGGAGCAGAAAAAACGGGCAGCTCCCAGAGTGGCTTCCATGACCACAGAGGCAGCTGCTGCACATTTGGCTTGCCCCTCACAGCTTACATCTCATTTCCCAGCATGACTTTGTGAGTGTGCGCTAATTGGGTTATGGGAGCACGCATCCAGCTTTTCCACTTTCAGATGAGCAGCTGGATCCGTGGATCATGGGTGGCCATGCGGAGTAGCATCTTGTGTGAAAAGGTTCATTATTATTCCCATTTTACAGATGGGGAACTGAAGCTAAGAAACAGCAGCTTACTGGTTAAGTTAATGGCTAAGACAGGATTTGAACCCTGGCCTTAGAGGACCACGTCAAACACATTTTCATCTTTTCTTTTTTTAAGCCAATCCTTGTCAGTCTTAAGTAATAAGTTATTTTAAGCATTCATAAATTTACATATATTTAAATATGCATATTTATACACACTATCTGTAGGTTCGCCTGTGTTTGTAAGCACAGAATTAACCCCCGAACTGTGTCCTGCCAATGTTAGGATTAGCAATTCCAGTGGACCATACTAAGTACAGTTAAAAGAAGTTTAATGAATAAGCATGTAGTACAAGATTGTACTCGAGAGTGCAGAAATCAAAATAACATAACCAATAATGCATTTCTATCTGTACTTGGATTCTCCTGATTTAGGCTTACCCTATCAAGGTTCAAGGCTATTTCAGTTCATGTCACAGCCAGCGGTGGGAAACTTAGCTGGGTACCAGTCTTAGAGTTTCCAAGAGTCCTTATTTCATAGTTTCTTTGGTGCAGCCCTTCTCTGGCTGGTAAGATGTGATGATGCAAATGAAGCTCAAGAAGCTCAAGCTCAAACAAGCTCTCTTTTTGTCTTGTCTTTCCCCCTTAAGTACTTTTCCAGGGTCTTTCGTTTGATTTTCCCACCAGGTGACTCTGTGCTTTCAGTCACGTCCACAGGAAGAAATCCCTTTGGAACTAAATCATCTTTGGCTAGTGTCTGCAGAGGTGTTATGCTTTTTCTGATTACACACTCACTCAAGGTCATGACTTAGCATTTCTCCATTGCAGGAAGTGAGTTTCCAGTTCTCAGCTTTCACATTACATACATTTAACCTTTTTATCTTTACATATTTGTTAGACCGGTAGTCTACATGTAGCCCAGTATCCCCTCATCACACTATCATTAGAGGGTTTTCTTCCCTGCAATAGGTACCAACCATGTTCTCCTTCCCAGCATCAGACACATTTTTTCACTGTCAATTTGGCATTTTTTTAGTTTTTAGACTTGTTTAGGGGAAACAACCACTCATCTGTATTCCCAGTCAAGTTGAAAGCTGTTCCGTAGGCTTTTTATTTTCACAACCATCTACCCTGACATTTATTTTACAGCCTCAACCCAAAGATATATTCCTTATAAAAGCAAGATTCACGTGGGCACTAATTTCCCACAGTGGAAAGATACCATAAACAAATACCAGGAATGCTTCCCCCTTGAATTAATGAGACCCTTACAGCTCACACCGCAGTCCGCAGAGAGATCTCAATATTAATTGCATGGCCTTTCAAAGGAAAAAAGTCACTGAGCTGCTCCTGGCTTGGGCTTCTCTCCTCTGCTCTTTGACAGCTAAGCAGATGCTGTCAGGCACTTCTTGTTTTTTAATATTGCAGCAGAGCACACCAAGGGGTGGACGCTGCCTTCCCAGCCAGAGTCTAGGCACTAGTCCATCCTTATTGTGGCAGGAGGCAGCTCCCAGAAGGACATTCGTACAGGTTTAACCCAGTGTCACGTATAAATAATGGATGTCATAAACCCCAATGAAGCTGTTGTGGGAATAATAAGTCCTTAAAAGCCAGCTCCACACACATCGAGCAGCCTTGCATCCCTAATGTTAGTAGGGCTGGGATTCTTACCATGCAATCTTATGAGTGGATAATTGCTCCTGTGGGGCAGCCCTTCCCCATCAATCACTGCTCTGGTACATACTGCAGCTTGGGGAGTGGGATCTGCTAAAACCTCCAGGATACAGTATCACAAAGTTACTAGTGGAGGAAGGAACGTTTCTGGGGCAAATCTGACAAAGAGCATGGTTCTTTCCACTTGACGGGAAGCTCCCAGCTCAGTGATTCAATTCTGAGGCATTGTCTCGGGGATTTTGTTTTTCCTGCCTCTAGAAGAAAGGGAAAGTGTGAATCTTACATTAGTGCAGGGGGCTGGACTAGATGACCCGTTAGATCCCTTCTGGATCTATGACTTTATGTCCTAGTGACATAAGCAATAGATCTATTGCTTTGACTTAACAATCTTGCCTCTGCTGTCTTTATCCCAGGGAACATGCCTGCTTGTCAAACAGGCATGTTCCTTGTGTAGCCTTCAGGGTTACGTATGAGCATCGGGGGAGGAGGGTGGCCTGCCCTGAATCCCTGCCCTGGGACAGGTGACTTGAAGGAGTTGGCAGCCTGGAATAGCAGTGGTTGCAATGCGCAGATTCCTTGCCTCACTTTCTCTTGCATAGCAGGAGATAGTTCCAGGAAGGAACTGCCTGCATGGTCTCTGCTTCTCCAAAGTAGAGTCCCACTGCCAGGGAGGGAGTTCCAGGCATGGGGGGCAGCTAGGGAGAAGGGACAAAGGTGGTTAGAGGAGCAGGGGAGGCGTAGGAGGGTGAGAGAGGGGACAGAGGAGGAGCGGAGTTCATGGAATGGAGTACAGAGGGAAATTAGCGCAGAGAGGTAGGGGGGAGCAAGATTGTGAAGCGCTTTATTGGTGAAGACTAGGAGCTTGTGCAGAATTCCTTCAGGAACGGGGAGCCAGTGAAGAGAGGAGAGGAGGGGCTGCACGTGATCGAACGATGAGCGAAGTGGATGACCCTGGCAGCAGAATTTTGGATGAAGATAAGGAGAGAAAGGGGAGAGTAGGGGAGGCCAGTGAGAAGGAGGTTACAGTAATCGAGGCGAGAGATGGCCAGGGCATGAACAAGGGTTTTGGCAGAGGAGACAGAGAGAAAAGGGCAAATCTTAGCAATGTTATGGAGGGAGAAGTGACAGGATTTGGGAACAGAGTTGATGTAGGGTTTAAAAGAAAGGGGTGTGTCAAAGATGAAGCCTAAGCTACGGGCTTGGGGGA
>QEPC01001462.1:599556-612944 GCA_003113815.1 Sphenodon punctatus | reverse complement strand
GAACGGCCGAACCCGAACCGCGATCTGTTCGCCCATCCCTACTGATTCACAAATTGGAAAGAGGTTGTATAACAAAGGCCATGACGGGCTGTATTTGAGGTTCCCCACCCTTGCTCTAAAGGAAGTGACCCTGTCTGGGAGGCAGTCAGCTTCCCTTCTGTGAAAATCAAAAGAGACATTGGTCCAAATGATCTCTTAGCCAGTCTGAGTGCATGTGCCCCACACTGTGCTGCTCACCTGATAGGCTCCTGTGATGTTACTGCTTCTCCTGATGCTATAGAGTCTTTCAGGGGCGATGCAACCTGACTGGCTAATAGAAAAATAATCAGGGAGAAAAACAGAAAACTCTTTTCTCTTGTCAAAACCCTTTTGGGACCTTTTTTCATGAAGCAGTGACCATTGTACAAGAGGGCACTAGCCCAATTTTTCTGTGCAGGTCACTTTAAAGTGCTGAACTCATGCAGTAACACTTACTTCACAACACCAAGAGCTACTAATTAATTTGGGACTTTGAAAGCAGAATGAGAGAACGGAGTGGGGAGAACTAGTATTATAGTATTATCCTCAAAGTCATCTGTCCTTGCTTGCACTACTTATGAGCAAGAGCACTCAGGAAACTATTTCACTCTTAAAATCCTAAAATACAGGCTGAATCAGAAGATATTTTGGGGCAGACTCCAATGAGACCGTATCTCAGCATGTCACCTAATATTTATTTAACCTGTAAGCCAGTAGTCCCCAACCTTGCTCTGCTGCTTTCTCCTTCCCCAAGGCTTGGAGAGCTACAGGAAAGGGCCTTGTAGGCAGCATTTGCCCCTGAGCTACAGGTTGGGGACCAGGACCTGTTTGTGAGAGGATGGTCTCTACTTATGAGTTTTTTTACAGACTCAAAATTGGTCTCTGATCTGTGTTGAGGCCCAGGTGCTCCCAAACTCAAAATAATGAGTTCTTCAAGCAGTGCCACTGCTAAGTGAACCAGAGAGCCACAGATCTGGTCCTCAAGGGCCGCAAGGTCCACTTTAGCACAGTCACAAGCCAAAATGCCCCTAAGGAACATTCCCTCCTGTTGCTACTGGTCAGTACAAGCCCCGCACACATACAACAAGCAGCTTCCAACATGCTGACTGTTAAGGGAGGTGAACAAGGAGGAGGAATCAAGGGGATTACGTCACCCTTAGATCACACGACTGCAGGGCTTCTGTTGTCCCCATCGCAGGGTGTACCTGGCTTTGATCACTGGCTCAACAGCGGTAGTGGTCACCTCACCGCTGCTTCTAGTCACTGCCCAGTACAAACTCTAACAGAAGCTGTGCAATGCCAACCTTAGATTTGTCCCCTCTTCCGCACATTACTCATGGTCCATAGGTTCCCCACCCATGGCTTAAGGTCTGGGAAGCCAGTATGACCCAGATACAGATTTAGGAGTAGTGAGTTCATATTCTGATCTTGCAAGGTGACCTCAGGCATGTTACTCCTTTCAGCCTCTGCTGTAAAATGGGGAGCCAGTGACAGGTCTAGTTGGCTTTGGGCTTCATGCAAGTGGAGTAGTGTCCCAATGTCATATTATCCATGGTCTTCTCTAGATTGTGGCTATTAAGAGTCTGCACTTTGGGGACAGAGAGGGCCGAGTACTACCCTTGCTGCCACTGACCCAGAGGCTCAAAGACCAGTTCCAACCAGTAATCATTTACTAAGCCCATTGGAAAACTCTATCGATCTGATTCAGTGCTGGCAACCGGCTGCTCTGGTGCAGCTGAGCTGTGCTTGGTACAAGAGGTCTGCTTAGGCCAGTCCCCAGCCCTTGTGGGGCTCTAGTCTGACTGCAATTGGCCCAATCCAAACCCAGGCTGACTTAGCTGCGTGGCCCTACCACCTAGGAAGCATCATGACAGCACAATGGGATAGGACCTCTTTGTGAATGCCCATGGGTGGAGCAAAGGTGCGCTTCTGGCATTTCCTATGGAAGAGTGTCATGGTGTCACAATGATCCATAAGGGTCAGGACCTGTCAGAAAGGTTTTGACAGAGTTTCCTGGATTGGGGAAAGCCCAGATTTCTCCGGGTCAATCAGGAGCGCCCTCACTAAATAGGAGAAATTGGGACTTCCAGGGGCAGCAAGGGCTGGCCACACAGGAAGGGGGTGGGCTGTGGGGTCTTTCCCACCTCTTTCTAGTGTGGCCCTTCCCCTACAGAACACCATAATGTTCTGGAAGGCATGACAACCCCTTTTCCTTGACCTCTTTCTGATGTAGCCCCACCCACTGTGGACAACATTCTGTCAGGGGCAGAGTTATGGCAGGTGAAGGCTCTTCCTTCTCTCTGATGCTCACTTCCCCTTATGGAGCATTGTGATGTCACAACAGTCCATAAAGGGAGGAGCCTTTCCTAGCTCCCATCAGGCTCTGGTTGGACTTCAGGCCTCTACTTAATGCAGAGCCAGATGTGACAGGAAAGGAGGCCTGTTGGGTCCCTGGCACAATGTAGAGCAGATTCAGAGATACTCCACATTGTGTTGGGTGTCCATGGCTCCAAGGGGCTGCTCCAGCATCCAAAGGCTGATGGCCACACACTGCCAACATATACCTACTGCAAAGGGGCAGAGAGAGGGCTGAGCTAGTTCTATCCTGCCAACCCAGGATAATCTCCCGAACGTCTGCATAGCAAGCTCTCTGCTTGTTTTCTTCCTGCTGGAGTTGCTCATAAGAACAGAGGCTACAATCTGCCCCAAAAGCTTTTTAAAAGGGGTTTTCAAAGATGCTGAAAATATCCGGGTAACTAATATCTCCTATAGCAAAGAGGAATTTAACACACACACCCCATCCTCTTCCCCTCAGCTGCCTTGAAACCCTGAGCCTTGAACTCACAAGCAGCGACTTTCACAAAACACTTCGTTCCACACATTGCTTATAGCCAGTGGCTGTTTTCTATTTGTCCCCTTTCCAATTCCTGGATCTGGCCTGTGGATCCAGTCCCTATCTTCAAGCACTTAGAGAGTGAGCTCAGGGAAAAGGAGTGGAGATGAAGGCAAGCACTCAGTGATATGGGAATGATCCATGGCATAGATCCGTGGTCAAGAGCCGGACCTTTCTTTGTCTTCCTCCTTCCTAGCAACTCCTATGCAGCCCGCCGAGCTTAAGTGCTAATTTTCAAAGAGGCTTATTGAGAGGGGAAAGGTCGCACATCTCTGGTTTACAGCCTCCTGCCTTTCCAAGCACTAAATGCTGAGTTGCATTTTTTGCAAGATGGCAGCTTCCCCTTTGATTGTTAATTATACTGTTTTATTATATTTAAGTCACTCTACAAAATAATCTAGTTGATTGACTCCCTTTTGTAATTAGATGTAGTGATTAGAATCTCTCTTTTATATTGCACTGCAACTTGCCTTTAAAGAAGCTTTGTTGTAATGAATATTCCCAAGAGGCACCCAAATGCAAGATGTGAATTTAAATTTGCCTCTGCAGCCTACAAGCAAGCAGATGTTCAGTTACTGCAGCCCCTTCCAAGCTTACTCTCAGTGGCCAATCTCGGGGAGGGGGCAAGTGAGGTGGCTCCCTCCATCCTCTGGTGACTGTAGGCACAGGCCTGGTGCCTTTTCTAGAGAGGTCTGCCAGCCCAGATGGGAGCATTAACAGTGGGGTCTTCCCTCCCACACCCCACCCCAAAACAGAGTAGTGGCAGCACCACCTGGATAGGAACAGTAGAACTCACACTCCCTAGCCTGTCCAGAGCAGTAGAAGCCCAGCCTGCAACACAGTATCAGAGGACCCCACTCACTGTTCAGAGTGTTTAAATTTTGGAGGCATATCATTATCAACCCTGTGCTAATTAGGGTACTGTGTTAACTTACCTAAGATAAATAGAGACTCCTTGCTTAGATATAACATAATAAAAATCTGGTTATTTCACTGGTAGGGGTGTGCATGTCATTTTCATTATATCAATAACAAAAATGAAATTTGTCATTTTCATTTTCGTTATTACAATAACGAAAATGACAAAAAATAGTAACGAAATCAATAATGATAACAAAAGTCGTTATTGATTTCGTTATTGCATGGCAGCCGTTTTTTGAAGGGAAATGTGGAGGGGGAGGATGGAGCAGACATCTCGGCGCCAGAAACATTATTGAACTCTTGAACTGGGAGGAGGAAGGACTTGATGGATGTATCTCTGGCCAACAAGCAGTGCAAGCAAATCCCAGCAGTTGAATGGCACCCTGTGATTCTTCAATGCCTCTGCCAACCAGAACTATTCAGGAGGCTCTGGGGGAGGGCATTGCAACCCTTAATATTGTAGGGCTGGGCTGCTTCACTCTGTGTTATCTCTCTTGCTTGTCAGGGTGCATTTGCAGAAGCTGCTGGTGCTTGCACTAGAAATCCTCCCATATATATATCCCTTATTCCCTTCCCTACCACCTAATCTTTATTCTTTAGGTACACACACACGCACACACGCAGAGAGAGAGAGATTAGAGATAGTAGATATACCCCCGTGTTTTCCTTTTCCCTTCCCCTGTCTGTCTCCCCCTGTCCATATATTATGGATACAGATATTGTGTATATAGAGAGATTAGATATTTAGATACTAAGCTGTTTTATTATATATATATTAGGATTATAAAATAGGAATATTTTGTATTATACATAGATTAGGTTTAGTTTAGATTCTGTCTATATTATATAAATAAAACTACATATTGTGTACAGTATATATTATTATGTGCAGTTCTTTCTGTATCACAATGAGAAGGAGAAGGAGTTCAACTTCTGACAATAATTCTTCATTGACACACAAAATTGATACTGATACCAAAAATAAAATCTTTGTTTGAAATTGGTACTGATACCAATAACGACAACAAAAATAATAATGAAAAATGACATTTTGTTATTAACAAAAATGACACATTTTAATAATGAAAATGATAACAAAAAACAAGATGGGGCCCTGGTGCACACCCCCATTCACTGGACTTCTTATGGGTTGATTCCCTTTGCTCGTGCTCAACCCTAATAGCAGGGCAGGGTGCTGGACAGATACATGACAAGGCTAGCATTGCCACCTTCCCTCTGGCCTTGACCCCAGGAAGGGGGTGGAACCACACTGGAAGGGGATGGGACAGAAAGACTCTCCCATTGCCCCATCCCCTTTGGAGTACTGTGATGTCAGCTCGATTTTCCAACTCTGTATTCTCCACGTGATCGGAGTCAAAGCCATGCAGCTTTGTTTTTCCATGAGACAAAAGCTGTGCAGCATTTGCCTCCCAGAGTTATTCCCAGAGCCAAATGCTGCGCATACTGCCCCGTGAGAAAGCACCCTAAGAGTAGCACCTTCCCACACAGTTGTTCCTATGAAGCCTGACTGAGGTCGAAACATAACACTGGATTTGTCTTATAACTGATATGAACACTAGATTGTCTTCTAAATAACAGGAGTGACATGAACTTAATTGTTAAAGTATTATTTACTGGTAATCAACTTTTTGAACACTGGACTTTTTCATTTATGTTTATTGGAAAATCAAAGACTTATTTGTGGTGTAAATACATATAAAACATATGTTTTGAAATGATATTGTAATGTATTTATGTTATAATACGTGTCCCCCCTGTTATATTTTTTATGTTTATTACTGGCTAATTCCAGGGGGGTTCAAATATATGTTTGAACGATATATATCATTTCCTGTCCCGTGGATGCCTTAGAAGCAGACGATACATTTACCCCCATGTTTGTAAAGCAGAAGTACTGTCAGATGGAGCCAGAATTTGTGCAATGCCGTTTGATCTATATTTCAGGAGAAGGAAGCAAAAATCAATGGCTAAAACAGAGTTAGAGCCTTTTAAGGGACTGCCATTTTTACACAATGGCCCTCAGTTATCATTAGATGCATAAAGGAGCTGGTGAGATGAGACTGAGCAACCCTCCCCACACCTATCTGCAGCTTGTCTAATGATGCCACCACCTCAATCTTTTCCTTCCTGTGTTTTTAAGGGGATGTTTAAAAATGCTTGTCTCTTAAAGGCAGCAGGTCAGAAATGCCTGTTTCAGTCACTGCCAGGCATGAGGGATGGTTGTAGTGGGGGCAAATGGGATACATGCACTAATCCTTACTTTTTCAATGAGCCATGTCTTTTATTTATCAATTTAAATTTCAGGACATGTAACAACATATAAAACAGCACTATCAGGGGGATAGAGGACCTGCATTTAGTGTTGGATTTGGCCGGAGACAGATTAGGGATACTGCTGATATATCGGGCACCCACTTGTATGGCAGCTTCCCTATGTGCACTGACTGAGCTGGTGTTGGGGGTGGTCTTGCGGTCTCCTGGGGCGATAGTCCTGGGGGACTTCAATATCCATGTTGATGCCAGTCTTGCAAGTTCATGGCAACCATGGGGCTGTCTCAGAGGATGGTGGGCCCTACACACATTGGAGGACATACCCGAGACATGATGTTTTGCACAGGCCTTGAGGAGGGGGATCCGTTAGTGGGGGAGGTGTCAGCCCCGCCTTGCCCTGTTTTGTGGGATGAATTTCAGAATGTGTCGCCCTCAGATGCGAGGGATGCCCTGGGGTCTGTCCGAGCCACTTATTCTGAATCAGACCCATGTCCTTCCTGGCTGGTCAAGGCCAGCTGGGAGACATTAGGGCCGTTGTCTCTCCGTAGACAATGTAAGACCTGGCTGTTCCATCATACTTTTCTTGAGGGAGAGGGGGTGGGTGGGTTGTGTTAGGGTGGGGGGGTATGTTGTTTTTTATATTGTGTTTTAATAGTGTTTTAAATCATATTATTGCTGTTTTAAATTGTTTTAATATGTTGTTAGCCGCTCCGAGATGCTTTTAGCAGGAGGGGGCGGCATACAAATTTTATTATAAATAATATTATAAATGATTATAAATAAATAAAAATAGGTACAAATAAATGGAAAGTATAAAAAACCTCAACCTCCCCTCCCCCAAAACCAATCACCACAAACCGTATCCCTACCTGCCAAATGTCTAGCCAAATAAAAAGTCTTACATTGCCTCTGGAAAATGCTCAGGCCTGGGGTTTGACAAACCTGCAAAGGAAGGGGTTCCAGAGGTGATAATTTAGATGAGCCTGGAGATGTCAGGCAACCAACTGTTCAATAACCTTCTCTAAAAAGGAAAGGTTAGAGACAAACTGATAGCTGGCTGGGGAGTCAGCTTCCAAAGATGATTTCTTAAACAGAGGCCAGAACGCTGCAGTGTTAAGAGTGTCTGACACCTTCCCCTCCTGTAGGGAGGCATTGACAACCCCAGCCAACAATGACCCCAATGTCTCCTGGCTGGCTTTCCCCAGCCAGGATGGGCAAGAATGTAATTCACTAACCTAACCCTTATCATCCCAAGCACTCCCCTCCCCCCCGCACTGGTGGGTGATACCAGTTAAAACCAATCCAAATAAACAGGACAAGACTGAGCTTCCATAACCCTAAACTCTGATGGTCCAGTTGAAATGGCAACACCCTAGTTGTGGTAAATACAAGCAATATTGTCTACAAAACAATTAATAAAAATATCACAGTGGGCAATAGATGACTCCATTTCCTGGCAGAGACAGGCCGAATTGACCAGGTCCTTCACCACCCTTAACAGCTCTGCTGGATGAGACTTTGCAGATGCTATGATAGCATAGAAGAAAGATTTCTTTGCCAACATCACAGCCAAAGCATAGTCCTTAAAAAACAATCTATGCTGCAATCGGTCGACTTCACCATGAGTCAAGTGCCATCTGCACTCTAACCACCTACCCTCCCACTTCAGATGTCTCAAGTCCCCCATATACCAAGGGAACATGTGCTGATGAGCGGTTGGAGCAGACATCTGGGTGCAACTGTGTCGATGGTCATGATCAAGATGTCATTCCACAAGGCGGCCAGGTCATAGACAGAATAGCCATCAAGGTCAGTGGGTATATCCCCCAGAGAGTTCTGGATATCAGTCAGATTCATCTGTCTCCAGGGGCGGATCAGCCTGACTGGTCCACCACCACAACGAGGGTATCAAGGATCTGGGCCTTCAGGAAGTAATGCAGTCTGTTATTTATTTATTTACATTTATACCCCGCCCTTCCCTGAAGGCTTAGGGCAGCTAACAACACACAAATATACATAAAGGTCTTTTAATTTTATTTATTTATCAATAATTACTTATGCAATCCAAACCCAACCCTCCCACCCACTCCCTGCCAGCAAGCAGCCACCAAGAACTAGAACTGAAATGAATATCTGTGGTGAATATTCATCTGATTAAAACCATATCTGATTAAATGAATGATAACTGCTATGAGGATCCAGTTTTGTTGAATATTCATTTTGGTTATTTTGGTTTGCTTATTTGAATGAATGAATTTGGTTTATTTGTATAGCTATAGGCCAGTACAAAAAAAATAATCAAAAATACATATACAAACAATAAGTGAACACAAAATGAAAAAGAATAAGTAATAAGTAAAATTATACCGATCATGGGTAGAAGCCCACAAGCCATAAAAGGAACAAATTAAAAAACGTTCAGTGGTCAATAGAAAGTAATTCCGTACAGTCATGGCTTCTCTTAGACTCTGCCATCAAGAATTGCACCACAGACTTGGTAACAGCGGAGTTTGTATCATTAATAAAAAAAAAAGCTAGATAGCCTCCCTCCGTCCTGCCTAGGTGTTTGCTCATAATAGGAGCAAGAAGTTTGGTCTGCAACTCACTGTAGAAACTACAATGCAATAGAATATTGCAGACTGACTCTACTTCTTTGTTCCCACATGGGCATAGACGTTCAGAATAGAGTAACGAATTAAAACGTCTTTCAAGAACAGCTGAGGGAAAGACATTTAGTCTCACCCAAACAAATACTTTTTGTGAAGGAATTCAAATACGGCAGACAGATAGGAAGAGGATTCATTAGGGAAAGGGAACCATCTGTGGAAGTGGCAGAACTAACTATAGCTATGTCTGCCTGCTGACCTACATCCCACAACCGCTGCTTCACCAGCCGCTTGGCCCCAGAAAATCCTAAGGAAAGGAAATAGGGGATGGAAAATCCCAGTGAGAACACTTTCGCTTGAACTAAATCAAACCATTGGCTGGGGCAAGGATCTGACAAAATCAGTACAGGGAGCCCAGGCACAAGCCTGAATAGCAGCCTAAGCCAAAAACTGATCATCAGTAGCCAAGCTCTAGTGGACACTGTTGTTTGGGCACATTCCAACCGCAAAACTACATTTAGAGCACAATTGGGGACTGAAAGCAAAGCTCTGAGGAACTTGGATTGAACCACCTCCAAATGGAATTGAGTTTGGTAGTGCTGAAATAAATATAAAACCCATTATTCATTTAAGCACTACCAAGAACGCCCTTCTGCATGCCCTCGCTGTGCAAACTCCATGCCCTTGTTGCACAGACTCCATAAACTCTAGATGGTACAAGAGGGCACTCCCAACTGATCTCAAAGATCTTAGTGCTGTAGCATAGAAACATCAGTCATGGTGACTGGATCTCTCAGCTCCCCTCCTTCAGGACTGGGAGAGAGGGGCTATGTTAGGCCACATTCACATCTGCGACGGCAAGACCCGCAAGGTAAGACGCAGCAGTGGGGAGGAGCCGGAGAGCAGAAGAAGGGCTGGTGCAAACGGGGTTGTGCTGAGGCTTCCCTCACGCATGTCAGGGCAGGATTTTGCTCCCTGACATGCGCAAGGGAAGCCATGGCACATCCCTGTTTGCACCGGCTCTTCTGCTCTCTGGTTCCTCCCTGCTGCCATGTCTTCCCTTGCGGGTTTCGCCACCGCAGATGTGAATGCCACTTCAGAAGGGGGGTGGGGTTAAGGTGTTCCATAGCCCTTTTCACTGTTACTACACCTGCCACAGAACTCCATGTTCTCATGGTGCTCCGTAAGGAACAGGGCTATGTAGAAAATGGGCAGGGTAAGGCATCCCCCTGCCTTCTTCCTAATACATCAGTCACACCTCTGAGGAGCACCATGACATCATAGCACTCTGAGGAGGGGCAAGGCCTCTCACAACTGGGAAGCCCAATCTGAGTCCAGTAGGACCAGTTGGGTTCAATTGGGCTCAGCTGGAGTCACAGGCCTCTATAAACCAAAGCCACCACACATCTCTCTCTCTCTACACACACACACACACACACACACACACACACACTCCTGATTGAATGAGGAACATATGCCCTTCACCTGAATTCTGATGGCAATGCAGTCTTAAACAAATGCCTTTTATCAAAAATCAGAAGTGGAGCTACTTTATGAGTGATTTATGTAAGAGCCATCAGTGACAACAGAATGTGCACAAATGCGAGGGAAATCATAAAGTGATTGACTATTTGGCTCTGCTTGGAAGCCAGGACTTTGTTCCCGGAGCCCACCTCACTGCCGTCCCCTTAGAATAAAGATGCAATCCATGCTGTATGAGCCCAAGCAGCCGCTTTTGAAGATCTGTGGAAAGGTCAGGTGTCCCTTTGTCCTCTTCCCCAACTTCTTCCCTTGTGTTTGAAGCACAACAGGTTAGCCCATCTTTACCCACAATTCTTCTAAATGTGGAAATCATTCCACAGGTGTCATTCGATATAATGATGGGGGCTAAAATGAGATTGTCCTGTGCTCCCTCCCATCCTCCCAGCTGTGACTCCAACTGTCCCAGCTCTGGCGCCCTTGGTCAATTTTGGTGCCAAAGGTAGGGAGATGATGGGTATTTTCAGACGTTACGGGATCACAGTCAACCATAGTGAACAATGCTCAATCCCACAGGGGGTCCAAGGCACCCTGAACGTCTGTTCAGCGGCCGCCAGATGTTCACCACGGTCAGTACCCACATGGGGTCAAAATCAACCATGCTTCCGGAGCTTCCCCCCGGACCATCTCCGAAAGCATGGTCAAAGAGATTTGACCAACGGGAACCAACAAAAAGTAACGTCTGGCCAGCAACCACCGGCCGGAATCAAAGAAAATGATTCCCAGCCGGGGACAAAGCACACAGCGTCGCTGCCAGGCAACGAGCAACAACACAGGCCGGGTAGGGAGATTTAAAGGGCACACGGTAGCAGCCGGGACGAGCTGCCCTGGCGCCTTCCTGGTAGGGCTGATGTGGCAGCAGCTGTTACCGCGCCGCAATTCCATTCCGCCATTTCGGAATTGCCCGCGCCACACCGCGGCTTTTCTGCTGACATTCCGCTAATTCTGCTGGCATTCTGCAAATTCGGAAACTATTGGAAAAAATGCGGAATTTTCTGAAACTGTCGGAAAACCGCTGTACCGCTATTTTGTGGTGCTGATAGAATGGCAGAAGTAGCGGAAATATCATGTTTCTGCTATTTTGCGAAGCCTGTGGAAGTAGCGGAATGAAATTAGTGGAACTGCGGAAGTAGCGGAATGAAACTAGCTGAATGAAAGCCTCTGCCATGCCATACCGCTAATTGCGGAAATGCTGTTTCTGGCAGAAATAGCTACCACTGCGACATTCCGCTATAGCCCTACTTCCGGGTGCTTTGACCATGACCCAGCCTGGGATCGGCGTAATGTGTGTTGCGCTGCCCTGGGCCGTGATCTGGCAGCCCGATTCCCTGCCGTGGTCCCGGCCCCGTCACGTCTGTTTGGGGCTTTTTTTGACCATAGGGGGTGGTTGTTCGGTTCACCCCCACCGGGAACCCACTGTGGTGAATCGTGACCGTGTAACATCTGAAATCACCCGATGAGTGCAGAGTTCTTACCTTACTACTGCCATTTCCCCCTGTGGCTGTGGGTACTGCTGCTGTCGAGGCCTTTCTGTGCTCAGTCCTCAGAGAAGCTCCTCCTATAGCGGTATTTTAAAAATCTCATGCTTTTTGAACATTTAGGGATGCTGATGCCAACCTCTATGTCTAAATGCATGAGCTCTACCACTTGAATTAAAAGTGCTGCTGTATTATCAGGCAGGCTGTAGCCCACTTATAAACCTCTAGACATGGTACAACCTCTAGAGAAGGGTTTTCAAACACTCTGGTAGATGGGCCATGGTCTATCCTCAAACTTTTTGACAGACCAGCATATGGGCTGGCCATGACTACAGAAGATGGACTTCTTTGGTCCCTGCTTGCATTGTGGCTACCTCTAGGGGCAGGGGGATGACTAAAGTTAATTTTAAATGCTGGCCACATATTTCCTGTTTATTGTTCCATTCAATGGGCATTTTCAGACAAAACATTCTCCACCCACTACCCACCATAGGGCAACACTGCAGCCCTGCAACATATAAAGTGGGTGGGTAGTGGGTGGAGAGTGTCTTGTCTGAAAATGTCCAATGTTTCCTGCTTAATACCAAGGCTTGGTGGACCACACTTTGGTTACTACTGTCCTGAAAGGTGTCACATTGGGTTAACCTGGGTTACACATATGCCTTGCTCTAGAAGCTCACTTCAAGTGCTTGGCATCTGCCAGACAGTGTTGGCATGTGCGATTTGTTTCCTATTTAATGGAAGCACAGAGACTCCATTCTGAAGCTTCTGTTGCCCTGGTCTGTTCTGAAATCCTGATCTCAGGGCAGGGCCAGTTTTCAGAGTGTCATCTGAGCTGAGTTTCAGGAGCTGCTTTTGAGTGGGGTTTTGGACTGAGCTCCTTCCCAAGGATGTGAGTGGAAGCCTTTCTTCTGCTCTAATTAGCAGACAAAGTCTGATAACTAGGAAGTGGGGGGAAGCGCGTTGCGGATTTACCAGAGGATCAAAGCCCAAGCATTGTTTTGCAGTGATTGTTAGCCCCAGCAAGCTGACGTGCAGAGGATAATAGGATAACAGAGAACAACTACATGGGAACAATTTTTGTCAACACTTAGCAAAAGGGCTAGGAGGAAAGGAAACATCTAGCAGCAACAGTGGCTAATAAGGTGTCGATGTCGAAACACTGCCTGCAGCTGGACCCTGCCACACATCGCAATTGAGCAGGTTTGATACACAGGGAGAAAGAGAGAGAGATCTCCAGTCGAAGGAAAATCAGGGCATTGTAAACAAGCACTTCTGGCAATTCAGGAGGTGTCATTTTCAGTACAGAATACTGCACCAGACTGTGAATAGGGGTTGCTGTGCTACTGGGGGCAGGCGTTGGGTTATCACTTTATATGGGCACTTATGTTCCTAATCATTAAAGAGCTCTTGGCATTTCTGACAGGAGACAGGGTGTTAACATAACTACAGTGTCCTGGCTAAATTCCAGCTCAGGTAATTATACTCTGCCGCCTTCATTTCCCACCGCAATTAGATATAGCATTCTTCTGCACTTCCTCTGGCGAGCTGCTGCCTTTTTCTCCAGCGCTGCATGGAGCCGTCCCTTGATGCTGTTTGTGAAGAGGAAGCTTGTGGCTGGTGCTGGCAAAGATGTATGAT
>QEPC01001462.1:567669-586845 GCA_003113815.1 Sphenodon punctatus | reverse complement strand
GTTACTTTTGGTTGATCACGGGTGGGGATCTCATTGACCACGTGTCCACGGGAATTGGTGCGGGGAGCCCAGGAAGCGTGGTTGATATTGACCCCGCACAGGTATTGAGCGTGGTGAACATCTGGCACGCGCCGAACAGACGTTCAGGGCTCTTTGGCCCCGCCGCGGGGTTGAGTGTGGTTCACTGTGGTTGAGCGTGATCTCGTAACGTCTGAAAATACCCATAGTCCCCATCTCCATTTCTCTCTCTCTATTGGAATACTTCCAACTAAGGGCAAGGTTAAATTAGCCTTAGGCCTAGTAGCTTTCCCCATTCCTCTTTCTGTTAGCATCTTTTTACATATTTCAATCAAGCAAACAACATATAGCCATTAAATCTAACCATAACCAAATAAAATATTACAACTTCTTTCAATAATTTGATGAAAGTGGAAAAGATTAAAGTGATAAAAGTGACAAAAGTTCGGAGGTGAAAATACCAAAAGCGGTGAATGGGTGAAACCCATCCCAAGCACAAACATTCTCACGAAAATTCAGCAAAAAATTGATAATTCCCATCAATTCAGGAATGGCCAATTTGTTTCAGTTCTAGGCAAGTGATATACCCAAAACTTAAGAAGGATCTGCAACAATGAGGGTGAAGATGAAAGAACAGATTTCGTAACAACATGGAGGAAGAGCTGTTTTGACCTAGAAGGAGAAAGACAGTGAAGAGTGAAAGACACTAACAGATCTGCAAGCCTGAGTTGTCAATAGTACCAGCCATAGCACACTGAGGAGGGAGGAGAGAAGTTCTGAGTTTGAGATAGCGTGCCTGGCTTGAGACAAGAGGAGATCAGAGGCAGAGATGTTGTTTTGGGGGCTTATCTGGATGGAGCTGGTAGCTGACTGAGCAGAGTATGAAGAGAGGTAAGAAGAGAGGCAGGACTACTAGGCCTTAAGTGCTGTCTGTTGCTAGGGGGTGGGGGAGATGAGAATAAATGGCTGCTCCGCCTTCAGAAATAGCTGTCAGCATTCTGTGTGCAGCCAGGTGGAGCTGAGTCAATATTTTATAGTTCATCAAGCTAATGGCTCATCTAACCTTTACTCCGAAGCACACTGGGGGGTCCCACATGGACAGACTAAAATGCCATAGCAGGCAGGTTTCCTCTACACAATGTGCCGGAGATCTTTGCACTGACATAAACTCAGTGGGGAAGGCAAAGCTATTTGCACACAAAGAAGAATATTTTCCCATCATTTCTTGTAGGCCCCTTCTGGACCCCCAAAAGGCCTCTCTCTTTCGCACACAGTCTGCTGTTCCTGCACGGAAGTCATAAATTCTCACTCACCGCCTTGTGTTTATGTCCTTGCATAGCCTGTTGCCACAAAGATAATTGTGATGTCACAATTCTGGCCTTTTCTTTGAACAAAAGCAACAGATGGGCTGTGAGCAAGGTATAATCAGCAACATGGCAGCAGAAGGAACTAAAGCATACAAGAATATAACTGGAGAGCCACTTCCAAAAATGTAAGGAAGCAAGGTCAGCGGCACAGGTTTAGGAGAAGGAGGAAGGTGTGGAGAGGAGAGGAAAGAGGAGCTGAGTGGTTGGCCCAGAGTCACAGAGCTGGAAATGGAGCCTAGATCTCTTGACTTTCAGTTATATACTTTCATCACATGGACTCTATTAATCTTCAAACTGTTTAGGCTCCATCCACCTGTGAAAGCCTTATTTGTTTCAATATGACTTGCTCCAGTGCAGTATGTTGAGGACTGGAGCAATTATCATAATTCCTTCCAGTTTGCTTTCTCCCTAGAGCAGTGGTGCCCAAAATGTTTGGACCAAACACACCGACAACCCTCCAAACCTTTTGTGGACCAGCGGATGCACATCATAGGCTCATTGTGGGCTGGTGGCAGCTGGATAAGGCAGGATGTTTTGGCTTTCTTCCCCTAGGGGAAAGAGGCTGGGGAAGGACCATAATGTTTGCTGCCAGCACAGGTGCATTGCAGTCATTCCTGCCACCTAGGAGGACTGGCACCAGTGGGGACCGAAGTCCACCATGCTCTGCCAGTAGCTGTGGCCAGTTTTGCTACACAGTCTTGCAGATCACCAGCGGGCCACAGACCACTACCCTAAAGCAGTTGTGTGAACACAAAGACCCAAGTCTGAAATGAATAATTCATGCAAATATACAAATCAATGAATTTGGTAGAATCGTTTCATCCTCAATGAAGGGGATACAAAAAACGGTTCATACCCATCTTTGTCTGCTGAAATGAATATTTGTTTTGGGTTCATTTTTGTATTTTGATTATATCATTTCATTCATTGTGGTCACTTTGGTATTTTAGTTCAGTCATTTTAGAAATTGTTCCTTTCTTCAGTATTATTTTGTGCTGTTGTGCATCTAGCTGTTGCACCATTGTTATTAGTGCAATAGCACTGTTGCAAAACTGTTAGATGCACAACAGTGAAAAATAGTATGGAATGAAAGAACAAATAACAGAGAAAAATACCAAAGTGACCAAAATGAAGTAAACAAGGAAATGACTATGTGAATATTGCATATCTAGATGAAGACTATTTGAATATTTAATGGGGCACCCAGGTATGCCAATAATCTTTGGGTGAAAACAAATGTGCTGGCAATGAGGCAGCACTGCGGTCTTCCTCGGAAAGGGTCACAGCAGCTGCCACTCCCCAGGTAGATGAGCAGCATAGCGCAAACGTGCAGGCCCATCTGGGCGGAGGGCGGGGAAACAGCCCCTGCCATCTTTTGTATCATGTCCCTCTTTATCCAAGACACTGGAATCGTGCTTTCAATCCTTCTTGGGAATGTGTGAGTATTATTCAAAGTTTGTTAAACCGTTTACCATGAAAGTAGCTCCTCTGCGTCATCTCATGAAAAGGTATGTGAAGTTTGAATGGGATGAGATGTGCAGAAACAGTTTTCGTAAAATCCAGCAAGAAATTTCCGAAAACCCAGGTCTCAGCCCTTTTGATACAGAGAGGGAAACGATTGTCACAACAGATGCTTCTGAATATGGCCAAGGTGCTGTCTTGACCTAACTAAAAAATGGGTGAGAAGTCACTATAGCATTTGCCTCCAGAGCACTGCCTGATCAAAAAAGATAATACTTTTTGTCATTGGGAAGGAAGCTCTGGCATGTTTCTGGGCAGGACAACAATTCAGAACTTATTTGTGGGGAAGAAAGTTCATCTTAAGGTCTGACCACAAACCTCTCTCGGCACTGTTTACCACCTGAGGTTCAGGTCGAGCAACACCAAGGATAGCCAAATGGGCCACTAAACTAATGGACTTTGATTACCAGACAGCGTATCTTCGAGGTACCAATATTACTACTGCAGATTGCTTGTCTTGTCTACCTATTTCATGCCAAGAGGACATCATGGAAGAAGAGGATGGAGCAATTGTCATTGCACAAGTAGCTGCACCAAGGAGTGATTACATCTTCAGAATGGACAGCACATACAAGTGAAGATCAGTTGTTTGAGAGGGATGTGCACAGTAACTTTCTATTGATTTTGTTATTAATTTTGTTTTCATGATTGAAATGACACTTGTTTTCGTTATATTTTGTTAGTATTAGTTTTGGTTTCATTTTTTCTTTTGTTTTTGAATTCCATTGGTTTAAATGAAAAACATATTTTTGGTTGTAACTTTTTTACGTTTAATATGGTTTTGATGAACCTTGGCAAGATTGTACATCCAGTACAGGGCATTTTATGTGCCAAATTTCAGAATGAATGGCTAAAGGGATCCCATTGAATAAGCAGTTGAACTTAGTTATTTTACAACATTCTGTGTACACATTCCTGGCTGTAACATCTTTGTCTCCCCTCCAATTTGGATGAAACTTGGGCATAATTATATCCCTCCCCTAGGGTACTACCATTCCAAATTTCAGAAGAATTGGATAAAGCGTCCTGATGTTACAAGCAATTTACATTTAAATGCATTTCAGGCTTTAACATCATTGTGTTCTAGCCAGTTTACATGAAATGTGGAGGCCTTTTATATCAGACCTTTAGGAGCAGCTCTGCCAAATACCAAAAGGATTCGATAAAGGGTCCCAAAGTTATACACCTGCACAGCATCTGGAGAGTATGAGCCTATGCCAGGGATTCTCTTATGTTTGTCACTGTGGTACAAGACATGTTTGTGATGCCAACTGGCCAGCAGAAATGTCACTCATATATCATTCTGTGCTGTGACCATGCCAACCCTTCTGCTTCACTTGTTACTGGCAAGTTGGAAACATCTGCTTAGGAAAGAGTCAATAAGGGATCATCTTATGTCCTTTGTCACAGTGCTGCAGGATGTGATTGTAATGACAGTTCACCAGCCTGGATGTGTGATCCATGTCTCCTGATTTCCTGGATGCTTCCCTCTACCTTGCTGCCTGAAGTCCTAGTTATGTCCCTTCTATGCCTGCCTCAGAGCCACCCAGGATTGGTCCTTGAAAGCTGGAAGCATGCAGTAGGAGAGACAGGGTGATTTCAGACGTTACGAGATCACGCTCAACCACACTGAACCACGCTCAACCCCCCCGTGGGGCCAAAGGGCCCTGAACGTCTGAACGGCACGCGCCAGATGTTCATCATGCTCAATACCCACATGGGGTCAGTTTCAACCACGCTTCCCGGGCTAGCCGGGGGAAGGTCCCGGGAAGCGTGGTCAAACGAACCCCCACAGGGAACCAAGGAAAAGTAACGTCTGGACGCCAATCCCCGAGCGGAACCAAACCAGACGAGCCCCAGCCGGGGACAAGGCACGCAGTGTCGCTGCCAGGCAACCAGCAGCAACACAACCACCGGAGGGAGATTTAAAGCGAGAGCAGCAGCAAGCAAGCGTGGCGGGATGGAGCGAGGAGGGAAGCGGAAGAGAGCGGAGGCACGAACAGCGACAGCGGCGGGACAGGAGGCGGAGGACGTGCAGCCAGGCCCAGCGATGCAGGCGGAGGGGGCACAGGTGCAGGAAGGGGGCACACGGGAGCACCCGACCAGGGAGGCGCCCCGGGAACACCAACCACAGCTGCAGCCGGGTCGCGCCGCCCCGGGGACAGCGGCCGGAACAGGCCCACAGGAGGCACCCAGGAAACGGGTAAGGGCACCCACTGGGAGGGGAACAGGGGGCACAGGGGAACCCCCTGTGGAGGGGGCCGGGGGGACCCCGGGCGGAAGGCAGGGGGGCAGGGGGACCCCGGGCGGAGGGCAGGGGGGCAGGGGGCCCCCGAGAGGGCCCACACCCTCACCCAGCAACCAACCACCCCCCTTCCCCCCCCCAGACACGAAAGTCGGCCCGGGCGGACGAGCCCCAGGAGGAGCCCGGCCCCCGGCCCCCGGAGGCGCACCCCCAGGAGGAGGTGGAGGAGGAGCAGAGGCAGGTGCAGCATGAGCTGCACCGGGAGGAGGAACAGCAGGGGCCCAGCCGGAGGAAGGCCTATCACAGAGGGGGACAGTGGGGCCTCCAGGAGACCCGGGACTTCATACGGATCTGGGGGACCCTCGAGTACCAGGTGGAGCTCGCAATAAACCAGCGCAACGAGCATGTCTACCGGGACATCGTGCGCGACATGGAGGCGGCGGGGCACGAGCGCACTGTCAACCAGTGTCGCTCGAAGGCCAAGGAGCTCAAGAGGGGGTACAAGGCCCTCAAGGACAATAACAGCCGCTCCGGCCACGGGGCCCGCACCGCCCCCTACTACGATGCCCTGGACCGCATCCTTCACATGAAGGGCTCCATCGTTGCCCCACGCCTGGTGGGCAGCGCTGTGGTCCAGGGCAGGGAGCGGGCCGAGGTACCCCCTCCCCTCGCCGCCCGCCCGGTAGACACGAGCTCAGGGGACCCCCACCCCCAGGAGGACCACCCGGGACCCGCAGAAGCCCCAAGGCCCCCCCCCAGCAGCAGCCCGGAGACATCCCAACGCCGGGCCGGCCAGGCGGAGTCGGAGGTCGGCACCTTCACCACCCTCAGCCAGTGGTCCCAGGGGGAGCACTCCCAGGGTGAGGCGCCGGGCTCCGAAGGCTCGGAGACAGACATAGAGGGTAAGCGGGCCCCCAGGGCAGGGGGGGGCACGACCAGGGGGCCGGTGGCAGGGGCGGGGGTGGGGGCCCTGCTGCAGGGGCCACAACCAGCCCCCTTCACCCGCTCCCCCCTCTCCCGCCCGCAGGACATGGGGAGCCCCAGGACCGGGCCAGCGAGACGGTGCAGGCCCCCGCGGAGGGCACAGGAGAGCAGGTGCCGGACCCAGGTAAGGCGGGAGGGCTGGGATGGCGGGAGGGCCCCCCGGGCGCCAGCCCAGGGGGGCCTCCGGCCTCAGTGGGGGAGGGGGGGCAGGGGGCCCCGGGACCCGACCCCGCTAGGGGACAGGGCCCTGCACTGACCCACCCGCCCATTTCCACAGGGCAGCCCCCGCGCGCGGCGCCTCCGCCGGCCGCGGCCCCAGCCCAGCGGATGCGGGAGTACCGGGCGCGGGTCCGCAGGCGCAGGGAGGAGCAAGCGGAGGACATCGTCCGCAGGGCGGAGGAACAGGGGGAGCGCATGATCGCCTCCGTGGACCGCATGGAGGCGGCCATAGAGCGGTCCATGGAGAAGGCCCTGGAGACAGACCGCCGGCTGGAGGCGGAGGTGCGCCTGGAGCGGAGGCGGGAGCGCCGGGAGCACCAGCGGCAGCAGGGGCTGCTCAGGGGCCTCCGGCAGGACATACAGGGCATGGTGCGGGAGCACAGTGCAAAGATGGACAGGTCCCACGACATTGGGACCTCCCTGCTCCTGCATGCGGGCACCATGTGTGCCTACGTGATGGCCGGCGCACCTCCGGGCGCCCTGCCCGCCCAGGTCCCCATGCCGGGCCCCTCGGCGCCCCCGGGCCCAGCCCTGCCGCCCCTGGCGCCCCCCCGGCCCCAGGGCCCTCGCATGCGCCTCCCAGTGCCCCCGGGCCTCCGGAGGGTCCAGCCCCCCCGGGGCGCGACCGGGGCACCGGGCACAGCTGCCCATCCGCCGCCCGGCCCCCTGCCGGGGCCGGGACCGGCCCAGGACACGGCAGGGGACACGGACAGTGGGGGGGAGGGGAGCTCCCAGAGCTCGGTGGGCCCAAGCGGCCGCACGAGGGGTCGGCCCAGGAAACGCGGGGGGATGGTGGGAAGGGGGGGGAGGGGGAGGGCCACATGAGGGCGGGTGGTGGACGGGGTCACGGGCACGGGGGTGGGGAGGGGGCACAGGGTGATTGTGTGAACTGTGTGGGCAATAAAGTGTTGTAAATAGACAGTTGTCCCCGGCCCGTTTGTGGGGGGGACAGGGCTGTGGGACCGCGTGTACAGGGGCATGGGCACGGAACGGGGGGTGGGGCCCCCAGGGGCGGGAAGGCCCTCACAGCGGGCCCCCCCGGGCGATGTGGGTTGCAAGGGCGTTCCGGATCCTTTTGGCATACCGGTACTCCCGGGGGTTCCCTGCGTTCACGTACAGGGGAACAGGACCGGGGGGCCGGTGGGGCTCGGGGTACTCCAGGGCCGCCCCCTCGGTCTCGCACACATTGTGCAGAACGCAGCAGGCACCGATCACCAGGGCGGAGGTGGGGACGGTGAAGTCCAGGCGGCCAGCTATACTCCTCCAGCGCTGCTTCAGGGCCCCGAAGGCACGCTCCACCACGGTCCGGCTCGCACACAGGCGGGTATTGTATACCTGCTCCGCAGGGGTGCTCGGGACAGGGTAGACCTTCATCAGCCAGCGGGTCAGGGGGTAGGCGGGGTCCCCCAGGATGCAGGGGGGCATGGGAACCCCCTCGATCCACCTCATGCCCATGTCCGCGAAGTCCCCCCGGTACATGCGGGCATAGAAGGGGGAGATGGTCATGATCCTGGCGTCGTGACTCCGGCCGGAGTTGCCCGTGTAGATGTCTATGAAGCGGGCCCGGTGGTCCACCACCCCCTGCAGGTGCAGGGAGTAGTATCCGTGCCGGTTCACATACTCCAGGGCCTCCCCCGCGGCCGGGCGCAGGATCTCGATGTGTGTGCCGTCCACGGCTCCGATGCAGTTCGGGAAGCCCCCGGCCGCGAAGCCAGCCATCACAGCGCCCTGGTCCAGGAGCTGGATGGTCCTGTCGAGGAGCACGCCCTCCACAGCCTCGCACACATCCCGCACGATGCAGGCGACCGTGCTGAGCCCCACCCCGAAGTGCTGGGACACGGAGCGGCAGGAGTCGGGCGTTGCGAGGGCCCAGACCCCTATGGCCACCCGCTGGACCATGGGGATGGGCTCCCGCATGGAGGTGTGCTGCCGCTCCAGCCAGGGCGTGAGGAGCTCCGCTAGGCGCAGCAGGGTGGCCTTGCCCATCCGGAAGTGGGACCCCCACTCGGCCTCCCCCCAGTGGGCCTGGGCCCGCTCCCACCAGGCCTGGGGCCGCTCCGTGACCCATAGGCTCCGCGCTATGGGCATAGCCAGCAGCGCTGCCCGGCGGAGGGTCTGCGTTGCCCAGCGGAACCGCCTCGCGGCCCCTCGGAGCGCAGCGGGCCGGGTGAGGCTCCGGCAGGCGGCCAGCCACGCCCCCCAGGCCCGGCGCCGAGCCCTGAGCCGGGCACGGACTCTCCTGCGGGCCTGCTGGCCCCGGAGGCGCACGCCAGCCCGCAGGGCCAGGACATAGCGCAGGCGGACGGCCAGGTGCACCCTCTCGGTCAGGAGGCACAGCTGCTCAGTGTGGTCACGGTGCCACTCAGCCGCGAGCGCGAGGAACATCCAGTTCCCACCTGCCCTATCGCGCTCCATGGTGCTGGGGCCCCGGTGGGGGCTGGGAGCGCTTATGGCGGCCCGGTGCTGGTGGCTCCGCCCGGGGGTCGGCCTCGCGGGCCTGCGCGCGCCCTGTGCCGGTGCGTTCCGGCTGCTCCCGCCCCCAGCACCCCGGGCCCCCTCCCCTCGCTGTTTGTAGCGGGATGGCCTTGAAGGTGCGATTAGGCAGACAGAGAGCTCGCTGTTGTTCTCTGCAGCTGTGCCGGGCCCGCACCCCACGCCTCGCTCTGTTGTGCTACAATGTTGCGGTGCGGGCCCGTGTTCCCTGTCCCGGGGGCCGGGCCGAGCCTCTCCCGGCCCTGGGCAGTCTGTGTGCCCTCCGGGCTCCGTGTCCCATTCCCTGTTGTGCTGGACCATGGCTGGCTGCCCATCCATGGGGCTCCCGCTGTCCGGCCCCCAAGGGGCCCCCCATATCTGGGCCTTCCGCGAGACCATGTCTCTGTGCGACCTGTGGCACACCCCTGCCGTGCAGCTGCTCCTGGCCGGGCCGGGGAGCCGTGCAGGTGCCTACGAGAGCCTGAGCTCCGGGCTCCGTTACTTTGGCCATGTGGTGAGCGCCCGTGATTGCCGGCTGCATGCGGAGGCCCTGGGGCTGGCTCGTTTCCCCGAGGGGCGCATCCCGGAGGTGCTGTGCGCCCATGTGCCCTGGAGCGCCTCGGAGACCGTGTCAGCGCTGGTGGTGTGTGGTCTGGGCGCCTACTCGGAGTGCCTGGCCGAGGGTGGCCCTGCCTTGGCCGTGAGCTACTTCTCCTGTGTTCACGGGGCCCGTGGGTACCAGCGCACCCGTGGGGCGGCGTTCCAGCGGCTTCTGGAGCTGGGGCATCTTCCGTGGCCCCCTTCTGCTGCCTGCTGTGTGCCGGAGCCCTCCGCGGTGGAGATGTCATCCCTGTTGGCGGTGTGGGCGCGTGTGGATGTGCAGCTGGCCCTCACCATGCCCGATCCCTTCGAGGCCTACTACCTGATCGCCCACTACATGTCCTTGCAGGGGTACCGCCGGGGCATGCTGCACTGGCCCCACCTGGTCCACCGGGCGGGCCACCCGGGCCCTGGGGCCAGCGGGGCCCCCGGCAGCGGCCCGTGAGCCCCGCGTCGCTGGCCTGCCCCCCCCGGCGTGGTGCCCCCGTGTGGGCTCCCGCCCCGGCCCGGGGGGGGGCCCTGGTCCCCGCTGGCCGCTCCCGACCTGCGGACCCCACCTCGGTGAGCTCCCGCCCGCCTCGCTGCTTGCTGCTGCCCCTGGCCGTGGTCCTGGGCCCCCTCCATCCCCGTGACTCCGTGGGTGCTGCCTGAGCGTCGCTGGTGCTGCGGAGGAGCACCGCTGGACCCGGCTGCCCTGCCTGTGCCAGCCTTTGACTGTGGGGCCCCCTTCCTCCTCCTCCTGGCGCCCCTCCGCCGGCCTCGCTGTGCTTTGGGGGCCCCCAACGTGCCTTGCTCCGGGGGTCCGCCCCCCCCCCCCGAGACTGCCTCTGTTCCTGTGGGGGCACCTCCTTGGACTGGACTGGACTGGGGTGGTGTGGGGGTGGGGGTTGCTGCTGTCTGTGCCTTGCCCCGTGGTGGTGCCCCCCCCTCCCTGCCGGTGTTCCGGGTGGGGTTTTCCGGGCGCCCCTTCCCCCCTTCCCGGCCTTTCCCTGGTGTGTGTGTGTGTGTGTGTGTGTGTGTGTGTGTGCCCGGGCGTGTGGCCGTGCATTGTGCCCCGCTGCGGGACCGCTGTGTGAGCCGGCTGTCAGCCTGTTCTCGCTCTTCCCCCCTCCCTTCCCGTTTCCCTTGTGTGGGCGTTCCCTTGTGTGCCTTGTGGCTTCGTTTGCCCTCAGTCGGCCATGTCTGTGTCCCGCCCCTGCCCGGTGCCTTGTGGGGGTTTAGCGCCCGGCGGGGGTTCGGCTGCACGTCTGTTGTGCTGCCGCGGCCCGCGATGGTGCGGCCCGGTTCCGGCCCGTGGTCCCGTTCCCGGCACGTCTGTTTGGGTCGTTTTCCCACCCCCGGGCGTGGTTGCGCTGTTCACCCCCCCTGGTGGTTCACTGTGGTGAACCGGCCGCCCATAACGTCTGAAAATACCCACAGTCACATCTCTGTCCCAGCCAGGGTGTCTTTGAAATGTCAAGCCAATTGGCCAGAGCATATATCTGTCATCTCTGCTGTTTGGCACAGGCTTCAGTCTGGGTGGGCACCGCAGTTGTATGGGGGTGTCCGTCAACTTCCAGAGAACACCCCAGGAGGGGGAAGGAGAATGTTGGGCATCACCCCAGGTGCATGGGGATTGGATTTATGTAGCTATCTGAACTCTTGCAGTGAGCTCTAGTGCGTGCACGCGCACGCACGCACGTAAGCACGCACACAAAGGCTGCCAGCAAAGTCTGAGAAAATGGTTTGACCAAAGCCAAAACTAACCACAGACAAAGAGCAGGCCCAAAGAGCAGCAGCTTATATCTACCCTCTATGCCCGCCTTGAAGCCAACACTGATTGGTCATCCTGTAAAATTGGAAGCATGCAATAATTGGCCAGTGAATGTGTCTGTCAGTCTGTTGGGCTGCTTTCCCTCCCTTATACAGCCCTCTCCCCACTGCCGTGCCTGTCTCTGAATGGCACTGCATGTGCTATTTACCTGAATAACAAAAGTCCTCAAGAGGGAAAGTTCAATTGCTTATAAAATTTGTCCCTTTATCATATCTTTCTACAATTTGGCAGAGATGATCCTGAAGATCTATGACACAATCTTGCCAATTATCATGTAAAATGGATGGAATACAATGATGTTACAGCCAAAAATGCATTTACAAGTAAATTGCTTATAACATAAGGACCTTTTTTCCAATCCTTCTGGAATGTGGCAGAGATAGTAATATTTGGGAGATGTATAACCTTGCCTGGCTACATCCAAATAATATGGGAGAGAAAGTCGTTACAGCCAGAAATGTGTATGCAGATTTTTGTAAAATAACAAATTTCAACTGCTTATAAATTTGCATCCATTTATCCAACCTTTCTGAAATTTATCATCCATTATGCCCTTCACTAGGGGTACAATCCTGCCATGTTTCATCAAACGCCGATGACAAATAAAGAAGGTACAGCCAAAAATGTGTTTTTCCGGTTTGTCCTATTAATTTGTAATAACAAATCAATTTTTTTGTTATTATGTTCTTTCATTTTAATTGTTCAATAACTAAAATGAAAAATCCTTATTTCATTTTTCATTATTATAATAACAAAAATAAAATGCACACCCCTAGTGCTTGATGAGCTAAAGACTTACGTAGCTGAAGGATGGCCTTGCAAGAAAATGATATCTGAACATCTGAAACCATATGGACAAGTATCCAGTGAACTGTTCTTTATCAATGACTGGATTTTGAGGAATGATCATCTTCTGGTGCCTGTTTCTCTACAAGAAAGATTAATTTGTTTAGCTCATCAAGGGCATCTAGGAATGAGTCTCAAAAAAAAAAAGACAACCAAGACAAGACTTCCAGTGGCCAGGAATGGACAAACAACTTGCAGAAGCAATTAGGAATTGCATTGCTTGTGCCACAAGTGATACATTACAGAAGACCTTTACTACCCCGTTAACACCAGTGGCTTATCCCAAAAATCCTTGGGAGAAATTGGCTCTTGACATAATGGAACCATTCGAAGATCAGCCTATAAAGCAAAGTTATGCCATAGTGCTGATAGACTATTATTCCAAGTGGCCTGAAATTACAGTTTCTGAAAAGATTACCAAAGAAAGAGTGACAAGTTTCATATCCTCAATCTTTTCTAGAGAGAGAATATCCAAAGAATTAGTCACAGACAATGGTCTGCAACTGACCTCTGCCAAAATGCAGCAGCACCTTCATAGGAATGGAATAGAGCACAAGGAAGTTTCCTTGCATCATCCAAGAGGGAGTGGTTTAGTTGAGAGGATGAATATACTGGGGGGGAGGAAGGAAAGTTTACAACTTGCTAATTTGCAACAACGGCCCATGGAGAGAAGCGCTATGTGATATCCTGTTTGCTTACAGGACTACTCCACACTCAACTACAGGCATATCACCTTTTGAATTATTAAGAGGACATAAAGCTAATACTAAGCTTACTACATGGTGAGGATTTGCATGTTCTTCCTTGCCACCCAGACCTACTGAAACAACTATTCGTGACCGAGTTAAGATCAAACAAGAAAAATACAAATGGTATGTGGATCAGAAGAAAGATGCCAAACCACACACATTTCACATAGGAGATCTTGTTCATGTAAAACTCCCATACAACGTCAGGAAAGGACATTTGTGGTATTCAGATCCTCTACGGATAGCAGAACTCCAAGGGGACTCAGCCACACTGAGTGACGGTAGGAAATGGAATATTTCAAGGCTTTCCAAAGCACATTCCACTGGGGGTGTAAATGAGAAGCTTTATTTCACCCTGGACTCAGATCTTAGATGACATTGATGATGGTGACAGACCATTCTCTGTACAAGAAGATGAGCCACCATTCAATCCAGATTTTGATGTCCCAAGAGTTAGGAGGAGTGCGAGACAAAGGAAACAGTAGATTTGAAGGTTGCAGTAGATTTGAAGACTTTGTTACAGAAATTAACTGATAAGAAAGATCAGTGTTGTTTTTTGTTCTAAAGGAGAGGGATTAAAATGGTCATCCAGGGCTTGACGGGTAGCATCAGATGGGGTCACATGCTGTGCTAAGTTGGTAGGTGAGGGAAGGTATGGAAGATATGCTGGCTTTCAGGGCCCGGGTAGTGAAGCAGCAAGGCTTTCTGCTTTGCTGGTGTCTGATCAGGAGTAACGATAGCAAGCCAAGGACGGGGAGGATCTTCTGGAGTGAGCAAGGAGAAAGGGGGTGTCCGGATGTGTGCCATGACAGTGTAGGAAGTTAAAGGGAGATTCAGGAACTAATAAGGATCACTAGACTGGAAAAGAGACTGTAAATAGCAAGCTGCCGAGCCTTCTCAGCCCAGGCCCCACCCTCTGGGTCAGGCTTGCTCAGGAGGCAGAGCTCTAACTAGCTCCTGCCTCTCCTTTGATCTCTCTTGTGTCCTCCCTTACACTGAGACTAGCTCAGGCTTTTCACTCTGGGTCGGCTTCTGCCATGCCCAAGCACAGCTGTCCCTCAATTATCCTGGAAATGCACTTTCTCTGCAGCCTTAAGATGCACCTCCTTAAAGGGACAGTGGCCCACAGGAACTCTGCCCTGTTACACCCCCCATTTGAGAAGATAAAATAGATTCAACTTAGGTGGGACAATCCCATTTGGCTTTCTGCACATGCACACACACACACACAGAGGGACGGTTGCCCATAAGCTGCACCTGAGCAAGAAGCCCAGGACTGACACAGGGTGGACCGCCCCTCCGACCGGTTGGGGGCAGAATCATACTGTCACCTGTACATGACCTGCCCCAGCCATTAGCTAGGCCTGCAGTCAGCCAGGTGATGGCGGATTGCTGTCTTCACATGGCACATCAAAACTACAAAGGCTCTGATGCAGTGTCTGAAGGCAATGAAGCATAAACAACTTGCTGCCCTCCAACTCCTTTTCAACATTGCTGAGGCGTCGTGCAACCAGCAGATCCTGGTGATGCAAGCCTTCTGCTTCACCTGGCTTGAGGCCATCATCTTCTGACTCAGGAACCTCTGCAGACTTCGGGACAGGGTTCTAAGGTGCTGTCGAATATGGGGTGGCCACACGGCAGGGCATCAGGCACTAGCCCAGACAATGCAGGCAATGCACGGGGAGCTGCTGCGGGCCATGGGTTACCTGTCTGGGTACATAGCTGCAATGATCCTCGCCCTTCGTCAGGAGATGCCCATAGCCCGGTTCGCCTGAGTCCAACCCAGGACAATACATTGGTGGGAGATGGTTGTGGCCACGTGTGGAGACACAGAGTGGGTGACCCATTTCTGCATGCCTTACCGTCTGGTCTTCAGGATTACTGACATTCTCCATTCATAGTCGGAGAGGGAGCGGATGCCCATGAGGATCCCCATCCCTGTGGAACAGCACGTAGCCATCACTATCTGGGTGTTTGCCACCTCAGACATCTGCTGCTCTGTTGGGCGTGGGAACATCCACCATGGGTGCCATCCTGCTCAAGTTCTGTGAGGCCATTAAGGCCCTGCTGCTCATCGACCCAGAGCAGGTGATGGAAGTTTTCCAGGTGAGGGGGGTCCCCAATTGCATCAGAGTGATCAATGGCACCCACATTGCCATCCTCTGCCTCTCTTATAGCTGTGATGAGTACATGAACTGGCTGGGTTACCACTCCATGGTCCTGCATGTGGTTGTGGATGACCATGGCCAGATCATGGTTATGGTGTCCGGCTACTCGGGCAAGAACCATGATGCCTGCATCCTGTGGTAGTCCCCCTTCTTCACCAGGATGTATAAGGGAGACTTCAGGACCATCCATCACTTACACTACCATCATCGTTCTGCTTCTGCCACGGTCACAGACAATATTTATGGTGCTTATCCCTCCCTCTTGCTGTCACTGCTGCCATATCCTGGTGGCTCCTCTTGCCTGTGCAAAGAAATGCTAGGAACTAAGGAACTCTAGGATTCGTAGTTCTTGAGAAGGTGTGTCACATAGGGAGGCACTCATTTCTCTGTCACTGAAACTACAAGTCCTAGAGTTTCCTGTACAAACACAGTCTCCCTTTCCCTCAGATGTCCAGAGCCAGCAGCTCACTGTTCAGGCTGTTGATTGCTAACCACCCCCAACTGCCGGTAGCCAGGTAGTTTAAGCATTTATCCTCTCATAATTGATCTAGTTTCCATTTGAAGCTAGTTATGGTGCTGGCTTTCACTGCCTCCTCTGGCAATGAGTTCCATAACAGTATTGTCCACTGAGTGGGAAGGTAAGTCCTTTGTTTGTTTTGAATCTGCTGCCATTTAACTTCAGAGCATGTCCCCTTGTTCTCGTATCGTGAGAAAGGCCAAACAACTGTTCCCTATTTACTTTTTCCACACTGCTCATGATTTAGCCTCCTAACCTCCTTGAAGCCCCTGGCTCACTGCTGGCACTGGCTCATATCCAGTTGCATTAATTCCATCCTTGGTTCCCCATTTCTCCCCATAGGGGCAGTGGTTCTCAACCGGGGGTTTAAGGTGATAAAAGGCATATTCTGTGATGAGGGAGAAAGAAGTGCAGCCACCAAACTAGAGGAAAGTAGCTAAAGCTAGAGGAAATTTCCAAAACGGTAAAAACTAGAATAAGAGAACAAGGGGGAAGAGGTAGGGGAGAAAGCAAAATGACAAGGAGGGGAGAGGTAAGGGTGAAGGCAGGGTGACGAGAGGAAGAGTGGTGGAGCAAAGCTTGGGTAGAAGGAAAAAGATGGGATGAAGGCAGGGTGATGAGAGGGAGCAGCATGTACATACGTGGGTGTGGCAGTGGGTGCAGGTACCATAGATGAAGGGGAGGGCCCAGTCTGATGCGGGCCCAGTCTGAAAAGTTTGGAAAAGTGCAGTATGTCTGCAACTGAGCTCTCTTTCATGTGAGCTGGTCCTTTGGATTACACAATGATTTACAGATTTGTGTGCATTTTTATATCCTAGGCATTATTATTTTTTGCTACTGAATTTATGAGAAGAGGCGATGTTTGGAAATGGTGTTCTGTAGGAATTAATTCATTTTTAATCAGTTGAGTGTAATGATTTGATATAAATGATCTTCCTGAACCGAGGTTAATCAGCGCTGAATGGCCGTTTCCCATTATGCTATTTAGAGAGGTATATTATAGAAATACTGTTGCCAACATTATTTAATCATCTGTTTTCACTGTGTACACAGCTTTTAATGGGCTGCTCATTATTTAATGCAGAGAAGGTTTATTTTTATAATTTGGAGGGAATTTAATGCTGATGAAAGGTGCTGGATTGATTGTTTCGCACACAGAAGTAATCCATTCAAGCTGTTTGGGTCCATTCTTAAAAACCAGACTAGCAAGCCCTGGCTCACTCAAATGAGGTGTGTGTGTGTGTGCAGGATTGCCAAGCTTTTCCATTCTCCTGTGCCTCTGTATATTAATAAGTTGATGAGATGTGCATAGTCACGGATTGTGTGTGTACTCTGGGTCTCAATCACCCTCCTGGAAAAATTAATGGTTGCTTAGCACCCACTTCAGATTTTCTAGGTACCTGGGACTGCAGTTTGAGCAATGTGCTTAATAATCACCATCACCGTCATGTTTTATTTTGCAAGACAAAGGGGTGGAAGAGTTATATCCCTTCCAAATGTTTATTCTCCATGTAATTCTGGATAGTCTTAAGGAAAAGGGAGCAAAGGTGTGTGGGTCTGGTTGTGTCTCTCTCATTTCAGAGTCTTGGAGTTGAGAGATGCTTTTGGCATGTTCTGACATGCCCAGGCATGTCCAGGGCAGTCTAAAGTTCATATATGGATCAAATCAGCAAAGGCCTTGTAAGGACAAATGACCCATGTACTTGCATGAGCCTGGAAGGGTGCCTCCCTAATCAAATCTAGTGGTCATGGGCTCCTCCCTGGCTTGATTGCCCTTTGTTTACTGATCCTGCAGATGCAGAGCCTTTTCACACTGCCCTAGGAGGTATTATTAAATTAACATCTTGACTCACCCCCTCCTTCTCCTTTGTTCACCCTTCCCATTGCCTGAAGCTATCCTGTGCTGTATGAAAGAGTATGTACAGTGCTTTAGAACCATCTTGGCTAGTTAGAAGGGTCTGTTTTGTTTTTTCTCCTGTTCAGGGAAAGATCTGGATCCACTTTCCCTGTTCCAGACCCTAAACAATAAAAGCCTAGTGACCCGATCCTGAGAGTGTGGTGTCTACCTTGTTTATCGCATGTGTACTGCAGAAACCCTTAAACCCCTCCACGCAAGAGACTACTGATTACTGGGACACTCTGTGTGTGTGTGTGTCCAGGAGCGCTGCTCATGGACATATGTGCGTGTGAGTACCATCTGTCAGGAACAAAAGCTAACCCTTTAGAAGACATGAGTGGTTCTCTGTCTGCCACTCCCATTTACATGTGAAGCCAGATCTTCACTGGTGTAAATCTTTCCTGTTTTTTTTTTTAATGAATTACACCAGCTACTGATCTGAGCGGCAATCTACAAACCACTTACTCTGGAGTAGACTACTCCAGAGTTAGTGGTTTGTGAATCACAGCTCCATTTTAAAAATCAGGTTGCATTCATATGGCATAGTTACCACCCTGCAGCTTGGCTTGGGTTTAGCACGTGGCATTTTTGTGGCATTATTCTGAATGGCATTACCACATGGTAGCATTGAGGTTATCTGTCATAGCAGCACAATGGAACATATCTGGAGTGTTTCTAGCACAGATCAACTTGGTGCTACTGCATGGAGGAGCCATTTGGATGTTCCAAAAATGCCAATACATGCTAATTCTGAGGCAATTCATGGTGCTGCCACTGGCATCTTTAGAACTGTGGTGGCTGGAGGGAACTTCAATGAAAAGGACAGGAGTCTGGGGTAGAGGCTCTTAAGTGGTGTGTCATACCTGAGTGTATGGTAAAATGTGGGGTGGATGGGATTAGCATTAGGTGGGTTCACAATTGACTGAAAAGTCACACTCAACAAGTAATAATTAATGGAATGGTATCAAATTCAGAGGAGGTATCAAGTGGTGTCCCACAGGGATCTGTCCTGGGACCAGTCCTCTTCAACATCTTAATTAATGATTTGGAGAAGGGAGTGGAGAGTATTTATTTATTTATTTATTTTATTTTATTTAAATAAATTTAGTATCCCGCCCCTCCTGCCACAGGCAGCTTGGGGCAGCTCACAACAGCGTAACAACCCAAAATCATAAAACTATAAAACACACCCCTACACCCTCATCCCCTCTCCTCCCCCCCATTCCCTACCCATCTCCCTCACCAAACTCCTGGCGGAACAGCCAGGTCTTGCAGCTTATATGAAAGGAGGGGAGGTCTGGGACCAGACGCATCCCCCACCGGAAGGGAGTTCCACAGCCTCGGTGCGGCCACAGAGAACGCCCTCCCCTGCATGGTCCCCCAGAAGACTCAGGGGACCACAAGGAGGGCATCCCCCGATGACCACAGGGGCCGGTCCAGTACCCCCCTCCCCGTGAGGCAGTCTCACAGATAGGCAGGGCCCAGACCATTTAGGGCTTTATAGGTTAAAACCAACACCTTGAATCAGGCTCAGAAGAGTATTGGCAGCCAGTGCAGAGAGCGGAGCCCTGGTGTAATGTGCTCCTAGCGGCCCAATCCCACCAGGAGATGGGCCGCAGCATTCTGCACCAGCTGCAGCTTCTGGGTCATCACCATGGGTAGCCCCATGTAGAGTGTGTTACCATAGTCTAGTCTAGAGGCAATGAAAGCATGAATTATGGTGGCCAGGTCAGAGTCCGACACGTACGGCCTAAGCCGAC
>QEPC01001462.1:544614-565514 GCA_003113815.1 Sphenodon punctatus | reverse complement strand
CCCCCCGTCCCTCCAACAGTGCTGATGCTGCACAGAATATCCGGCTGGAACAAGGTCAGCCAAGACAGACCCCGACTCAAGGTCCAGCCAGGTTTCCGTAATGCCCACACGAGATCGGTGGCACAGTCCAGAACCAGTTCCTGGATAGTTGTTGCTTTGTTGACCACCGATCTCACGTTCAACAGCAGCAGCAAAGAGTCAGGGGTCCTCTGATCTGAGTTCCCCTGTCCAGCCGCTAAGGGGTGAGTGAGCGGGACCTGCAACAGGCACCTGTCCCACTTCACTGATCTTATGCCACCCCGTTTAGACCCATATCTCCCCCATCCCATCACGACCCCAATGGCTGCAGATCATCAAATTGGCAGATGACACAAAACTGAAAGGAATGGCAAATACTTTGTAAGACAAGATTACAACACAAAATGATCTAGACAAGAGGTGGGTAAATGAAGTCTTGGGAGCTGCATGCAGCTCTTGGGCACCTGTTCTGTGGCTCTCACCAGATGTGACTGCATGTCCATGCGGCTCCTTCAGCTGCAAGAAAAGATGAGCCATCATTTTGACTGCTGGAACCTCATGGGACTGTGGAGCGAGGGGAGTGAGCAAGTTCTGTTCCTCTGTAGCTGCTGCCCAAAGCCAATAGACTGCCTGGGAAGCACTGTTTTGATGTAGGGGATTTAAGGAAAACCACACCGCCCCATCTCTGGGATCAGTGGTAGCCATGATAGATGCAATGCATATTGTGGCTTTCGGAGATATGGAAATTTTGGTATGTGGTTCTTGAACCTGGGAACTTGGGCCAACCCTATTCTTCTAGACAAACCAGAGACCTGGGGTAAAAGAAATAAAATAAGATTTAACAAAGACAAATGCAAGGTATTGCACATAGGAATGAAAAAAACAGAACCACAAATATAAAATGGGGGATAAATGGCTAGGCAGGCAGTAGCACTTGAGAGTGATCTGAGAGTAATAGTGGATTATAAACTGAACATGATTCAGCAATGCAATGCTGATACAAAAAATACTAATGCCGTCTTTGGCTGCATTAAAACACATGACATATGAGATGGTGGTGCCACTTTATTTGGTACTGGTGAAACCTCATCTGAATATTGTATCCGGTTTTGGGCACCACACTTCAAAAAGAATGTAGACAATTTGGAGAAGATTCAAAGGAGAGAAACTCCTGGCACAGAATCTCCTACCTGGGAATCTTATGCTGCTCTCTGCATGTGGCTGCTCTCTGCATGTGGGTGCGGGGGTAAAAACGTCATCAGCTGGGTCCTGTGGCATATTTTCTTATGAATGACAGGGCTCAAAATCCAGCTCTGTCATTCATAAGAAAATATGCTGCAGGACCCATCACCCGCCCGATGATGTTTCTACCCCTGCACCCCTGTGCAGAAATCAGTGTAAGATTCCCAGCTGGGTGATTCCACGCTGGGAGATTCATCAGACCAGGTAATGTGGGCGCAAACCACTTAAGATGATGAAGGGGATGGAGGACAAGCTATGTGAGGAAAGACTGAAAGAATTGGGTATGTTCAGCTTAGAGTAGAGACAACTAAGGGGGATCCGAGAGCAATTTTCAAATATCTAAAAGGATGCCAGAAAAAAAAAAGAACATTTGTTCCCCACTGTCACAGGAAGCAAAACAAGAGGGAAATGGGCTTAAATTGCAATAATGTAGATTTCAGTTAAATATTAGGGAAAACTTCTCAAGTGTGAGAACTGCTGGGCAATGGAATAAGCTGCCCAGGAAGACTGTGGAATCTCCTTCCTTGGAGATTTTCAAAACCTGGCTGGACAAGCATCTGTCTGTGATGCTGTAGACAGGGATATCCTGCCATGGATGACCTTTGATTTACCTTCCTACCTTCAAATTCTATTATTCTGTTATCTCTGCTCTGTTCCCCTGAGCTTATTCTTTCATTACTCAAAGGTAGGGACTGGACCCACAAGCCAGATTCAGAATCTGGAAAGGTTCCAAATAAAATACATCTGTGGACTGGACTTGGCCCACAGGTCTTAGGTTCCCCACACCTACAATGCACTCTCCGTTTCACATCTCATTCTGAGCACTTGTCTTCCATTCTCGGGCTGAGATGAAGATGCATCCTTGTCAGGTCAAAGGGAAGCAGTGGCGTGGGCAATGCTTGTGTTCGGTTTTGTTTGTGTCTTGTTTTAGTGAGCAAAACATATGTCTCCGGATGGTAAATTACCCTGTTGCCTGGTGTATACCTAATGTAATTAAGCTCCCATTAAGTGCTCTCCAGGGTGCTCCCTTTTTAAAGTTTTGTTTCACATTGTTATCTCTTAACCATGAGGCATTAGAGGCCTTTTAATATGGAAGAATCAGAGTGTGCCAAAGTTTGAATTCTGTGCTTCTCACTTCTGTGATGCCAAGCTCTTGCAGCGGGGGTGGCAGGATATTTGCTAAAGGGGCTATCCCTCCAGCTAGTTGAGAGCCAGAAGGTGGGCAGAGGGAAAGGGGGGATGGCGCCTGTTTTATCAGTATTCCCAGATCAGTCACATGGGCTGCAAGATAGCAGACATGGCATTCTGCTGCAGAACAGAGTAGACCCAGTAGACTGACAGGCTTCACCAATTTTGCAAAGGCAGATAATGGAAGCTATTCCACAGAGTTCATGGAGCCCATTCAAAACCCCAAACAGAAGGTAATGAATTATTTACAATTGGCAATCATCTGTGTGCAGTGGAAATCACCCACTGGTAGGAGACATGACACCATCTATTCAGTGTCTGCCAAACAGTTGGATTCTATCTCTGTCATCTACAGAATTAGTTGGGAATTTATTCCAACTCTTCTATTTTGAAGAATATGTAGTAATGGTGAGGTAAAGACAGTCCAAAGTGAGTGGAACACTTCCATTCTTAACACCCCCTCAAGAGCCCTTCCCATGAGCATCATCAAATGCCCAATTTAAATCAAATGCCGCTATGCGCTTAAGTTAAATCAGATGCCATTGCATACATGTACACTTTCTCTCACATGTATGCTTCCTTGCATTGCAGTGGGGCTGAAATTAAGGAGGGGATTGTGCCTTGCACCCCAAAATCTGGAAGACCCATAGCCTCTCCATTCTGGAATAACAGTGACATGGTGGGGCTTAAAGGCTCCAATCAGGGCCTCAGGGCACAATGCGTTGCCTACTAGGGGTCTGCATGTTGTTTTTGTTATATCAGTAATGATAACGAAATCTGTCAATTTCATTATCGTTATTGCAATAACGAAAATGACAAATAATAATGAAATCAATAATAATAATGAAAGTAGTTATTGATTTTGTTATTGCCTAGCAGCCTGGCAGGTGTTCTTGGAGGGAAATGTGGTGAGGGGAGGAGGGAACAGACATCTCAGAGCCAGGAACTGTTGAACTCTTGAAATGAGCCTGTGATGGAAGGGGAAGGACCTGATGGATGTAATCGCTGGCCAATGAGCAGCGCAAGCAGGTCCCAGACAGTTGAATGGCACCATGTGATTGCTCAATGCCTCCTGCCTCCCAGAACCAATCAGGGGAGCTCTGGGGGAGGGCACTGCAACCCTTTATACTGCAGGGCTGGGCTGCTTGACTCTGGTTCTGTGTTAGCTATTGCCCTGTCAGGGTGCATTCCCAGAATTTGCTGGTGCTTGCACTAAAAATCCTCCCCTATATATCCCCACCACCTTACCTTTCCAATCCTTATCCCTTACCCTTACATTTTCCTTTTTCCTTCCCCTGAAATATATATTATATATACTATATTTCAATCTTCGTTTGAAATCGGTACCGATAACAACAATAACAAAAAATGACATTTTGTTATTAACAAAACCAAAAATAACACATTTTAATAACAAAAACATTAACGAAAATCAAAAAGCGACATGAGGCCCTGGTGCACCCCCCTACTGTCTACACTCATACTGCCCCAACAGCATATGGGCTAAGTGTATGATATGCAGCAGACAAGATGCTAAGTGCACACTTTAGCAAGGAGAGATTTATCATCAGTGTAATAAGCAGCTACCAAATGTCTGTAGGACTCTGTTACTCTGTCACCCCCAAGGATCCCAAGGTTCATTGCATGCTCTAGGCTGGTTCTCCTCCTACCTCTCTGGCCGCTCCTTCAGTGTATCTCTTCCTAACTCCTCCCCCTCTTCCTCCCTACCCCTCTCGGTCAGGGTTCCCCAAGGCTCTGTCCTTGGCCCTCTCCTCTTCTCTATCTACACCCATTCCCTAGGCAAACTCATTGCCTCCCATGGTTTCCAATACCACCTATACGCTGATGACACTCAACTCTATCTCTCCACATCTTCCCTCTCCCCCTCTATTCAAGCTCGTATCACCAACTGTCACTCTGATATCTCTGCCTGGATATCTCAACGCCAACTCAAACTGAACATGGCGAAAACTGAACTCCTGATCTTCCCTCCCAATCCTTCCTCTCCCTCTTCCCTGTCAATTGCCATTAACGGGGTCTCCATCTTCCCTGTCCCCCAAGCCTGTAGCTTGGGCTTCATATTCGACTCGCACCTTACCTTCAAACCCTATATTGACTCCGTTGCCAAATCCTGCCGCTTCTCCCTCCCACAACATTGCCAAGATCCGCCCTTTTCTCTCTGTCTCCTCTGCCAAAACTCTCATCCACGCCCTAGTCATCTCACGCCTCGACTATTGTAACCTCCTCCTCGTTGGCCTTCCCCACTCTCACCTTTCTTCCCTTATCTCTGTTCAAAACTCTGCTGCCAGGATCATCCACCTAGCCCATCGCTCAGGGCCGGCTTTAATGAAAGTGGGGCCCTGGGTGGGGAAAAAAATCTGGGGCCCTAACTTCAGACTCTGCAGGTGGTGAAGTCGACGGTGGCCGCCAGGCCTAGGGATGCTCCCTGCTGGCTCAGGGGGGGCACTCCCCACCGGGCTTGGGGGGTGGGGTGTTACCCGGGCCTGGGGTCAGGGATGGGCAGAGGGGCACTCCCCTCCCTCCATCCCCAAGCCCGAGCGGCCGTTTGGATTACCTACCTGATCTGCTGTCGCCGCTCTCATCTGTCGCTCCTCTTCCTGGGCCGCTGCTGCACTGTCGCCAACTCCAGCCAGAGGCCAGAGGCGGCCTGGGCCCTGGCCAGGCTGTGGAGGGGGCCAGTGGCATGAGGGAGAGGCGTGGCTTCTCCCTCACTTCCACGTTGCAATGCTGGTCGGCCGGCCGGGCCCCCCCCCCGTTACAGACTGAGCCAGGCAGCTGAGGGGGCAGTTTCGGCCAGGGGAAATGATGGGGAGGCGTGGCCGCCCCTGCCTCTTTCTTCTTCATTTTCCCTGGCCGACTGTGACCGGCAGCTATGGGGGGGGGGGGCAGGCATGGTGTGTGGGAGAGGTGGAGCCTCTGCTTCTCCCTCACTCCTGCTGGCCCCCTCCGCTGCCTGTCAGACGCGGCGAGCTGGCTCCCGAGGACCCCGCGCTCAGGGCCAGCCTTACCACAGGGTTCAGGCTGGGAGCTGGCTGTGGGGCCCCCTCAGGAGTGTGGACCTGAGCGGCTGCCCCTAACCGCCCCACGGTAAGGCCGGCCCTGCTGTCACTTTGACCACGTGCAGCCTCTCCTCTCTCCACTGGCTTCCTCTTCCTGAGCGCATTCTGCAGAAGCTCCTTGTATTCACCTACAAAGCCCTTCACAACCTCGCTCCCCTCTATCTCTCTGCCCTGTTCTCCCTCCGAACCCCTGTTCGAGCACTCCACTCCTCTTCCATCCCCTCCCTCACCCTTCTACATCTCCCCTGCTTCCCCAACCGCCTTCGTCCCTTCTCCCTTGCTGCCCCACACACCTGGAACTCCCTCCCTGCCCTCGTCCACCTGGCCCCCACCCTCCACACCTTCAAGTCCCTCCTCCAAACCCACCTCTTCCGCTCCGCCCTTCCTAACTCCTGCTATTCATCCCCACCCAGGATTATCCCCCACCTGTTATCTGTAAATTCCCAACTTACTGCAATCAAGCCAAGAACGTGTACCTGAGCTCTTGTATCCTCATGAATGTTGCATTCCTTGTCTCTCCCTCTGTTCCCCCTTCTCTGTCTCCCCTCCCCCGTCTTTAGATTGTAAGCTCTTGGGCAGGGACCTTGTCTATCTTATTCTTTGTAAAGCGCCAGGTACATTGCTGGCGCTATATAAATGCTCATAATAATAATAATAATAATTAATAGATTGCCAGTAGCCCTTGCACAGGCTTAGAAGAAATATACAGCCCGGGACAGTCCCTTCCCCAGTGCCTACAGGAGTGCAGGGGGTACACCCTTCCCCACCAGACACCCAGCATTACAGCTGAAACAAGCATTGTCTCCAAAGATTTTTTTTCTGCTTCAAATAAGGTCTGACAAAGCAGGCTGACTTACTTCCCCAGTCTTTCTCTACTTACAGCATCAGAGGGGTCAGAACAGAGAGTGATGAACAGGGAGTTTTTAAAGGGAGCGCACTTGATCCATCGGAGACTGAAGCATCACAATAAATATATTTGTTGGGTCTATCACATCTATGGCAAATAATTATGTGGATTTTGGGTGGGCTGACAATGCAAATATTTGTGGATATGAGAAAATGCCTCTTCGCTTCAGCTCTACTTGGCATGTCTCAGAATCAAGACTTGAATTTGGGCCTGTAGCCAACATTGAAACAGTGTGTGCAAATGGGGTCCACATATGTGGGAGCACTCCAGTTTATATGGGGAAGGAGTGGCTTCATTTGTTTTTCAACAGATTTGTTATCCTCCCCAGGCACACTACTATGTCCCTGCTTCTCCCTCTGCTTGGTGTTTGGGGATGTTGATTGAATGATGTGCTTGGGGTGACTAGTTACCTGTCTGTTATGGCTGTGGTTAAAGGGACAGATATTTCACTGTGGGGAGAGATTCAAATTAGAGGTTAATTTTATATGCTTATAAAATGGCAATAAAAGGACCCAGCATAGAGAACAGGCAGAAACCAAAAGCTAAATAAGATGAAATGATGTTTCTGTCCACGAGGCTGGACTGTTCACAGCAGCAGAATGGTTGTTGTATAAGGGCATTTAGAGGTCAACCTCTTGGGGCATGGACACCTTTGCTGTTCTGTGTTTGTCCAGTACCTGGTGCAATGGAGACTTGGCCCATGACAGAGGCTGTTTTTACATGATCACAGTTAATCAAAATTAGCTTTTAATCCAGATCCATTAATTTGGGGTTGTTATTCAGGAGTAACTTTACACAATCATTTTTAATCAGGAATAAGAATTAATCCTGATTTGCAGTATGAACAGGTTAATCCAGAGTAGGACTCACAAGGAAGACTGTGAAATCCCATAGTGCAGCACAACCAAATTTCAGTGTCCTCTTCTGCGCTGATTTCTGGGGTACAGTGACAGCATCAGATACTGCAGTCACCATGCAAAATTGAGGGGTCTTCACCTTGGCGCAGTGGATTTTAAATTCAGCATGCCAAGCAGAGACAGCTGGGAAAACTGCAGGATACCATAGAGACATAGGTGGCTAGAGGGGAGACATGTTTATCTGCAGTACTCTATGGTGCCTGGGAATGAACAGTTCATGTGAACTGTTAATACAATCTCTAATTTGGATTGAGCTTAATCTGAAAATTAAGTTTCCAGAACCTGGGTTAAATTTTTAATCCAGGGTCATTAATTTGGACAAAAGTGTTCACATGATCAACTTAATCCTCATTAAAAACTGCTTAATTTGGATTACTGCTCGTGTGGAAACAGCTAGAGGCTGTTAGTAGAGCTGAAACTAGTACCCTCCAAAACAAGCAAACCCATAAAATATGCACCAGATTTTCTGTTTGTCGTAGGGTTTCTTTCTTTCTTTGTTTATTTAATATATTTACACCCCACCCCTCCTGCAAGCAGGTCGGGGCGACTAACGAATTTAAAAAAACACACCTTTTAAAAAACATTTAAAACAATTATAAAAATCTCACAAATAAAACAGGGAAAGGACAACAAGAAAATATAAAGAATAATAAAGAAAGGTAGGAGGATAAAAACCCACTAACCCACCCTCCCCAAAGTCTTGGGCGAACAGCCAGGTTTTACAAACTCGCCAGAATGTTAAAAGGCTCAGGGCCAGGTGAGCTTGCTCCAGGAGGGAATTCCAAAGGCGTGGTCCGGCCACCAAGAATGCCCTCTCCGTTGTGGCCCCCCACTTAACAAGGGGTGCCTCCAAGAAGGCACCCCAGGCAGACCGAAGGGGCTGCTCTGGGGCACGGAGGGCGAGGTGATCCCTGAGGTAGATAGATAGATATTTATTAATGTTCAACAAAGTCATAACATGTAATCAAATACAAAAATATAGAAACAAAACAAAAATATGATTAGTTAATCCAAAGCTTACACACAGCAACAAATATGTCCCTGGGATCAGGAAACCTCAATGTGAGCTTAGGGGGCCACATTATCAACCCTCCCATCCTTAAGAATTTCATATAAAAAGGAAGCCACATTTTTTGTTAGAGTTACATTACACCCTTCCAAACAAACAAGCAATAAGGGCACAGGGAATCTCAAATTCCATTGCTCAAGACACATAGCCAGCCATCTATCGCGGCTAGGCCGCAAGAGCTCACAGGAAAATAAGAGGTGGTCTATGGAGGGCGCTGTCCTTGAGGAGCAGTTACATAGGCATAAAGCTGGCGGAACCCCCTGAAAACGCCCTTCCATCGTCGGGGTAGGGAACACATTCATCCTAGCCATACTAAAACACCTCCTAGCCTGAGGATGGAGTTGCTGAGAAAGATATAAAGGCGGGAAGTGAACAGATTCAAACAGTTCCACAAACCCCACCATAGTCACTTTAGAGTGCAAATTGGCGATCTCTTCCTGCCGTGTAATATCTGAGAGTCTTTGCTTAATTACTTTCTTAGCTCTACATAGTCCAGAGTAGAAAGAGAGACTAGTGGTAGACCTATACTGTTCAACTTCCGTAGCACCAACTTCATCCATGGGCTATGAAACTGATCCCTTAACGTAGCACAGGCCAAAGGGGCAGCCAGTCTGTAATGTAATTTCAACCAATATAAGAGTGCGAGTGACCAAACCAAAGTGTCTATAGGTAAGACCCTGCACTCAAGTCGGACTGCCGCACAGGGCGCATGACTAGGGAGGGCAAGCAGTGACCTGAGAAATTTAGTTTGCAGGCACTCGAGCATAGAGGTTCTCCCCAAGGCCCAAAATTGTGATCCAAACAGAAACTGGGTCAGACACCTGGCCTGGTACACCTTAATAGCTGGCATTATCAGATAACCTCCCTGTGATTGAAAGAAACGTCCGATCACCTTCCCCATCAAATTGGCCTGAGCACACACAGTGGTAATATGGACCACCCATCTCCCATTGGCCTGAAAGGTCAATCCAAGGTACTTGTAGCTTGTGGCCTGTTGCAGCTCATGGGCATCCAGGAACCACCTATGTAACCGTCTTTTGGTAGAAAAAAACATAACCTGGGTTTTTTCATAGTTTACCTCCAAATAATTGATGACACAGTATTGACCCAAAGATCGCAATTGCCTACCCAAACCTACCTGGGATCTGGACAACAGGATTGCATCATCTGCATACAGTAGAATAGCTATTTCCTTATTCCCGATCTTAGGGGGATGGTTGCCCATAGAAGTAACGGACATAATTAGATCATTAACATAGATGTTAAAGAGCGTGGGGGCAAGGACGCACCCCTGCTTGCCCCCACGTTCTGTCCATATCAAGCCGGATAGTGAGCCCGCCTGGTCAATCCTCACACGTAGAGAAGTATCCGTGTACAGCCTCCTATAAGGAAGAGAAGCCTTGGATCCATTGAGGTTAATGATAATTTGTGCCAAAGACGATTCCTGGACACCAGGTCAAATGCTGCCCGGAAGTCGACAAAAGCAACATACAGACCCGTATTAGAGGAATATTTGCTGATCAAATGAGTTAGAACCATACAGTGATCCAACGTAGAGCGGCCCGCCCTAAAGCCATTCTGCTCATCCCTTAGAAATAATTCATCCCTGAGGTATGAGGGACTGAGACCGTAAAGGGCCTTATAAATCAACACCAACACCTTGAACCTGGCTTGGCACGCTATTGGAAGCCAGTGCAGAGCCCGGAGCACAGATGTTACATGGTCCTGGTGACCTGTCCCCGAAAGGAGGCGAGCCGCCGCATTCTGCACTAGCTGGAGCCTCCGAACCAGGAACAAGGGCAGCCCCACATAGAGCATGTTGCAGTAGTCCAACCTCGAGGTGATGAAGGCATGGATGAGGGAGGCCAGGTCTGGGCCAGAGACGTACAGACGCAACCTCTGCACCAGATACATATGGCGGAAGGCAACCTTTGCCACCCCCTCTACCTGCTGCTCCAGGTGGAGATCTGTGTCCAGCACCACCTCCGGACCTGTTGAGCTACGGGAGGGCGAGCCCCCCCTCCCTCGCTCTCCCCACCACCATCACCTCCGTCTTATTGGGGTTGAGCTTCAGTCTGCTCTGCCACATCCATTCCGCCACGGCCTCCAAACACTGGAATAGCAACGAGACGGCAGGGTCTGGGTCAACTGAAAAAGAGAGGTACATCAGCATATTGGTGACAGCACACCCCAAACCCTTTCACAACCTCCCCCAAAGGCTGCATATAAACATTAAATAATAATGGAGACAGAATGGAACCCTGCGGAACACCACAGGACAAAGCGCGGGGGCAAGATGTTTCAGCTCCCAGCACTACCCGCTGGCTTCTCCCCAAGAGGAAAGAATGGAACCATTCAAGGTGTGTAAGGTGCCAATGCAGGGTCTGAATCATATATTTGTTATAAGTGTTTCTTAAAATTTGCATAGATAGCAACCCTAGTTTGCAGGTTTAGTAATGGACACTACTTACATAGGATCCAACAAGTACCCATTTTAGGTCAGAAAAGAGAGAGAGTGTAAATGTCCACTAATTTTGTGGGAGAGTTGTTAGAGGGGGGGCTTGGGCACGCAGAGGACATCATAGAACCTAAGACCCTTGGCAGGCACAGCTTTTCCAAAGCAAAAGTAAAGCAGCTGAGCCACACCAGAAAGACCCTTTCAAGGAACTAACCGTAAACTCTTTATGTGACCAATGTACAATGTCCCTTCTCATGACCAAAGCTAGGTGCAGTTAGTAGTTGCTTTTGTAGTGCTCCTGGTGGAGCTTTGAAAAGATTGGAGGTTCAAGGCTTCTATAGGCAAAGAAACTTTATGGAAACATCAGAGAATCCACCACACAGGAGGCAAATCCTATATTACTGTTTCCCAAAGTAAACCTATCAATGCAAGAAATCACAGAGTCTAGATTTGAACCCTTGACCTATCAGTCTCCTGGTCCGCCAGCAGAACCATAAGAGAAACAATTAGCTGGAGTGCTTCAGTCAGCCAGCAGGGGAAGGACACTTTATGGTGCCCATAAAGCAAGATAGTTGTTTTTAAGGGTGCTCTGGGTGCAGTTGTGGGGTGGTTGGGTAGCTAAGCTTTGTACGTGCTGGAGTTCATGGGTTCTAGCCTGCATTGTGTTGCCTTCTTTATCAAAATAAACAAAACTCTTATTGATCCTAATGGACGTAGACTGCGAGTAGGTGAAAGTAGGAGCTGTGAAAGTAGGAGCTGCTCCTTCATTATTAAAGACAGAAGGGCCTCCCCCCTCTGACTGATGGATTCTCTGATGTTTCCATAAAGGTTTTTTTATCTACAGGAGGCTTGAACCTTCAACCCATCCACTTTCTTTCCAAAGCTCTACCGGAGCAACTGCTAACTGTTCCTATATAGTTTGGTCATAAGGATGGGCCCTGTATATTGGCCATCTAAAGAGTCTACAGTTAGTGCCTTGAAAGGGCCCTTCTGATGTGGCTCAGCTCCTCTGCTTTGGGACAGCTGTGCTAAAGGTACTAGGTTCTGTGCTATTCTCTGCTTGCTCAAACCCCTATTTAAAAGCTGGCTTATAGAATTAGTGGGCACTTACATAGACACAGAGTTTTGCCCATTTTAAATCCAAAACAGGTAGGCAACTACTTGTTTCCATTGTGGGTATAGGGTTGGGTACTCGAAGGGCTACCCAAAAATTCAGATATTACCCTCAGATAATAAATTAACTACTAATTTCAGCTCTAGTTATTAGAAATCATGAATAATAGTAGTAGTAAAAGCTGTCCTTGGCTGCCCTGGGTATCAGGATGCTTCATGCAGGAATCACTGGGTTGAATTCAGTGGCATTGACTATGCAGTTGGTCAGACTATTGGATCCAAATGGCCCCTTCTGGCCTTAAGAAAGACACAAATGCATAGTCTTCAGAGGTGATTCTCAGACTGTTCAGCTCTTGTCTTTGAGAGAACTGAGCCAGCCGCAAGTCACCAGCCTGATCCCAAACCCATTGGATTCATAGCATTCTTTCCAGTTGGAAAGAAGAAAAAACAGAAGAGGGATCCATCCAAAATTATCCTGGGTTCAGGCAAACACTGTGACATTCAGCCACTTCCTCACCCTGGAAACTCACTTTTGCTCCTCTCATACTGGCCCAAGCTGCCCCAGCAAGGTTCCTGATTGACTGCACCCAAGTTTAGCCCTGTTGGTCATTGCCAGTGCAATCACTGCTCTCTCATACCAAAAAGCATTTGCTCAATGTGATGGCCACTTGTCTGAATCTGAAGGTGATAACAGACACAAAGTTAGCCCACTATGGCCTGCCTCACCGGGCCAGGGACTCACTGGAATGCCTATTTCCAGGCTGCCAGATGCAGGCCCATTGCTGCTCCGGCCCAGGTTGCCGGCTGGCACAGAAATGGTCCTCCAGAAGATTCTGGATACACAGCCCAGGCCAAAGGCTGCCTAGGTGGACCAAGGCAGGACATAACGCACCAGTGCATCTATTTTTGGCATCATCCCTGCCAGGGATCAGGGGCCGCCATGGCTGCCTGTCATGGGGGGGTGGTAGGGCCACCCAGCAACACGTTTGTTCTGTTCCCCCCCTGGGGTGGGGTGGGTTTGTCATGTCTTGATACTCTTTTTATAAAAAGGAAAGAAGGCTAAGTTTTCCAGCTGAACTNAAACTTTAGAATATAAAAATATATGCATAGTTTACTTAAATATAAATAGAAAATATCAGTAGCTTACATAGAATGGTATTGATAGCCAATCAAAGTTACATGATCTTAAAACATTTCTATTGTAAGAAAAAGCTTCTAAAAGCTTAACATATGCACAATTCATTGGGTACTTTCAGACATGACGTTAACCACCCTTTAACCACCCTTGGTGGTTATGTATGCATGTTGCAGGGCTGCATAGGGCACCAATACAGCCCTGCAACATGCATAAATAACCACCAAGGGTGGTTAAAGGGTGGTTAGTAGCATGTTTGAAAGTACCCATTGGCTCAAAGATATCAAGAATCATACAGATCTTTCCTTTCTGCCAAGATGGTGATGAGAAAGAAATCCAATGGTCTTTGGAATTTCAGTCTAAAGAAAGTTAGGCTGTGTCTCTCTACTTAAAGCAGTTTGCTAGAAGGCTCACATTTCCTGAGCAGTGTCATGATGACATCAGCTAGCAGGGAAATACACTGGATTCTAATTGACTCTCTTAATTCTGAACAAGCAAAAAAGAATTAATTTTCCTTCAAGGTTTTTACTGAAACCTTGTATTTTTTATCAAAGATAATTGTCAGATTATAGAGAGAATAACCAGAGCTTAAAGGTTATATCATCCATTAATTAAATAGATATGTTAACTAGAAAAAACTAACAAAATACTCCTCTCAGTCTTAGAGATATTCTATGAATAGTACTATCTGTCATTTAGACAGGTCATAGATAAGATTACAGACACCTAGGCTGAGAAAGTCTAGGCTAGCTAGAGGGGCCTCTTTATGGCCTTGTAAAACCTAGCCATTTGACTGTTTCCTTGGATACGGTGAAAGTTCATTTGGGAAGCTTAGAAAAAAAGGCTCATTTGAATGTAGCTGGAGACTTCAGCTTGAACCAAGCTAATCACAGAAGTTGATTTTAGATATCAATACTTCAAAACACAAATCCAATACATTGAAACAAAAAGTTGACATATAAAAACTCAAAGTTAATACATTAGGAACACAGATAGCCAAAAATATATGCTTATAATAGGAAATACATGACAGGCTCACTAGCCAGCACAGTCAGGTACAAGTTTGTTTTGTGTCCTGAAATGGCCTCAAGAATGGCAGCTACCATGTTCTACACTAGGGTTGTGCTGCGTGCATGTCATTTTTGTTATTACAATAATGATAATGAAAATTGTCATTTTCGTTTTCGTTATTGCAATAACGAAAACCAAGAATAATGGCAACGATAACGAAAATGACAACTGAGAATACCAAAAACAACCACTGAGAATACCGATATCGATACCAAAAACAATACCAAAAACGATAACAAAAAGGATAATGACAATGCCGTTATCATTGTCATTATTAGTGCTATGGCAGTTGGGTTTTGGAGGGAAAATGTGGAGAGGGAAGGAGGGAGCAGACATTTTGGGGGTCTTAACAGGGTTGAACTCTTGAACTGTGCCTGTATTGGGAGGGGTGAGCAGCTCAGCAGTATCTGATGAATGTATCTCTGGCCAATGAGCAGCGCAAGCAGACCCCAGCAGTCTCATGGCACTCTGTGATTGCTCAATGCCTGCTGCTTCCCACAACCAATCAGGGGGTTCTGGGGGTGGGCACTGCAACCCTTTATATTGGGAGGGCCAGGTTCTCTCCGTTCTGTGAGAGCTCTGCTTGTCAGGTTGTGTTTACAGAACTGTGGTGCTTGCACATAAAAAATCCCCCCTAGTCCTCATTGTATTATTTATTTGTTCATTCATTAGTATAGATATTAGATATAGATATATATTACAGACATATAGATTAGATTAGAATATTTGTATAGATAATTGATTAGATAATAGATAGTTTTCCTTTTCCCTTTCCCTGTCTCCCTTAGATTTAGATAAATATTAGTTGTGCATGGGAATCAATAACGATACCAATACCAAAAATAAAATCTTTGTTTGAAAGGGTACCGATATCAGTAATGATATCAGTAATGATTAGAGATGTGCGAACAGAATCTAGTTCTGAAATTTGGTTCGGTTCGGAAATTCGGTTCGGAAGTTCGGTTCAGTCGACCGAACTATTCGAGTTTGGTCCGAGCTTCCGAACAAAGTTCAGAAATTCAAACTCCCTTGAACCAAATGGAGTATTATCTTTTAGGGATGGGCGAACAGAGCCAAGTTCGGAAATTTGGTTCGGTTCGAAAATTCGATTCGGTTTGGAAGTTCGGTTCGGTTGACCGAACTGGTTGAGTTTGGTCTGAACTCCAAACTTCCAAACCGCGTTCACCCATCCCTAGTAATGATATTGATAATGATAACAGATACTGATAATAATGAAAATGACATTGTTGTTAATAACAATAACGATATCGAAAACAACATTTTTTAATAACTAAAACAAAAACAAAAACAACATGGGGACCTGGTGGACACCCCTATTCTACACACCCCAAATGGGGGAGCAACCATGGTGGCTACATGTCTCTATTTTAACCTTGAGAGGCCCACATTATATTCCTGATCTTGGTCAGCTCTCCAATTTCTGCCTCTGCTTCTTGATATATTTATTTGACTCGTGGTTTCTGACCTGGCTATAATTGCACTTCTGGCTTCCTGATCCTGCCTCAGCTATCTAGCTTCTGACTTCTGATCCACTTTGGCGTCTGAGCTTTCAGTCACTACCATTCTGCCCTCTGGCTGGAGCCAAGCTCTGAGTTTGTAACCACACTGAGGGTTCAGAATTCGGTTCCAATGTTAGGTCTGTAACACATCATACAGAAGTCACTGCTTGCTTCTGAAATGCAGCCACTTCTGTAGTGGAATTAACTTATTATACTAGCCAACTATGGCCCTTTTTACACGGGTGGCACCCAGGGGTGTTCATGCGTGGGTGCCGCTTGTGTAAATCCCACGGTGGGTGGGTGGGTGTGCTCCTGCACACATGCATCTACACGCACCTCTACCCATCCCCCCACGCATGGAGCAACCTGTGAAAAGAGCACTTGCTCCATGCGTGTTGATGGGTGGAAGTAGGTGTAGATGGGTGTGCGCCCGTTCACACCCACCCACCGCACACAGACTATGGTGCACACTGACCCCCACACACACCGTGACCCATGTAAAAAGGTTTTAAGACAGGAGGAGCACAGACTGGGATGGAAGGAAGACCATCTCTGTGGTACGTTTGTGGCATACCGCAAGGTTCGATTCTGTCTCCACTTTTATTTAACATCTATATGCAACCCTTGAATGAGGTTGTGAGACTTTTTGGTGTGCGCTGCCACCAGTATGCTGATGATACCCAGCTTTACCTCTCTTTTTCAATGAACCCAGGTCCTGCAGTCTCAATGCTTTCCCAGTGCTTGCTATCAGTGAGTGACTGGATGAGACTGAGCAGACTGAAGCTGAATCCTGATAAGGCAGAGGTGATGTTGGTGGGTAGGGCAGCTGAGGTGATGGCTCCCCTTATGGAGGGGATACGCCCCCCAATGGCCCCACAGATGTGGAGTTTGGGGGTTCTGTTAGACCCTAGCCTCCGCCTGGATTGTCAGGTAGCTGCGGTGGCAAAGGGAGCCTTTCGCCAGTTACATCTTGTGCGGAGGATCCAAACATATGTCTCAAGCTCTGACCTGGCCACCCTCATCCATGCTTTCATCACCTCAAGGCTGAATTGCTGCAACACGCTCTACGTGGGGCTGCCCTTGCTGACGACTCAGAAGCTGCAGCTGGTGCAGAATGCAGCGGCCCGTCTTCTGATGGGGACAGGCTGTAGGGAGTACATTATACCAGTGCTCCAGGCTCTGCACTGGCTGCCTATAGCGTTCCGGGCCTGATTCAAGATGCTGGGTTTAACCTTTAAAGCCCCACACGGTCTGGGCCCCTCCTATCTGAGAGACCACCTCACTCCCCGGGCCATAGGGCGACCTCTGAAGTCTACCATAGGTGCTTTCTTGGAGGTCACCTGGGTGAACTGGGGGGCCACAATGGAGAGGACGTTTTCGGTAGCTGCACCACGGCTGTGGAACTCCCTCCCAGAGGAAGCTTGCCTGGCTCCCAGCCTATTGGCCTTTTGTTGGACCTGTAAGACCTGGCTGTTTGTCTGGGCCTTTGAGGGGGGGGGAAATAAGGCTGGGGTTTTTATTGTTTTTTACTAGTTGTTTTACCTCCTTGTTGTTTTTTTAATTGTTTTAGTAATCCCTTTATGTATTGTTTTATACATTGTTTTAACTATTTTGTGAGCCGCCCCCAGCTGCCATAGGACTAGAGGGAGCGGGATACAAATTATTAAATAAATAAATATAAAATAATAAATAAACCATTCTTAGCATCTGTTTTCTACATGATGGCTTCCGATGAACTTAAGAGGCATTTTATTTTTAAAGTGCATTCTAGGCATTAGCACAGAAAGCCATAAATTAAAATTAACCTTTTAATGGATTACAGAGCAAAAGCAAGGAAGGAATGTGACGGGTGCATATGTTTAGAGCTCAACAAAGCTTCCTACCTTCTTCCCTGAATAATTCATTCACACAGGCCTGCGGAGGAGTGCTCTCCCATGGATCCCAAGCAGGCTGGAAAGGCTGGCAATGATGAATGGCGATGCAGGGCCTGGCCAGCAGGGGTTTTACAGGAATCCACGTGTGGTCCAGGCTTATTTAGTCTCCATCTGCAAGATGAAGGAAGATGGGGAAGAGAGTGTCTCTGAGATTTGCACATGTCGCTGACAGAAGTGTCCTTAAGAAATGCAGAGCTCTGTGCAAAATTGTTATTATCATTTTTATAGCACTTTCAGCATTCAAAGAGCTTTACAATCCTTCTCTGTTTACCCTCACAACAGCCCCGCAAAGTAGGTCATATTATACCCATTGTACAGATGGGAAACTGCAGCTTTGCCCATGGCTACTCAGTGAGTTCATGTCTAAGACTAGATTTGAACACTGGTCTCTGAAGTCTCAGGCCAACACCTAATCCACTAGAGAGCCCGCAAGACCCAGAGCCTAAGGTCACGTTGGAGGCTGAAAGGTGTTGCAATTAGAAGGCAAGGAAAAGAAATAAGACAGAGGACTCAATGCATGGAGAAGAACTAACTATACAATGCAAGTTTGTACTGTACATAATGGGTAAGATTATCCAAGGGCCAATACTGATACCTTTGTGGTCTCATCAAAGTCAACAGAACTGGTCAACGATGTGGGTAAGGCAGCCATAGGGCCTGATACTGACTGACAACTTGTTCTCACAAGCACTTTTGTGAGGTAAATGCCTCACTCTAACTTTCCCGGTATCCCTACAAGCAGGGGGTTGAAGGGAGAAGGGGAAGAATTTGCCTCTGCCAACAAGTGGAGTTAAAGTGGGGAGGGTAAATCCTCATCAGGGGATGTTGATGTTCTGTACAGGGTTATTACCCCCTTGTCTGAATCTTCTGTAATTCCAGAAAATCTCAGCACTTTCTCCTATTGTTTGTTCTCACGGCATCCTTGTGACAGATGGAACCTTATGACTAGAAGGTTCCGACACTCATCAGTTGTGAGGGAGTTTGTTGTTGGGGACACTGTATGGCAGTTAGAGTACTCACTACCAGAGGATCTTGGTGTGGCAGTCAGAGAGCTCACTGAGAGGGGGGATCTCAAGTGGCAGTTGGAGAGCTCACTGCCAGAGAATCCCAATGTGGCAGTTGGAGAGCTCATTGCCAGGGGATAGCAACCACAGAAGATGGAAACTATACTAGATAATGTTAAGGAATTTATCTTCCAATCGGAGATTTTGATTGGAGGACTGTGGTTAGAATTTTCCAATGCTATTAAGGAATCTAGTTTGAGCAAGCAACTTAGACAAGCTGATGTGGCTACACAAATGCCTTTTTTAGTTAAGGACAGCTCTACACAGACTGATATAAGGCCAGTTTTGTATACTAAGGGACAAGGTAGTACTTCTGTTGTTGAACCCTCAAAATGGAGGGTTTTTTCAACCTAAGGTAAGGAAGCATTGTACTTTCCAGGCTCATCGATTAAATCAGCCCTCAGTACCTCTTCCATCTGTGTCCCTTTCTGATGTTAATGATCACGTAGAACAGCAAGATGGCTTATTAGAGCCTCAATATAAGATCTGGCCGCAGGAAACCAATTTACGTTGGACTTCTGCCTTTATTTTTAATTTAAATCTGTCAGGGCTCAGTCAGTCCTTCCCAGTCCGGCACGCCCCCATAGGGGGCGCACAACAAAGAGGAAGCCAGTGAGGCCACCGGGGAAACCCTCGCAGCCTCCCTGTGTGCTACCGGCTCTGGTGCTGCCCGGCGTTCCCGTTGCCAAGGTAGCGGATGCAGGCAGCGCGGCACAAGGGGCAGGTCGGGCATGCCTCCGTGCACAGGCGCAGGGACACACCGTCAGTTCCGCTCCGGCACTCAAAGCACCTGTATTGGTGTATTTACAGCACTAAAGGGCAGGCATTAACTACCTTCCCTTGCTGGTAATCAGAGCTTCTGCCTGAGAGACTGGCCCTGGAGTGGATTGAGTTTGCTGTGGATCGCGTGTGGAGTATCGTGAGTAGAGTTGCGGGGGTTAGTGTGGAGGTGTGTGGGGGTGCTTGTAAAGACAGTGGGAGTGATTGTGTGTGTGCTTGGTGTGGGTGGCACTGTAAGGTAGTGGGTAGGGAGGAAGGAAGACTTTTGAGGTTTGGGGTATTGTGTCTCTTCCCCTCCTGGGCCCCTGCATTGTGTAAGTGTGTGTGTCTCCTTCCCTAGCCCCTGATCCTGGGTACGCGTGTCCCTTATTCCCTACAGTCACACCCCTTCCTCGTTGTGTGTGGGCATGGTAGTCTTGTGGGTGTTTGGTTCTCCTGTGTGGAAGGGAAAGGCGCTGCACCTGGTACCGCTCCCTGTGATGATCTTTGGCTAGGGTTACACCCACCAGCCTCTATAAGACTCTGCGGGAATTTAACAGGCGCTCTCCACACCTAGCGACACCAGAGTGGGTGAGATTCCGTTCCCTTACCCTGCCCCATCCTCACATAATCAAAAGAAGAGACATTGTTTTTTATTCAGTGAGTCTTCCTATGATACTCACACTTTGTGTGAATTGCTTGATTTCAAAATGAATTTTGATTTGGCGCCTGAATCAATCAATTGTATTTGCCATCTTCAGGATAGGAGACATTTGGCCAGATGGGAAGTGCCCTTTACTAATTGGAAGGTGGTTGTTGACATTTGGAATGCTCCAAGATTCTTCAAGTCACCTGGTATTTTCCTACAAAAGGTGGAAAATTCCTTGGCAAGGGCTATCATGAAGCCTTTGTTAAAAATGATTTCAGAAGGAATTGTACAAATGTTTTTGAGTCAAATTTGAAGACCAGTCAGCAACTATCTTTTTCCTTGGAGTATTCCAAGGTTTCCTCTTCTGAGTTAGTTTCTTCATTTGGGTGGCATACCAGTGATCAGATAAGTTAACTGGATATGGAATTTCCCTCTCCCCCTTCCCCCAAATTTGCAAGATTTTCAATTATTAGAATGTCCTCATGATGCTCCAGTTGAGTCTAAACAGAATAGTGAATGTTCTTTGATATTAAGATCTTTATCCTCCAACTCCTCCCTCGACCCCCTCCAATCTGGCTTCCGCCCCCTTTATTCTACTGAAACTGCTCTCGCTAAGATCACGTTCGTCCCTTCTCACTTGCTGCCCCCCATGCCTGGAACTCCCTCCCTGTCCACATCCGCCTTGCCCCCTCCCTTCATACCTTCAAATCTCTCCTTAAAACTCACCTCTTTCGCTCTGCTCTGTCTGACTCTTTATCCTGCTGAGCCACTATTCC
>QEPC01001462.1:507664-520645 GCA_003113815.1 Sphenodon punctatus | reverse complement strand
GGATCCCCGGCGGGATCCCGGGCCATGGCACATGCGGCCCGACGCGGCGGCCGCAGTGACCCCGCCACCTGCCCGTCTCCCTGGAGGGCGGGCGGCAGGGTGCGTGGAGGGGCCGGGGCTGTGCGGCCGCACGTTGCGCCACGCGGCCCCGCCCCCTCCCAGATTCCCCGCCGGGATCCCCCTGGCACGTCTGATATGGCGTGACGGGGTGACCCCGGCGGGGAATGAAAGGGTTGTTTTCGGTACGGGGCCAAGCGGCCCCATAACATCTGAAAACACCCATTATTATGGACCGACTTTAGTAGCTTGCTAATCTCTGCTAGCATTTCATAGTCTCACAATCCTGGTCAGGGGGACGATAGTATAGCCCCACTGCTATGCACTTCCCCATGGAATTTCTATCCATCGAGATTCCAAAGTACAGTTCCCTTCCTGTAAAATTTTAATCCTACTTGACTCAATGCTGCCTTTAACATATAGAACCTCACCACTAACAACTTGATCTGCTCTGTCATTTTGGTAAATTTTTACCCTGGTATTACAGCATCACATTTGTTATCCTCATTCCACCAGGTCTCCAAAATTAGGGATGAGCGAACAGAACGGAGTTCGGAAATTCGGTTTGGTTCAGTTCGGTTTGAAATTCGATTTCGGTTCGGAAGTTCGTTTCGGTCGGTCAAACAGACCGAGTTCGGTCGAATTCCAAACTTCCAAACCAAATTCAGCCATTCAAACCCAGGTTTTTTGGTGTGTGTTGCCACTAGGGATGGGCGAACAGAACAGAGTTCGGAAATTCAGTTTGGTTCAGATCAGTTTGAAATTCAAGTTCAGTTTGGAAGTTCGGTTCGGTCAACCGAACAGACCGAGTTCGGTCCGAACTCCGAACTTCCGAACCGCGTTCGCCCATCCCTATCCAAAATGCCCATTATGTTTAGATCTTCATTTAGTGTCAAAAAATACATTGGCCGGGGAAGGGGACCAATTAAAAGGGTCTGGGCATGAAAAAAGAGCAACCAAAGAGAGAAAATAAAAAGATAATAACAAATTGGAAAAAAATAATAACACAAGTAAGATTTTAAAAAGCAGAAGCCTGCACAACCCAGCCTGCCTGGCTCCACTTCCATCTTCCAATTTGCATTTTCAATTGGGACCCAGTATCCCCCTGCAGTTGCAGTTAACTCACCAGTCCTGCCTGTCTGGGGGAGTTTACTTTTGCCTCCCAGGCATCCTTGATAATAGCTTTGTTTGTCCTCCATAGGGACTCTCTGCAACTCTGCCCCCAGTGGCTGACTAAGCTACAAGCTTCAATACCCGTGGTATGGTCGGCACACTGAGCCACCCATTCCACAATCATCCCTAAAAGGTTCCCTTACCCCAATGTGGGGGGTGAGGAGTGGAAGCTACCCAGTGCCCACCCAGAAGGTTCCAGAGTCCAGCCCAGCCTGAACAGCCATAATTCTCCAGCCTTCAGGCCTGAACATGCACAGATTGCACCAGCACCGCGCATAGTGCATGCGCATAGTGTCCCCAAACCCCAGAAGTGCAGTGATACTAGCTGCTTTAATACAGTGGCAGCACTGCCACAGTAGCAGTAGCTGCTGAACAGGTTGTGCTGGTGCAGTTGAATCTGGGACTGTCCTTGGAAGGGAGCTTGGGATTTGGTGGCTCCGTACCCTCTGCCCCAAGGGGTGGACGTGGACCACACCTACCTTCTGTCTGGAGGCTAGAGTGGCAGAACTGAAGGAGCTGAAACAGAGATCACACACATTCTCGGAGAGCTAGGAGCTCTTTGCACCGGGTACAGACATACAACCTTTCCCCAACAGAAAGATAATCATACATGTTACGCTCAGTGCAGAAGACTGACTAGCCCCCAACCCGCTGCTGGACTGCTGTCTGCATCACGCTCTCTCTCTCTTTTTTAATAGGGGATGGGGGAATGCTTAACCCTAGTTTTATACCTAGTTAGGACAGGAAAGAGCTAATCTTCCTGAGCTGCTAACCTCTGGGGCCTTTTAGGCTAGGAATTTAGTCTTTTGGATTAGGAATTTAGGTAAGGAATTTAGTGAACTGAGGTCAAATGCTGTCTCCTTGCTTTGGGCCTAACAACCACAGCACTTTTCAAGTAAAGAGGATCTCTAGTGTAATGTAGAACAGCTAATTGAGTATGTCAATGAGTAGAGTGCAGTCTTACCCAAAGTCACATCAACAGAATCTCCTGCAGCCTTCTTTCCAGTGCTAACTCCCAGGCAAACTCCCCTGTTAGCAATCTGGCCCTGTTTGCAGGACCCTGGGTTGCAAGCTCCTACGTCGCTCAGTGGTTTCTCGCTTTTTGAACACCTAGAGGCTTGGGCGTCTGAGTTAGCAGAAGTTAGCTCTGTTGGTGTATGCAACATCCATAAGTTAATGCCTGCTGTATTAAGAACAGTAATTGACTATAGAGCCACCAGATGGCGCTGCTAAGTTTATGTGTACATGGAAGGGAGATGGGGTTTTGCAGTTGAATTCCTTTGTGTAACCACTCCTTCTTCCCTTCTCTCTCTTTGTCTCAGTCTCCATTTTGTCTTATTACTAGTTAGATGTAACTAAGGATCTGTGCCTGAGAAAGCTTAAGTAAAGTTCTGTTTTTAAACCTTCAGCTGCATTTGTCCTTACTGATTGCGAATCAGTTATTACTCTGCAACAGGTTATGGGCCCAGACCTCTTCAGAACAGCCCAGAACAACTCTAAAGACTGGAAGTGAGCTGAAAGGAAAAGAGGCCCAAAGGAAACTCCCAGAGGAGGCCTACTAACTGTAAGTGAGCAGAAGAACCAGAATCCCAATCTGAGGGGAGGGAAGCAAGCATGGCCAGCAGCTCTGAATTAAAGCTTTCAGTCTGCAAGCTGAATAACACAAACTACCAGTTGTGGAAATTCAAAATAGAAATGCTCCTATCCAAAGATGACCAGTGGGAGGTGATCACCACAGACAGACCTGCAGCAAACCCTGAGGTGTGGGACAGAAAGAACAGACAGGCAAAGGCAACCATAAGCCTGCTAGTAGAAGATGACCAGTTAATCCACATAAGGGAGGAGGCCACAGCAAAGGGCATGTGGAATGCACTGCAGAAGCTGCATGAAAGGACCAGCTTGAACAGTAAGCTGTTTCTCCTAAGGAAACTGTACCAGATGAGACTTGGTAAAGGGAAGGAGATGCAGGATCACATAAATTCAATGCTGGAAGTGGTAGCACAACTGCGAGGCATCGGTGAAGAGATAAAAGACAACCACGTGGCGGCCTTACTTCTCTGCAGCCTGCCTGAATCATACAGCGCCCTCATAAACGCCCTAGAGACAAGGCCTGAGGCAGAACTAACACTGGAATTTGTAAAAGGGAGACTCATGGATGAATTCCAGCGCAGGAAAGAAATCATGCAAGACAATCAGGAACAGGATAAGGAAACTGCCCTGAGAATTGCAGACAACAGATTGCACAAGAAGGAAACAAGGGCATGTTTTCGGTGCAAGAAAGAAGGACACCTAAAGAAAGACTGCTCCATATGGAAGGCAGAACAACAAAAGCGATCTCCACAAGTGTCTAAGCAAAGGGCCAAGGCTACAACCAGTGACACAACCACAGAACAGTGGAGAGGATGTTTTAGAGCAACACAGACCAACTCATCACAGGACTGGTGTGTCGACTCTGGAGCCACGAGTCACATGACCAGCGACAAGAGCTTTTTCACGGTACTGGACCCAAGCAACAAAGAAGAGATATACCTCGCTGATGGAAGCAGCATCACTGCAGAAGGTATTGGCGAAGGAATTCTAAGTTGCAACAAGCCACACGGAGGCACACTAGCAATACCGGTAAAGGATGTGCTGTATGTACCTGGCTTAGAGGGAGGACTCCTATCCGTTAAACGCCTAACAGAGAAAGGGCTCACTGTCAAGTTCCGGGGTAATGAATGCACAATCCAAAAGGGGACAAGGGTCCTAGCCAGAGCCTATGCAGATGGACACCTGTATCGCTTGAGTGCAACCAAGGAACAAACAGTTGAAATCAGCACAAGCTCAACTGAGATGCAGGAACAAACCCAATCACCTGCAGATGTTGAAATCAGAAGATCTACCAGGGAAAATAAAGGCAAACCACCCACCCGCCTGTCCTACAAAGCAAGTACCGACAGACTGTCTGAGCCATCGACATGGGAAGATGTCTTACAAATGTCAGAAGGGGAACACAACAAATGGGTAAAGGCAGCAACAGAAGAAATAAAGTCCATGCATGAAAATCAAACCTGGACACTGTGTACACTACCAATGGGCAGAAAGACCATAGGATGTAAGTGGACATTTAAAATCAAATACAATGCCGAAGGCAAGGCAGAATGATACAAGGCCCGACTAGTCGCTAAAGGATACTCACAGAAATATGGCGAAGATTATGACGAAACGTTTGCCCCAGTAGTCAAGTACACCACAATCAGGACACTATTGAGCATAGCAGCAGAGAAAGGAATGCAGGTTAAACATCTGGATGTGAAAACAGCATTCCTACATGGAGAACTAAAAGAAGACATCTACATGGAACAGCCACCAGGATTCAAAGACACCGAAAGACCAGACCTTGTATGCAAGTTGAAAAAGAGCATATATGGACTCAAACAAGCGGCCAGAGCATGGAATACAAAAATAAACACAGTACTCACAAAGGAAAATTTCATCAGAAGTAAAGCGGATCCTTGCTTATATTCAAAGAAACAGGATGACAGATGGTTTTTCATATTGATTTACGTTGATGACATATTGATATGCTATGAGCAAGAAGGGGATGACCGCGGAATAATGAAAACCCTGAATCAAAACTTTGAGACAAAAGACCTAGGAAACATAACACATTACCTAGGCATACAAGTAGAAAGAGATGATAATGGAAGTTATCTCCTCAACCAAAGGCATAAAATAGAAGAATTGCTAGAAAGCTTCGGAATGAAAGATGCCAAGGCAGTAAGCACTCCCATGGAAACTAACCACCTGAAGGAGACTGAAGAACAAAGCATGCAACTGCCAGACAACCGACAATACAGAAGCGCAATTGGGAAACTATTGTATATCGCCACCATCACTAGACCAGACATTGCAGCAGCAATAGGAATCCTATGCAGGAAAGTATCAGCACCAAGTCAGAAAGACTGGAATGCGGTAAAGAGGGTCATGCGCTACCTGAAGGGAACCGCACACCTTAAACTGCAGCTACCTGCAACTTCTGGATGTAACCTGACAGGATATGTAGATGCAGATTGGGCTGGGGACAGCTCTGACAGAAAATCCACCAGTGGTTGGCTATTTCTGCTAGGAGGGGGACCCATCAGTTGGTCTAGCAAGAAACAGACCACAGTAGCACTCTCCTCAACAGAAGCCGAGTATGTTGCAGCCGCGCATGCTAGTCAAGAGGTAATTTGGCTACGACAATTGCTCACAGACTTGGGAAAAGAACTGAACAGCCCTATACAAATTTTGGAAGACAACCAAGGCTGTATTGTACTCGCACAAACGGAAAGAGTAAACCCGAGGACCAAACATATAGATGTGAAATATCATTTCCTAAGAGACTCGCAAGAACAAGGACTTATAGACATGCAATATTGTCCTACAGAAGACATGGTAGCAGATGCCCTGACAAAACCTTTAGCAGGAGAGCGCCACCGAAAGCTACTAAGTAGAATGGGCATAGTAGGTTAACTTCTGTCTGTTGAGAAGAGGTGTTGGTGTATGCAACATCCATAAGTTAATGCCTGCTGTATTAAGAACAGTAATTGACTATAGAGTCACCAGATGGTGCTGCTATGTTTAAATGTACATGGAAGGGAGATGGGGTTTTGCAGTTGGATTCCTTTGTGTAACCACTCCTTCGTCCCTTCTCTCTCATTGTCTCAGTCTCCATTTTGTCTTACTACTAGCTAGATGTAACTTAGGATCTGTGCCTGAAAAAGCTTAAGTAAAGTTCTGTTTTTAAACCTTCATCTACATTTGTCCTTACTGATTGTGAATCAGTTATTACTCTGCACCAAGCTCCTCCCCACCCCCCCCACCCCCAATCAAGGCAAGGGGTTCCGATTCCCCTCCCTCCTACTCCCTGATCACACTAAACAATTAACCAACCCCTCAGAGCACATGGCCTGAGTGATCACAGCAGTACTACACCTCACAAAAATTTTCATGAAGTACACTTTGAAGCAAATACAAAAAGATCTGAAAGACCCAGGAAAAGCAATTTTAACTCCAGTTTTCAAACTGCTGTAACCTTTTTTGTTTTTCATCCAATTTCCATGAAATTGGATCAGACTATACTCCTCACCCAAGCAATCCTCTCTGCCAAATTACAAATAGGATAAATGTGTCATTTTATAAGCAATAGAATGTGTATGCATTAAAGCGAAGGATACAGGCTCCCACTGCTCTATAATATAGATGCATAGTGTAGCTAGATGGTCACACAGTCTATCACTTATGTAGGCCAAGCTTATTGCTCAATTGCAGCTCTCAAGCCTCAAGTCAAAATTAAAGGAAGCTGGAGCAGGAGTAAGTGCCCAGTACTTTCAAAGTGCCCAGCCACAAATTCCCTAGTCCCTCCTGCTACCTAGCCAATAGAGCTGGAAGAACCAGTTGCCCACCACACAAAAGGGGGTGAACGAAGGAAGAGCCCTGCCCATGGCAGTCCTGCCTTGCCTCTTGCCAGTGCTAGGAATTGTACTTCTAGGCAGTGCTGAGAGCAAGAAGGTAGCTCAGGCTGCTCAGAGATGCAATTATTGGTAGGGTTGCCACCTCTTGCTGATTGACTCTGAGGTCACATTCACAACTTCAGGAAAACCCCACATTTTTCCTTTTTTCGCATGATTACAGAGCATTGGAATGTACCATTCTACATGTTTCAGCCCCAGACCAGTTATAAAAATGTGGATGTCAAGGCATCAAAATCCTGTCTTTACAAGGGTGCGTGTTCAAAATCCGGAAGTTCTCAGCATCAGACACATTGCACAAAGGTGCATATTAAGAATGTGCATATTATGAGCCCACCCCTTCTTTTTCCTTTCTGAGTGGGCTGAGAGCCGTATGTCTCCACAAACACTGGCCGCTTCTGGGGACAACACAGAGGAAGGCAGACTACTCTTCCAGGCAAACAGCACAGACTTGCAGGGAGGTGCTGAATGACATGCTTGCAGAGAGGAACTTCTGGAAAACACGCAGGATGTAGATGTTATGAATGGTGGCAATCTCACATGAACTACAATGCGCAGCAAACACATATGCAAATAAAAGTTCAGCGTGTGAAAGGAGGGGGAAGATTTTTTTCACATTCACATTCTAGCGCTATATAAAAACCACACATTTTCTGAAGGTGTCAATGTGGTCTGAAGTGAAAGTAGCGACCCTAGTTATTGTTTGCATCTTCCTGCACAACTCTGCTTCCCAAAGGCATGGAGGAGAGCCACCCATGGCCCTTCTGCCCACTTGGTTACAGCACTTCTTGGCCTACCCCAGAAGCTAAACCAAGCTTCCCTCCCCAACCAGAAGATGCCAATCAAGTACTCATCCCCTACTACCGCCCCTTCCATCTCCATGGAACTTCTTAGGGTAAAGTCTACTGCTCAGCTAATTCAACCAATTGCCCCCCTTCTCTCTATAGCTAATTTGCATGCCATGTTTCTATTGTCTATAAGGAGTCAGTGCTGTGAAGAGTTGTCATCACATCCCAGAATGAGACAAGGACACAAATAACTGAGTTTTAACGGCCCCTCTTTATTTGAATTAATATGAATCTGAGTGGGGAAATAGCTGAAGGCAATTTGGGTCCAGTAATTGACAGGTCTTGCACTATCAATGAGGGTAACAGATTCTGAGGCACCTCAGGTACCCGCCCTTAAAAATTGATAACTATACCTCCCCCTCCATCCCACAATGCACATCATGGGCGTGGGACAATGATCATGTCCATCACAGGACCAGAGCAAGGACGAGGTACAGAAGGCCTGGGGCCGCATATGCCCCTCGATGCTGTCAAGTTTACACCTCCTCAGGACGTGACCCAACGTTCACCACACCCTGCTTCTGTGCTAGGTCCTGGTCCCCCAACTCCTAGGGAGAGGGCTCCACGTTGAATGTAGCTAGCTATAAGGAATATAGCAAAAATTACTGGACCTCTACAAGAGTGTAACAAATTATAACAAAACCACCCCAGGCCATAAAGGCTGTGATCAGCAAATTTAAGTCACTAACACTGATGAAGATGAAAACCAGGAATTCTTTGGTCAATGGAAGGGGTTCCTGTAAAAATTCCATCCCAGCCCCAAATTAGGCAACCTGCTAATGCTCACAGTGTTGTAAGCAACAGCTTTGAAAGGGGCGGGGCTGCTCACCCGCTCGAGCTGGGTCTGCATTCTGCTCTGGCCAGCCTCAACTTGCCCCTTTATCTCGCCTCATGAGATCCCAGTGTGCACCTCCCCGTCTGGGTCGCCCAGCATCCCTGACTGGGTTCTGCTATATTCGTGCCTCAGCTGGGTGTTGCCCAGGTAATCCCAGCTCAAGTCTTGCTCTCAAGCCTCACTGCAGCAGCCTCTATCTTTGCTCCTTCCTGGTAAGAGGGAGCGTGAAAAAGCCCCCATCACCTTCACCTCCGTTTGGCAGAGGGAGCAGCGAGGGGTTATTCTTGTGGGTGGACCCAATTTGGGTTTTCCAGTTTTCACTATAATCACAAGGGCTCTACCTATGGAGCCCTACACAAGGGCACTAGCTCTGCAGGAACCAGGACCAGCTTTGCCTTACTGTGGATTGGAAGCACCAGACAGGCTGCTCACCAATCTTTCTCACACAGATAATGGCTTGAGCAGAGGGATAGCTGAGGCCACTGCTACTGATCTGATTGGCCTCCGTTTAAAAATGCGAAACACTTGCAAATTACACAGCTAGTATATATAAAATCATATTGGTATTGTGGTTAATGCTATTGTCCCATCTGTTCCACATACCTGTCTGCTTTCAAACCAACGCTGTACATTCTTAGCTATCTGTATATTGTACATCATCTAGCTTGACTTGAGGCTTCTTGGCTCTGCTGTTATACAAATAATTTTAGTAGTAGTAGTAAGGTTTATTTATTGTCCTGGCAATATGCCTTGAAAAACATTGATACACATAACGTAACAGACACCACAAATCTGACCAGCAAACTTTAAACAAAAGATAAAATATGCACATCAAATCTTAGGGTAATATATGCTGTGACCAACATTTATGCACATAACATAACAGACAAGACAAAACCAGGAAAAAACAATAAATAAATAAATAAATAAATAAATAAAATATGCAATTAAAATCTCAGGACAATCTCCATTTCCTGTATCAGTCTGGCCTCTCAATTTAATTGCCGCTATGGCAAAAGATGCAACAGCCTTAGTGACATAGTCTCTTTTATCCGCTAACAAAAATAGCAACTGCTGGAGCCTGGCGTGACTAGAATCCAGATTTACCACCCGGAAGAGTCATTCCTGAGGCTGAGAATATAGAGGGCAAAGGAATAGATAATGAATCAGGTCTTATATCTGTCCTTCACCACAAATGCATTTATGATCTGTATATGCAATACCTCTATATCTGCCCCTTATAACCTAGGTAGGCATGGACTGCAATCTCAATGCCGTAAAAGCCTTTCTGTAAGCCACATTAGATAGGATAGAGAGATAATCTGATCCCCCTAAAACTGGTAACCAGAATTTATACCAGGGGGAAATTCTAGGGGCGTTTATAGACGAGACAAAAAAGGCGGCTGATCCTTTGATCAGCCACCTTTCTTGGAGCTCGTCTACTCGCCGCGGATGCTTTTTAATCCACGTCGGAGGGGGCAGGCGATCCTGCCCCCTCCAACGCGGATTCCCGAAGTGCCGGCTTTACGCCGCACTTCCTGGTCCCGTGCGCGAGTGCGCATGCGCAGAAGGGCGCGCATGCTCACTCGCACTCTGTGCTGTGTCTGATCAGCAGACACGGCATGCAGAGTCCGCGCGGGGGGAACAGGCGGCGTTTAGCGATCCTGCTTGTAAGCGGGATCGTCTATAAACACCCTAGATGTGGATCCCTGAGATTGTAAAGACTGCCGCTCTATGTCAGCAATTCTACATCCAATTAATCTAGATGCCATTCCTCCTTAAATGGGAGGAATGTTAAGAAACTAGGAGAAAAACCCAGATGTCTCATCTTATGAACTTTCTTGCACCACCAGGGATCCTTATCCCACCATGCATCACTCATTTTCTCTACCAGACATAATCTCGGTAAAGACTGCACTGGTAGATTAAAAAAATATATATCCAAAAATAAGTAGCAGACCCAGAATCTTAAAGGCCATTGATTTCATCCCAGTCTCCAGCCTCAAAATAGCAGGGGAGGTTGCCAATGAGACCCCCAGAAGACTACATATGAATTTGTTCTGTAGCTGTTCAAAGAGGTCGGCAGCCAAGGTAGCATATCCCCAGACTTGAGCCCCAAAGCAGATTTGCAGCACTATTTTGGCCTCAAAGTGCAGCAGACTGCTTAACAAATCTAAAGTGGGGAGCCCATGAACCATTAAAGGCAAAAACCACTCCCAGATATTTAAAAAAGCGGACTTGCTCTAGTTTATGCCCATTTAGATACCAACATTCTTGTTTAATCTAGTAGAGAAAACCATGACCTTAGTTTTCTGGTATTTAATTGTCAGGTCCTCCTTCAAGCACTCAGCTCCAAAGTCATCCAGCAGACAGATAAGACCTAATCTGGTACTGGATAACAGGACAGTATCGTCTGCGTACATGAGAACTGATAGCCTATACCCTCCTAACTTAGGGGCTAAATAATGTTAATTATTACGATGGTTAATAATAAGATCATTTACATACAGGTTGAACAACATTGGGACCAACAAGCTCCGCTGTCTAACCCTGCAGGTTGCAGGAATGGATTCTGAAAGAGTACCCCTTGAATGAATACAAACTTTGAGTGAAATGTTCATGTACAATGACATTATGAGCAGCAGCAATCGTCTATCAATTGACAGTCCTATCAGTTTTTACCATAGCCTATCTCGATTAATAAGGTCAAAAGCTGCAGTAAAGTCAATGAAAACTGCAAACAGTTTCCCTTTCTTATATTTATATTTCTCAATTAAGTGTGAGAGAACAAAACCATGTAACATCGTGCTTTTAAGAGCACAAAAACCAGCTTGTTCTTCTGCCAAAATCTCTCGCTCATACACCCAGGCAAGTAAGCAGTCTAATAACAATTTGGAGTAGATCTTAGAAATGATACTGAGGAGACTAATTGGTCTGTAGTTTTTAGGGTCAGAATGCTTTCCCCTCTTATAGCTACCACTCCCATCTTCCAATAGGGTGGAACTATGCCCAAATTATTTATTAAAGTGAATAAATTAGCCAGAACAGATGACCACCATTCAGGAAAAGGTTTAAACACTTCCCCTGGGATACAATTTATCCCAGTAGACAAATAATTTTCATAATTATCAATAATAAGCAGTGCCACATCAAATATTCTTGTGCAGCTCCCCAAGCGAAGCAGAAGCACAGAGCTGCTGTCCAGGTGTACCACTAGAATGTGTCACACATTCATTGTTTTCTTCTTGATAGCATGACATAGATAGGTAATTAACCCTAATTGTTATCTTGTGATTCAGACACACAGACTGTGCCACAGACTAACTGTGTGACCTTGGCAAAGCACTTTGTCTCAATGTGCCTCGAGTTCCAGTTCTCTACATGCCAAAAGGGCATAATGAAACCTCCTTTGTCTAACTTGTCTAGTTAGTGGAAACTCTTTGCAATGGCACTTCCTCATGGATGGTGTCTACCACAGCGGGGCTCTGATCTTGGTTGGGGTCTCTACTGCTATGCGACAGTAATTCTTTCCACCACACAAACAAAGAACAACAATATAAATCAGACAGCTACATAGAATTTGGCTTTTCTGTTTGTTTTTCATGCAATCTAGATTTACAGACTCTCCCTGAAGATTCACACAGGCATTTTGGTTGCCTCGCACTGCAGCATGTGTTTGGGGACTCTTTGCTATGCTTTGTATCACCTTTCTGCGTTCTGGTCTCATTACTGCTTTCCCAATAACCAATGCCATTTTAGGTTGTATTAACAGAAGCATAGTATGCAAGACTTATTCATTATTATTTATATAGTACCAGCAACGTACTTGGCACTGGACAATCATTAATTAGCGACAGGGCCCTAGGGGCCTACAAGGAAAGGAAAGGAAAGGAAAGGAAAGGAAACAGGGGAGAAAAAACAAAGGGAGAGACATTCATAAAGTTTGAAAATATTTAGTTACAGCGGAGAAGTGGACCTTGAGTGAAGGATGGAAGAGGAGGCATCAGTGATGAGTCTGTAGGGATGAGAAGCTAGGGAAAGCCTGAAGGAAGAGGTAGGTTTTCAGGAGGGATTTGAAGGTTGGGAGAGAAGGAGCAGAGCAAATGTATTCAGGGAGGAAGTTCCAGGCATGGGGACCAGCAAGGGCCAGAGGTGAATATGTTTCAAGGAGCTGGGAACTCATGAGCAGATGAGAGTGGTAGCAGCAGAGGAGCAGCCAAGTTCCTGGGCAGGAATGTGGCAGGAAACAAATGCAGAGAGATAGAGGTGAACAAAACCATGAGGAGCCTTGAAGGCAGGGGCAGCTGGTGGGTTTTGATGTTGGAGGGGCACTGGGGCAGTAAGGCCGGTGGGCCTAGGGGCGGAGCCAGGGGGACGGTAGGCCAGTGGCATGACATAACCCAGGAGCAAGGAGTTCCCAGGGTAATATTGGATGGAAGAAAACACAGTCTACATGCACATCAAGCTTAAAATAAATAATTTATAAACCCCAAACACAGGGACCCATCCTTGTAAAGCACCCCAGTCACAGCCTGAGTCCAATTTTAGCACACACATCCCATTTCCAGCATTTTGA
>QEPC01001462.1:483008-493142 GCA_003113815.1 Sphenodon punctatus | reverse complement strand
GTCAGCACAAAATACCAAAAACCCGTTAATGTACTGGGCAAAAAGAGTGGCACTGTTTGAGGGTGTGTCATTGCCTTCCATTTCCACACAGGAACGGGATGTGTTTGTAAGTGCGGTGGCAAGGTGGTTGTGCCCCTCCACTTTTGGAAGCAGCGGCTGTTGAAGCACCACAGTGCCCCAGGCCAACAGCCATCCACCTTCAAGGGCACAGTGCATGGCCAGCTCCATCAGGCTCAGAAGCTGGGCAGAGCCCAAGCAGCACTCTGAGGCTCCTGAGCATAGCAAGCTGCTATGGGGCTGGAGACAACTCCTCCCCTGTTTACCTGGGTTCCCACTGACCTGAGAAGTCATTGGAGTAATCTCTTGTCCCACTCAGTCAGGATGCCTCTCCCTTGCTGGAGTTCAGCTGGCCCTGCTGCTGGAATCACACACACCGTCACCCCCACAGACACAAGTTTGTGTGTGTCGGTAGGGGGAGGGTGCTCTGTGTGTGTGTGTATGACATTATGAATGTGTGTGTACCCTGCTACCCCTACCCTTCCACCCTAGCCCTAGCCTCTGCATTCTTCCCCCTCCCTGCTCCTCTCTCACCTTGGTAACTCCTGCACTCCGCACCCTGTTGTCCCCATGGTCCACCAAGAGTAGTGTGAAGAGGCCCTATTCTATCTCATGAACCTAAGCCCATACCAACCTAACTATGCCCCTGCCAGCTGAAGGCAGTGGAAAGACACCCATTGACAATGACCATGATCCACAAGCCACTTACTCTGGAGTAGCCCTATCAAATCTATGGGCTTCATATCTAAAGGACCACCTTCCTTCACTCTGTTCCACCACAATTCCTCAGTTCAGCTGGGAGCACCTTCTTGCAAGTTTTATCATTACACCAAATCCATACAGCACAGCATGCAGAAAGGCATTCTCAGTGGCTTCACAGTTTTGGAACTCACTGTCTCTGAAGGTTTGCTAATACCCAAGTCTGAGCATTTTCTGGAGGCAGTGTATGACCTGTTTATTTGACCAGGCATTTGCCATGCAGGGATAAGATTGGGGAAGGTGTTTTTAAATGGAGAATTTTTATAAAGTTTGGGCTTTAAAATTGGTTTTATCTTATGAATGTTTTTATACATGCTTTGTTACCACTCCTGAGCCTTCATGGAAGAGCAGCCTATAAATCTAAATAAATAAATAAATAAATACACCAGAATAAGTGGCTTGTGAATTGCNTTCTGGAGGCAGTGTATGACCTGTTTATTTGACCAGGCATTTGCCATGCAGGGATAAGATTGGGGAAGGTGTTTTTAAATGGAGAATTTTTATAAAGTTTGGGCTTTAAAATTGGTTTTATCTTATGAATGTTTTTATACATGCTTTGTTACCACTCCTGAGCCTTCATGGAAGAGCAGCCTATAAATCTAAATAAATAAATAAATAAATACACCAGAATAAGTGGCTTGTGAATTGCTGTCAGTGGTAGGGGTGTGCATGTCATTTTTGTTATTACAATAACAATAACAAAAATTATCATTTTCATTTTTGTTATTGCAATAATGAAAACGACAACCAAGAATACTGACAATTATAATGAAAATGACAACCGAGAAAACCAAAAACGACAACCGAGAATATCAGTAACGGTAATGATATCGATATCGATACCAAAAATAACAAAAATTATAACAAAAATGATAACGAGAAACGAAAACGACAATGTTGTTATCATTGTTGTTGTTATTAGTGCTGTGGCAGTTGGGTTTTGGAGGGAAAATGTGGAGGGGGAGGAGTGAGCAGACATCTCAGAGTCTTAACAGGGTTGAACTCTTGAACTATGCCTGTGTTGGGAGGGGCGAGCAGCTCAGCAGTATCTGATAGATATATCGCTGGCCAATGAGCCGCGCAAGCAGGCCCCAGCAGTCTCATGGCACTCTATGATTGCTCAATGCCTGCTGCCTCCCACAGCCAATCAGGGGGGCTTTGTGGGAGGGCACTGCAACCCTTTATAAAGGGAGGGCCAGGTTTTTTTTCTCCGTTCTGTGAGAGATCTGCTTGTCAGGTTGCATTTACAGAACTGTGGTGCTTGCACATAAAAAATCCTCCCTAGCCCTCATTGTATTATTTATGTATTTATTAGGTATTCCCACCAATACCTTTCCTTCCTCATATGCTACATTTTACCTTCTCCCTTTCCCTGCCCTTCTCCCTTGTGGACATTATAGATAGATAGGTAGTATAAATTAGATATAGATATATATTATAGATATATAGATTCAATTAGAATAGTTATATAGATCATTGATTAGATAAAAGATAGTTTTCCTTTTCCCTTCCCATGTCTCCCTTAGATTTAGATAAATATTAGTTGTGCATGGGAATCAATAACGATACCGATACCAAAAATAAAATCTTCGTTTGAAACGGTACCAATATCAATAACGATATCAATACCGATATTGATAATGAATATCAATACTGATAATGAAAATGATACCAATAACGATATCAATACTGATAACAAAAACAATATCAAAATTGATAAAACAATAATGAAAATGACATTGTCGTTAATAACGATAACTAAAATGACATTTTTGATTAACAAAAATGAAAACGAAAAACAAAAATGACATGGGGGCCTGGTGCACACCCGTAGTCAATGGATGGTAGATCAGACCCAGGAATGCAGCACAATGTAGTCTGGGTTGCTCAGTCTTCGATCCGTGTATTTGGTTGGCCATTTCGTTCTGAGTCCCTTGAATATTTGTGATTGTGCCCCAGCCTCCCAGAAGCCAATATTTTAATGCACAAATGTTTAAGGTGTTGCTTCACATGCCTGAGAAGGAGGAAAAATGTTCCTTATGCTCAGGCAACTGTGAAATAAAGAATGGAAGATAAGAGCTAACAAAATCAAGGGGATGAAGAAAAACTGGAAAGAGAAGAATACAGTAGATTGCTCTTTCCTCTGAGATAACCCAGGAACATGCTTTATCACCAAAAGTCCATTTTCAGTCACAGATGGGACTTTTTTTTTATCAGTTCTGCAACAACAACAACAAAAAGTGAAGTGGAAATAACCTAACACACCAAAGGACAAAGCAATTTAAAGTTCTTTCTTTGGATAGCTGCCAAGGAAAACTTTGCTGCATCAGGGGGAAAGGATATTGCAACAAGTTTCCCAAAGGAGAAAATCATCTTCCCAAATTCAGATGCAGCTGAAGCTGCTTTTGCTTATGTACCACAGTGACTCCACTAAGAACCCAGTCTGAACCTACTGGAATCAACAGCAGACCACTTCAGTGGGGCAATAGGGGCACATCTTAAAGAGGCACAGCATAATTTTCAGCAGTCTTGATTATATACTCCTGTAAATGGCCAAGCTTCTGCCATAAATTTTAGTAGACTCCAAACCCTGCTGCACTCCCTACTTTGTCACAAATTTGCCAGACTTAGGGCTCTTTTAGACGAGCGGCGCTCCGTTTTGTGTCGGCGCCGCGCATATTTTGAAACCTCCTCCTGGTCTAATTAGACGAGACGGAAGTGGCTTAATATGCGCATATTACAGCGGAGGCGCATTTTTTAAGTGCGTAAATTAAATACCTTGATTATGAGGTATTTAATTTGCGCACTTAAAAAATGCGCCTCCACCGTAATATGCGCATATTAAGCCACTTCCGTCTCGTCTAATTAGACCAGGCGGAGGTTTCAAAATATGCGCGCCGCCGACGCGAACTGGAGCGCCGCTCGTCTAAAAGCGGCCTTAGGCTGCTTGCCCACATTACCTTGAGTGGCGATTCTCCAGGAGGAGCTGGGAATCTTATGGCAATCTCTGCATGGGGTAAAAAGCATAATCAGCTGCGTCATGCTGCTTTTTTTCTTACGAATGACAGGGCTGAATCTTAAGGAAAAAAGCTGCATGACGTGCCTGATTATGCTTTTAACCCTGCGTAAGATTCCCAGCCAGGAGATTTGCTGCCAGGAAAATTGAGACTCAAGGTAATGTGGGAAAGCAGCCTTAGAGTCTTTTCACCACAGTGCAGCTTTATTTTACAGTAGATTCCTTACTTTTGCCACTATCCTTGCACTTCCCCCATGGAGCCCTGCAGACCAAACCAACAGGAATAAACTGGTCCAGTTGGGCTCAGTCCAGAAGCCTTCCTGGTCCAAATCCCTCAGACTGAGCTCACCATGAGCTGGAGCCCTCACCCTCATGCGGTGTTATGATGTCACGGCATGTGTGGGGGTAGGGTTATATCAGAAAAGGGTTGAAGCCAAGCTGCCCCATTATGTTGGGAATGGGCTCAGAAGAGCTCAGCTACATCGGGATCGACTCAGACTAAAAAAATCAGCCCAAGCAGGCTCAGGTCTCTGATTTAGCCTCCCTGGCTAGCCCCTCTAGCTTTGCACCCCAGCTCTGATAGCACAGGGCTACCACTGATCCCAGTTATGGCTGGTTCCACAGATCACTTAACCTTGATGTCCTTGCAAACCACTCCTTTCCTGGTAGAGATGCTGTAAGATGTTTGGATCCAGAGTCTTCCATTAGGGACAATGGGTATAGGCAGGAGATTTGGGGTGCTTACAGCAGCTTGCAGCTGGGATGTGTTCTGTTGGTGTTTAAAGGACACAGCAAGAGACAGAGACACTGGCTGTGATCCCATGCCCTGCGGGCTGTGTGCACGGGCACTCGCATGTGCACATGTGCGGGGCCGTGTGGAAACCATGCGGATCCACATTGCGGGCACATTGTGCCCTGTAGAAATCACGCGTAGTTTGTGTGCGGTTCCGCACACGCATGCATGTCGCACAGTCTGCAGGGCGTGGGGTTGCAGCCATTATGAACTTGTGTCAAGTCCATAGGGAAGGAACTACTACCTCAAGACATGCTGCAGCCCAGGTAGTGGGTATGCAGAGCTGTTTTGAGACCCAGTCAGAGGGCTGCCTGGGTAGCAAGCTAACATGGGGACAAGCATTATGTTTGGTGACACAAACCCAGGAGCAACCCATGGAGTGAATACAGCTTTACAGAGATTTGCTCCCTGTAACGTATTTGGGGAACTTCTCAGCAGACCTATGGGGCAGCCCCAAATGCCATGGAATCAACATCTGTTCACCAGTAGGGCTTTCTGCTTGTCAGTTTCAAAGCAGGGCTTTGGCTTGTCAGTTTCACCAGGAACTTGCCCAGAACCTTGTCTTGTCAGTTTCATCAGCAGGACTTTCATGCTTCACCTATTTATTCTGCCACCTGATGGGCTCTCTCTTTTGGTCAGAGTCCATATGATGGCAGCATAAACACAGAAGAGCACTGGGGCGTAGCTACCATTGGACAAACAGGGACATTTGTCCCGGGCCCCATACTGGCTGGGGGCCTAATATCCAAGGTAGCTAAGTCACCCTTTCCCCCCACTCCTTTTTTCTTTCTTTTTAAAAAGTTGCCACCTGAGCTGACTGGGGGCCCTTCTGGCTGCTGCGTGGGCCTCCTCCCCTTCCCACGGTTGCAACATTGTGTCTGACACAATGTTGCAACTGTGGGACGGGAGGGGGAGGGCCCCCATGCAGCAGTCTGTGTCAGGTCAGGTCACACAAACCTCGTGGCTCAGGTCCCCCCACCCCTTGGCACCACCTCGCGGAGGAGGAGTCCTTCCCACCCGTCCGGACCCGATCCAAGCAGGGCTGGCTCAAGGGAGACCCAGCCTGAGCGGGAAGGGGCCTGGCAGTGGCTCCACTCAGTAACTTAGTGGAACCACTGCCGGGCACCTTCCCACTCTGGCGCTCCCCGCATCGACCAACCCGGCCTGCCCAATCAGCCCCCGGCCTCCAGGAATGGTCAGGTGGGCCGGGGCAGCAATGGCACTGCTGCTGTTGGCCATGCTCGGCCACAGCGTGCGGGTAGTGAGGCGAGGGACAGAGTGCACTGTGGGACCAGCTTGCTGCTGGCCCAGAAGATGGGCCCAGCAGCAGACCACCGGCAGTACGTTGCAGACTCTGCAGAGAGCAAGTAAGTCCCGAGCACCAGTAGCCCAGCGCCCCTAGGCCAGCCGGCAGCTTCACCACCAGCAGGGAAAAAAAGGGTGGGGGGGCACGGACACCCTGGGCCCATCCCAAGCTAGCTACACCCCTGGAAGAGCATGAACGTTTTTTTATGCTGCTCCACCACAGAATGATATTGAAGTAAGTATCACAGGTTTGATTTCCCCCATTGCTAATATAAGATATGGAGCTACGCAATGACTGGCAGGGCAAACCCTATTTGTGGTATGGATGTAGGGTGGCCATACCTGCCCTTCAATCAAGGATGCTTATGAAAAATACATGGTGCAGGGCTGCATTGGAACCATATAGGGAACCCTATTGAAATGCATATAGAGTTTCCATACCTCCCCTTCAATCCAGGACACTTAAAAATACATGGTGTAGGGCTGCACTGGTTCCAATGCAGCCCTGCACCATGTATTTTTCATAAGCTCCTGGACTGAAGGGGAGGTATGGAAAACCTATATGGATGGTCATGTTTCCTTCTGTTCCACTAGCAGCCCCTCTCATAGATTTGTTTGAACCACCTTGCACCCATCCATCATCCTTTCTTGCCTTGTTGTACACCTCCTACACTTTCATTGGTGGCTAGATCTCCAGCACTGCATTGCCAGTCGCTATGGGCAGAAATGTGCACCCATCAGGGGCAGAAAGTTGGAGATGGAGGTCTTTTTCTCTTGTCCATGCTACCTTTCTAGGTGACCACCTACTTCTGTGCTGGCAGTGCTTAGAGTTGCAGAGCTAAAGCATGCTTGCCCTTAAAGGACTAATTGGGGGCAGCAATATAGCACTCTTGCTTTCATATAATTTCCACCATTTGCTGTGTGTGTAAGATGAGTTGCTGTGCCCTGGTCCTTTGGCAAGCAGCAGCACACAGGACTATTGAGGAATCTTTTCATAGACAGGGATTTTAAAAAATAAAATAAAATGACTTCAAATAAAGTCTCTCTTGAGATAGAGTGTGGTCGCCATGTTTGTCCCAAGTGACAGAGACAAAGTGGTTCAAATAATATCTTCTTTTATTCGGACCAATTGTTTTTGCTTTCTAAAATGGCCTAAATCATAGCACTGCTTACTGCTGAGCTGCTCTCTACACTTCCTAGTGCTGTCAACACAGGCTGTTTTTACACATAAACACATTTCACTTGGGATTAGCAAAAAATCGGGAATGACATCCTGGAATTGTCATCCAGGGATTGTGGTGCACACAATCATCAATTTTCAGGATAAGCAGAATCTTGGGATGGCAGTGTGTGTGGACTGTTCATCAGGGATCAGAGTCACAAGAATGACTGCATCAAATCCATGGTGCAACACAGTTGAATTTCAGCACTTTCTTCTGCTCTGATTTCTGGGAATGCAACGTCTGGGCCTAGCCCAGGGGGCAAGGAGTTAGCAAAAGCACAGCCAGAAGCAAGCACATTCCTAGAATCCCAGTGCACAGTCACCTCCCCTTTTCCTCAGCCCCCTAAACCAGTCCCATTAGAGTCTGGGGTGGGAATCTGTCTTTACAGCTGCTATTTTGCCCTCCTTTGCAGAGAAGAAAAGTCTCGTGTATAGATAGATCCATCTATCATTGCAAACCCTAAGGGAAGCCCTTTTAAAACAGACAAACTTCTCCTTGGATGGGGATAAAAACTGTTGTTACACGAGACTCCGAATTAAGCTACTCTTAATGTGGATTAAGTTGATTGTGTGAACACTTTAGTCAAAATGAATGACCCTGGATTAAAAATTTAAACCAGGTTCTGGAAACCTAATTTTTGAGGATTTATTTTAATGCAGATTAAGCTCAGCCCAAATTAGTTATCATGTGAATAATTAATCCAGACTGAGTCCCAGGTACCATAGAGTGCTGCAGATAGACATGTCTCCCCTCTAGCCATCCATATCTCTAAGGTATTTATTAATTATTTATTATTAATTATTATTATTATTATTTATTATAGCATCAGTGATGTACCTGGCACTGTACAGTCAGTAGTTACAGACAGGTCCCTACCCCAAAGGGCTTACAATCTAAGAGACAAGGAAGGGGGAGATGAGGGAGAGGTGAACATCAGGAGAGACAAGGATACATTCATGAGGTTGAGATGATGCAGGTGCATGTGCTTAACTTAGTTACGGGAAGAGATTCTGAGTGATTGAGGGAGGAGAATGCAATTTCACTCATGATGAGCCAGGGAAAGCCCGACGGAAGAGGTAGGTTTTCAGGAGGGATTTGAAAGTTGGGAGGGAGGAAGCAGAACAAATGTATGCAGGGAGGGAGTTCCAGGTAGGGGGGCAGCAAGAGAGAAGGGGCAAAGACATTTAGAGGAGCAGAGGAGTTGCAAGCAGGCAAGGGTGGGGGAAAAGGAGGAGCGTAGCTCCCAGGCAGGAATGTTGTGAGATACAAGAGCGGGGAGATATGGGGGAGCATGGCCATGAAGAGCCTTGAAGGTGAAGATGAGAAGCTTGTGCCGAATGCGTTCCCATAGAGGGAGCCAGTGTAGGATGGAGAGGAGGGACTGAACATGGTCAAGGCGATGGACAAGGTGTATGACTTTGGCAGCAGAGCGTTGAAAGGAGACAAGGGGAGCAAGATCAGGGCTGGGAAGACCAGAAAGGAGCGCCTTTTCAAGCAGACATCTTGGCACACCGAATTTAAAACCGTGCCAAGGTGAAGACCCTTCCATTTTGCAAGGTGATGGTTGTACCTGTTGGTGTCACTGTACTCCCAGAAATCAGAGCAGAAGAGGTTGATGAAATCTAGTTGCACTGCACCATGGAATTTTGCATTCTTCCTTGTGACTCCTAATCCAGATTAGCCTGTTAACACTGCAAATCAGGATTAATTCTTAGTCCTGATCAAAAATGATTGTGTAAACAGTTACTCCTGAATAATAACCCCAAATTAATGGATCAGGATTAAAAGCTAATTCGGATTATAACTTTAATTGTGTAAAAACAGCCAAACTGTTGAACAGAGCAGCAAAGCCACTGGATCCTGCAGGAGGGAGTTCAAAACTATTTCACAAAACAGCACACTGGCTGCGAGTGAATTCTCTTCCCATCTGAAGCACAGAAAGATGGAGAGTGGGAGGATAGAGGGGGGCAAAAGAGGGGAGGAGACAGTGGCCCTCTACATGGGCAGCACCCACGCATGAACACCTAGAAATCTGGGTGTTCATGTGTGGGTGCCGCTCGAGTAACTCCCATGGCGGGTTAGGTGGGTGAGTGTGCGTGCTCCCACTCACACACATGCACATCCACCTTCACCCATCCCCCATGCACAGAGCAACCGGCAAAAACGGTGGTTGCTCCGTGCGTATTGATGGGTGGAGGTGGGTATAGATGGGTGTGCGCCTATCTACACCCTCCCCCTACCCACGGTGGCGTACACCAACAACCTGCGCCGCAGCCCATGTAAAAAGGGCCAGTGTATGCATCGGTTGCTTTGTCATTTCAAACATTGGATTAAACCTTCAGTTTTTGCACACACATGAACACATAACCTCTCTCCCCAAACAGCACCGCGTGTGTGTGTGCGTGCACATGTGCGCATGAGAGAGATGCAAGGATCACAAGACTGCTTGATTTGAAATGCCGTTCGTGTGCTCGGGTGGGTGACACGCTGGGAACGTGGGTGTAATCTGACCTGCCCCGCAACAGTAGAATACCATAGGGACATGTTGGTTAGACGACAGGTAAACTCTACCTGCAAGTCTTTATGGGGCAGAGGAGGGCTTCAGACAGGGATACTAGGGATGGGCGAATGCGGTTCGGCAGTTCAGAGTTCGGCCCGAACTCGGCCTGTTCGGATGACCAAACTCGAACCCGAACCCGAACGCGAACATACCGAACAAACCGAACACCAAACGGCGATCAGATCGCGTCAGTTCAGATCGCGTTCGGATGAGTTCGGGTGGCAAAAAAAGGTTCACTGGAAGGTCAAACATTACAGGAAGGTGTCAGTCACTGAGGAGCAGACTTCCAGGCACCAGGGGTGGAGAGGCTTGCAAGAAATGAAACTAATTATCTGCCTCCCCCCTTCCCAACACCTTCTGAGCTAGTCACTGTTCCTGAACAGCAGGCGTTGAGTAGGATTTTTAGATTGCTTTAAGTTTC